>CM069910.1:76037675-76103052 GCA_036172215.1 Camellia granthamiana
TTTTCAGCAATTCCATTTTGCTGAGGTGAGTAAGGAGCGGTAGTTTGATGAATTATTCCATGTTCTTTACAAAATTCACCAAAAGGTGATTCATATTCACCACCTCTATCACTTTTAAGTTTCTTGATTTTCTTACCAAGTTGATTTTCAACTTCATTCTTATATTGAATGAAAGTTTCCAAAGTTTCATTCTTGGTTCGAATTAAATAAACATAACTATATCTAGTATAGTCGTCTATAAAAGTGATAAAATACTTTTTCTCACCTCTAGTTTGAATTGATTTAAAATCACAAATGTTGCTATGAATTAATTCAAGTGATTCCGTACTTCTTTCAATTGAATGAAAAAGAGTTTTAGATAATTTTGCCTCAACACAAATTTCACATTTATGATTTGAATCAATGTCAAATTTAGGTAAACATTCCATATTAATTAATCTACGCAAAGATTCATAATTAACATGTCCTAATCTATCATGCCATAAATTTGAAGACTCAAGCAAGTAAGAAGAAGATGTATTATTATTAATAACTGAGGGTACAACGGTCATTACATTTAACTTGAAAAGGCCATCAGACATGTAACCTTTTCCTACATACATCATATTCTTGGTAAGTACAAATTTATCACTCTCAAATACTAGCCTAAACCCATTCTTACTCAACAAAGATCCGGAAACAAGATTCTTGCGAATGTCCGGTACATGCAGCACATTGTTGTGAGTGAGTTCCTTTCCAGATGTCATCTTGAGTACAATCTTTCCTTGTCCTTCAACTTTGGAAGTTGAGGAGTTACCCATAAAAAGTTGTTCACCATTGTCCACTATAGAATAAGATGTGAACATCTTTTTGTCGGCACAGATATGGCGAGTAGCACCAGTGTCCACCCACCATTCTTTAGGATTTTCGACAAGATTTGCCTCGGAAACAACTGCAGAAAGATTGATGTCATCTACCCCATTGGAAATCTTGTCCACTTCGGTCATATGGGCTTGAGCAGGCTTCTTGCTTGTTCTTCTTTTGCTTTTGCCTTTGCTACGGCAATCTTTGGCGCGATGTCCCTCTTTGTCACAGATGTAACATTTGCCATTAAACTTATACTTTTTATTTTCCCCTCCTTTAGAGCCTTGTGATGAACTTTCTCTAGAAGATTTTTGTTTCTTGGTTTTTGAAGCATGTTCCACTACATTTGCCTTAGACTCCATAGGATGCTTATAAGCCCGGTTTTCAGAATTGCGGTTGTCCTCCTTAATCCTTAAACACACAATTAATTCTTCCATAGAAATTTCTTTGCGCTTGTGTTTGAGGTAGTTCTTGAATTCCTTCCAGCCTTTTGGTAATTTTTCAATTAAGGCTGCAACTTGGGAAGATTCATTGAGAGACATACCTTCTGCGTGAATGTCATGCAGAATGAGTTGGAAATCTTGAGCTTGGCTGATCACCGTTTTTGAATCAACCATTACAAAATCCAGGAATCTGCCAACCACAAATTTCTTTGAGCCGGCATCTTCCGTTTTGTATTTTTTCTCCAAAGACTTCCAAAGTTCATTTGCTGTCTTGATAGGACTGTAGACGTTGTATAATGTGTTGTTAAGTCCGTTCAAGATGTAGTTCCGGCAAAGGAAATCGGCATGTTTCCAGGCATCAACCGCAGCAACCACTTGCCGGTCGGTTTCATCCTCTTTCAAGATAGGAGCATCTTCACGGAGAAAACGAGCCAGGTTCAGAGTTGTAAGATAGAACAACATTTTCTGTTGCCATCATTTAAAGTCAGTTCCTGCAAACTTCTCTGGCTTTTCACCGTGATTTATCGGTACTGTTACAACAGGAGAGGGGGTTGGCGTCATTGCAGCCACCACAATAGTACTTGTTTGGGCATTAGTTTCAGTAGCCATCAATTCTAATTTATAAAACAAAATTATAATTAGAATTTACACTACACAGAAAAGTAAATCAAATTCACAGAATTAAATTTTGTAAAAAATAAAAGAAACAAGAATATAACTTTTATTTTCCATTAATTTGGAAATAAAATAAAATTTTATTCAACCAAATTAATTCCACACAGGAAATTAAATTCTGTAAAATAAAAGAAATAAGAATATAACTTTTATTTTTCAATTAATTTGGAAATAAAATAAAATTTTATTCAACCAAATTAATTCCACATAGGAAATTAAATTCTGTTAAATAAAAGAAATAAGAATATAACTTTTATTTTTTCAATTAATTTGGAAATAAAATAAAATTTTATTCAACCAAATTAATTCCACACAGAAAATTAATTTCGGTAACACTTCAATAATTAAAATACTAAAACAGAATTTTAAGTAATGAAAACTCAGAAAATAATTTCTAAAACCCAAAATTAATTTCTGAAAAAATTCCACAAAAATATATTCTGAATTGTTAATGACACCAGTATCGTACTACTAGTTGTTAAAGAAAATAAACAGTATATTACTACTATCTGTCAAATAGCATATAATCACTATTTATTTTTCTAACCAGAATATTATTTTGTAAATTCACAGAAAATAATTTTCTTAAAAGAAGAAAGAGAAAATGAAACAAACGAAAAATTCTGTAAACAGAATAATTCGAATCTGTCTTAAGATTGTTGGAACAATCTTCTGTGTAAATAAAATAATTTGAAACTATTCAAACAAAATAAAATAAAACTTACAGTATTTATTTTGTAGAACCGAATAAAAAAAAAATTCAAAGACCAAGTCGAGTGTGTGACACTCTATCCTTAAGACAGATTCGCCCTGCTACGGTGCTTACGGTTGAGTGGCGTCTATCTCGCAAGATACAATGATCTTCACAAAATTGTTGTAGCACACCAAACAAATTTGTACAGCGAACCAAACATTGTATTCTATACTCTCTATGATTTTTCCTAAAATTAGAATGAAGAAAAATGCACTAAAAGAAATCTGGACAGCAAAAAACAAAAATTGCAGACTCAATTTCGGGTCCTTTGGATTGCAGGAAATGAATCTATATATAGGCACAAAAAGTGACCAAAAATCTGTCCCAACAGGTGTATAAACTGCCGAACAGATGTGACACTGTTTTGAACAGGTTCTATTTGAAAATTGAATCTGTCCGTTGCATTGAACAAATTTTCAAACAAAAAGATCCGTTGGTTGGTTGGTGCAGTTTTTCAAACCTGTTGGAATTAATTAAACTATTTGGAATATATATATATATATATTAAACTATTTGAATATATATATATTAAACTATTTGAATAGTTTAGTAAATAAAGGAAAATGTACAAACTTTAAGAAACTACTTAGGAACCCAAAATTTGAATTTAGAATTAAATTAAATTCCCATAATTACAAACTTTAGGAAACCACTTAGGAACTCAAAATTTGAATTTAGAATTAAATTAAATTCCCACAATAATTTTTATTGAAAAAATTCAAATGAATTTTATCTAAAAAATTAATGTTAGACCCGAAAACGACGTCAACTTCCCATTCACTCATAAATGGTTTTGACGTTCCGTCTTCACCGTGTGACTTGCCACGCGACAAGGAACACTTCACCTCTTCGGACCCACCCCAAAAGACGTACGGGGCCCACTCAATTTTGGGCTCAGAATCGACCCAAAATATACCTATATTAACCATTTTTCCAACAATAAATTCATATTCTCATTCCTATGAGTTATTAAGGACAAGAGTGAAACTATTAAGGCCATAAGGATATTTGTTGAAAATTTGTTAGTCAAAAGAACATTACCACCTATTTGTTAAAATTTTTATTTTTAACCTATATGTTCAAATCTTTTTTTATCTATTCAATTTTTTGAACTTATTTGTTCAAATTTATATCTATCTGTTGAAGTTCACTGAGCCTATTTTTCCTTATCTATTAAAATTCACCAAGACTAAAATTCACCAAACTTTATTTTTTTGATTTGTTTAATTTTTTTATTTTATTTGTTCAAATTTTGATCCATGCACACAAATATATATATATATATATATAAAGAGAAAGAGAGAAAGAGATTTTATCTGTCCATATAATGGCTTGGGCTAGACTCGACCCTTTCATGTTTTTGGATTCGGGATCTGATACTCTTTATCGTTGTCTATACTCTTTCTTATTGTGTTGTTGTTGAATTTGGTTGCTTGGAGTTGTTTGTTGCGTTGTGAACAGATTGGCAGTTCATTTTTCAAAAGAGTTCATGTTTGTTTTTCTTCAGGTTCACTCCAGCGGTCTTTTCGTCGCTCGAGCAATCTTTGGGATTGGGTTCTCTTAGTACTTTTGCAAGTCTACAAAACTACTAGGAGTAGGGTAATCTTCACTCGAGCTGTCTTTTCTTAACTCGAGTGGTCTTCTGCAGTTTGCAAAACTTCTAGGAACGGGTCATTGTGCACTCGAGCAGTGTTTTTATCGCTCGAGCGGTGTCACTTATTATGTCTAACGCTCAAGCGGTGGTTTGGTCGGTCGAGTGAACTGTGCGTATATTAGATCGGGAAAAAGCCTTTTTCTATCACTTTTTACTCTCTCTCTCTCTTTAAAATACCCCAAAACCTAATTCTTCACTCTCTCTAGTTCTTGTCTAAACACCTCAAAAACACCAAAATCTATTAATCTCGCCGCCCTAGTGCTTTGGAGTAAAGGGTAGAACTCGTTAAGGAGAATATTTTAATTGATGAAACTCCTATTTTTGACTCCGTCTAGATTTGGGTCTTGTTTCTTTCTTCTTCTACTCTTGAGGTAGGGACTTCTTTAACCTCCTTGTATGATTATTAACTTAGTTATGTGCTCCTTGTAAAGTATTATGATTTGGGAGTTAAGGGTTTGATTTAGGGTTTGGTTTTTGAAATGTAAAAGAAAGGGTTTTCAAATAGGTTCTTGAGAAAGGATGTGGGAGTGAGTATATTATTGAGTTTTGTTGAAATATTGAAAATTTCTCGTAAAAATGAGTTTTTGAAAGTAAAATATGTTTTATTTGAAATCATTAGCGTTTGACCTATGAGTAAAAAGGAAATATGTTGGGTTTTGAAAAGATAAAATGAATGTATCTGTTGATGATGAGGGTGTAGTCGGATATATATTATCACTCCCATTTTGAGATTATGAAACTATACTTGTTGTTAGAAATTTATCTATTGAGTAAAGATATCTATTTTGGGTTATCGGTGGAAGATAGCTTTGATTGTTGTAGAAATTGCATGAGGGTTAGGTTAGTTGAAACCAACTACTCATACATCTTGCATTGAATATTGTTTCATACATAAATATTGAAAATGCATCGCTTTGAGAAAAATGGGTGTATACCTTGGTGAATTTGGTCAGGGGGTGTGGTTGTAGTATTTCAATGTTAGCCTATGTGTTCTTAGTGAAAGTCCAAAACCCTTACGATTAGGTGCCGATCATTCTAATTAGTACCGATAAAATGACTTTGGTAGTATTTCCATTAAAGTTTCTATTTTTCTGTTGAATATCATAAGGTGGGTTGTTGTTATTATTTTGGAGCGTTATAGTCAAAATCTTTTTTTATTTGTTCAAAACCCAACTTTTTTTCTCTCTCTACAAACCCACATCTGTTCAAATCTTTCTCTCTTTCTTTCTCTCTACTTTATATTATTTGTTTCTTGTGTTTATCGCTTTAGATTGTCATCATCAGTCATCGATATTAATACATCAAGGGCCATTTTTGATTCTTCAACAAAATCAATAACAATGAGTTCACATAAGTACCTAAATCTTCAAGATCTTCAAAAAACCAAAACTAACTTTCAAGATCACCATGCTCTTCTCTCTATTCTCACCTTGCCATGGATAAGCTAAAAGCAAAGAATCCCCACTTCTCTCTCTAAACTCTCCGATAGAGACACTTACTAGATCACCATTGATGACCACAAAAAGATCATCCAAAACCTTCACCAACAATCCAAAACCTAATATCCCCACGTTGCTCTATGCACCACGCCACTACAAGACTTGCTCCACCGTCCTCAACCCCTTCTATTACGTCAACTTCGCTGTCCTTATATAGATCTGTCCTTTTTGCTTCGGTACCATCACCATAACTCGAGAGGATCTTAATGCGAAACCGAAGACCTAAGCAAATAAACAACACAACAGCGTCTATGGGGTCAATGGTTATCTCCATTATTCTGGCCTTCTCCTTAGTAGTGGGTGACGTCGAAAGAATTGATGACAGAGAAAATGAGGTCAACAGTAGCGACAAGGCGGTGGGTGACGCCGGAGGGATTGGTGACGGATTCATAGATTTGAGTAAAGAGAAGATGAAGATGAGAGAGAAGATGTTGGAGCAGTTGGAGAGTGAGGAAATAAAGAAAGATGTGAGAGATGATCAATTTCAACAGATAAAGACATACATTTGGGACTATTTTATAAACTTAACAATGTCCTTATGAACTGAATAGTTTACTGCGTGGGGTTTTGGGCAAAAGAAATTCAAAGTTGGACTTATGGGCCGAGCACCCATTTTTCAATTCATAAAAAAGTAACTTTTTTAATTGGTCATTTTTTTTGTAAGAGTTAAAAAAGCTAATATGTTTTGAAAGTTGCTAAAAAAAAAAAAAATTTAATGTGACATTTGACTTTTTTTAGTTGATGATAAACCAATTTAATGATTTTTAAAAAAATTTAAAGTAAAAATTGACTTTTTTGAAAGTTGTCAAAAGAAACATAAAAAAGCCAAAAAAAAAAAAAAAAATCCAAAAAAGCCTAACCTCAGATAATACGTTGTTGCCTTAAAAAAACTCATTATTTTGGTGTAAATGATAAAAAAAATTGTACCAACCTCTCCTAAAGTTTGAAAAAAATACATCAAGCTATGCATTTTTAAAATAATTACAATATGTTCTTTTAGATTTTAATTTGGGTAAATTATATTTACCTCTACTAAACTTTGGAAAAATGATAATTAGTCCCACACTTTTGATATAATTACACTGGTCTCCTTCAAAATTTAATTCATATAACAGTGAGGTCATTTTTTATCTGCAATTTGTTAGTTGTATGAATGAAAAAAATGATCTTGTCATCTTTTTTTCTACTAAAATGTATATTTAACTTTATTTATTTCATTGTTTATCCATCATTTACATTATTTTAGGTCACTTTAGTCTTACTAAAGGTAGAATACACTATAATTATGTCAAAAGTTTGGGCTAATTGCATTTTCTTCAAATTTCAAGGGAAGTGAATGTAATTTACCCTTTTAATTTATATAACACTCTGTTCCATTTTTTTAGGATTATTTGTTAGTTGTATGAACGAAAAGTTAATATTATAAGTTATTTTATATTGAAACTGAATGTATTAATCTATATGTTTGGCCCCCATCTACATTAATTTTATTCACTAACTTTAAAAAAAAAACTATATAATTATATCAAATTTGTTGAACTTATATATATTTCTTGTAAATCTCAAGAATGGTCAATGTAAGTCATAAAAAGTAAAAAAATAAAAAACTCATCCAGAGATCACTTTTCTTCCATAAAGTATAATACTACTAATATTTTTCAAAACAAATAAAAGAGGCGACAAGTATGAATTTTTTTTTTTTATAAAAACAAATCTTAGACGTTAAACAATTTATATAATTTTAAAATATTCTAATATTTAAAAATAAAAAATAAAAAAATCTCAAGGGATGACCAGTATATTATTATTATTTTTAAAAAAAAATCTTAAAAGATGAACAACTTATATAAATTAAAATATTCTTGACCAATATAAGTATATTACTACTATAGTAAAGGGGCCCAACTACCCCTTTGGTGGATCCATGTTGGCATGACACAAAAGGGATACTTGTTCAAATCAAAATAATATAACTTAGAGTTTTGCTACATGCCTCGAATATTGAGGTATAAATTTGCCTCGAATTTGTTTAACCAATCGTCTGACCAGTCATTCGGCCAGTCGTCCAGCAAAGAGGCTGATAGCCGCGGTCAACAAGGTAACAACCGTAGTAGACAAGTGCTTCACCCGGTCATTCGGGTGATCGACCGGTGTCGCGCCTGAAGCTCTCGAGACCCGAAGCATTAGTGTATAACTTAAGAGAAATAAGACAAAGCATAGCTCAATGTTTGCCATAACATGGACCACTTAACCTTTGTAGCAACTAATGAAATGAAAAACTGAAGCTAGCAATCATTTTATTTATTTTTTGATCAACTAAATTGCTAGCAATCATTAGTTTAATGAATATGCAAACTTGTAATTAAAACAAGCTTATCATGCCTCATCTTGACCTGGCTCTAGTTGTTAACGTTGATATAAGGTCCCATTTAAATGATTTTAATTCACAAGCCTCAAACATTAAGCTCTTGCTCAACATTTTTCCAATTACAACGTGTCACATTACATTGAAACTTCATAAGTTATAATATAAAAAGAATAAAATTCAGAAACAGGTGAAAAAAAATAAAATCCAAGATTATTTTATAAAGCAAAAAATATTTTTATCAACATGCTAATCTCGTTGGTGTGAAGGACTGACATAATCCTTCACAGGCCTAAAGTGAAATTTTAACGAAATAATTTTTATATTTAAATCTAAAACAAATAATATTTGTTAGAATTTATGTTGTAATTTATTACATAAAATTTCATAATTCTTTTTGATTTCCACAACTAAAATTTTATGAAATACAAAAAAATGAAAAATGTCATAAGTTATCTAATAAATAAAATTAATAGATTCTAAACAAAGTCTATGCACTACAAAAAAATTAAGGTTTTAGAAACCAAAATTTAGGGACAAAATTATTTTTTAGGGAACAAATATTTTTGTTGCGAAAAGTGTCGTCATTATATTTTTAGTAACGAAAATTGTACATAAGTGATAAATTATTATTTTTTTGGGACCAAATTTTGTCTAAAAAAATAAACCATTTTGAGACTAAATTATTTTGTCCCTAAAAATGTATTTGAGAGGGTAATTTATGTGGCTAATTGGGCTGCGCTAAGGACCGGGTTATGGGCTGTAGTAGGGACTTCGGTAGCTCGGTTTTGGGCAGACTGACGTTGATCCGGTCGGCTGTGTTGCCAAGGCTTTGACTTAACTATCCGAAAGGAAGCCTCGTAGCCAACCGAGGTACGCATCAGTGGCGAGGGCCAAACTAAGTTTAGCTCGGCCGAACCTTATCTACATCATTGCTTTGATTGAGAGCACGGCAGAGACATGCTAGCTCGGTTAAACCGCACCAACTTAGCCGAGGTAAAAACCATCTCATTTGGTTAGCAATGAGTAAGGTGTTGTCAAGATAGGCATTATCCTTGGGAGTGTGATTCCTAGGAGGACTCTTATACGAAGAGGTAGAGTCCTACTAGGATTGTGCCAGGCGGAATCTATAAAACCTATGACAGACCTACGTACAGGTATCACAATTCTTACTCTGAAATCACACAGAGCTTATTGTCTATTGTCTAGTTGCTGACTTAAGCATCGGAGAGGTTTCTGGCACATACCTGCCGGCTAGCTCACGTTTGTGTTTTCGGGTAGCAAAGCGACGACGTTGTGGAGGGGTGCAAACTTGATCAACAGGATTATACGAGAAGATTATTTCATGCTCGTACAATTGGCGCCGTTTGTGGGAAAACACACAAAGAACAAACCTTTTGATTAAGTTTCCTCTTTAGTTGAAATCTATGGCGCACAATGAAGACTTACCACATTCTACTATTGATGGGCAAACCCCGGAAGGGGGTGAGAGGCGCGAAGGTTTTCCTTTTATCTCGCCTATGGCAGAATTAGACTTCCAACGACGGAACCCATGGAGAGACACACGAGACAGATGGGGCTCAAGTCCTCGTCGCTCTCAGAGCCCTGACAGGCAAATGCGGAGGATAGATCCTCAGGTTATGGAGGATCGCGTAAGGGAGCAAGACGAATTGATACGGAGAATGGCGGCAGACATGGAGACGATGAAGTGCCAGATAAAAGGCAAATGGGTGGCAACAAAAGAAGGGTGCAAAGGCAACACACACTCTTACTACTCAGAAGATCGTGATAGGCAAGTCATACCATCACAAGCTGAAAGTAGAAACCTCAGAACAGGCGATACATAATCAAGGACTTCCAAGATTCGTTACTCCATGTCTGAGAGAACGAGGACTGAAAGGTCTTATACGAAAGGAAGCAATTATAGGTCCTCGTATTCGCACTAAACAACATCTAGGCACACAGAGTTGCCTAGGTCGGCGGACCTGAGTACAGTGCTACAGGAAAGGGCTCGAAGGAGAGAAGACACACAGTCTCGTGACCGCCAAAGAGTCTCAGCGCTGCAACGGTTGGCTCCTAGAACACATGGGAGTGTCGAGGTTGGAATGCCAGAACCACGCCTACCTACGAACCAACAGACAAAGTACTAGCGAGGTTGCCGAGCTCGCCATTCGTTCCGATGATAGAGAACTCACCATTACCCTCAGGCTTCCACGAGCCCAAATTCACTAGCTATGAGGAGAAGTCAGACCCCTACATGCACTTGAGCCACTTTTGCCAAGTTTTGGCCGTGTATCGGTGAAACGAGGCTCTAATGTGCATCCTATTTCCTTCCAGCCTTGGTGACCTGGGTTTAACATGGTTTGAAAGGTTACCAGAAGGTAACATAGCTTCATGGGCGCAACTAGCGGAGGCATTTGTGACCAGATTCAGAACGAACACCAAGACGCCAGTGGAGATTGACCAGCTTCTCTCCATAGACATGGGCGAAAAGTAAACATTGAGGTCTTATAATAACTGGTATTGGGAGACTTTTATCAGATTGGAGATTGCCCCATAAACCTAGCTATTGCACAGTACAAACGAGGTTTACCGGTTGGCAATAAATTGAGGGATTTAATGACAATAACACCACCTCTCACAATGGAAGCCCTAATAGAAAGAGTGCATCAGCACATCCGGGTAAAAGAAGATGTCGCTTGTACCAAAGCAAAAGATGGCACAATGGCGATGTCAGACAAAAAACCTATGGCAAAAGTTAACATGGTCCGGAGTGAGAAGAACAACTGAGCAAAAATGGGCGAGGCAGATGAGCCAACAGAGAGGACCCCAAGCAAGAAAGTTGAGAGTCCGCACTACCATCACCACGGTATTTAATAAACCTATTACTGGATTCTTAGCGAGATATTCGATAAACCCTTCGTTTGGGGAGAAACGTAGAAGGGCTATGACGATAAGTACCGTTGCACCTTCTATGATGAAAAGGGGCACCGAACTGAAAACTGTAGCGCCATTAAGGCAATATCTGGAGGAGTTAGTGGCCGCAGGCCACTTGAACTAATACATTGAAGGGGGGACACAGCCAGCCCCCTAGGACCGCAACAGGTCGGATGAGATGCCGATCGACGGTTCGCCCCAAGGCATAATCAATGTAATACATGGGATCATCGAACCTGAACGAGTATGTGAACTCAGAGGGATGATCAAAAAGGTTGAGCACATGAGAGAGGTACTAAGTGCACAACTTATTGTGAAAGAAGAAAAAACAGAGGCAACGAACGTCATCACCTTTTCTGACAAAGACTTCGCAAGGTTACAAAGCCCTCATAACGACGCACTGGTGGTTACTCTGCGTGTCAAGAATTTTGACATTAAGCAGATCCTAATTGACCAAGGGAGCTCATGCGAGATAATGTACTACGAGACCTTCAAGCAACTAAAATTGGAGGACAAAGACTTGACACCCGCAATATCTCTCCTAGTCAGCTTCAACTCAATTCTAGAATGGCTAGTTAGTAAGATAATTCTGCTAATCAAGGCAGGAACGATGACAAAACAGGTGGAATTTTAGGTATTGAAAGTCCCTTCCACTTACAATATAATCTTTGGAAGAGCATGGTTGCACGCCATGCGAGCGGTGGCATCGACTTACCACCAGGTGTTATGGTTCCCCAACGAAACTAGAATGATTGAAGAAGTCTTAGGAGACCAAATCATGTCCAAACATGCTTCGTTACAGTAAACGGCAGCTGGGCTGCAAAAGAGTTTGTACAAACGGTAGAAGAGCTAGAAGGCAACGAGCTGTTCACAGATGTCGGCAAAAACAGCCGAATAGAAAGCAGTAGAAGACTTGGTAGAGGTAAGGATAGATGAGAAAAACCCAGAAAGGTTCTTTTTGCTCGGTTCGTCTCTGTCCAGCACCGAGAGAATAGAGATCATGGAATTTTTGACCTCTAACATCGAAGTGTTTGTTTGGACGCCATATGACATGCTTGGCATTGACCCCAACTTCATCTGGCATCAACTCAATGTCCACCCAACCGCTAGACCAATCATACAACGAACTCGTGGATCGGCACTCCACCATGCAAAGATAGTGGCGGAAGAAGTGGGAAACTTGTTGAAGGCAGGGGCAATCAAAGAAGTACACTATCCCAAGTGGATTTCCAACACGATAGTGGTACCAAAAAAAAAATGGCAAATGGCGTGTTTGCGTGGACTACAAAATAGTCAACAAAGTGTGCCCGAAAGACAGCTTTCCTCCACCATGAATAGACCAACTAGTGGACCTAATTGCAGGGCATAACCGACTTAGCTTTCTTGATGCGTATTGCGGGTTACCATCAGATCACTATGTATAAACCGGACCAGGAGGTCACATCAATTACAACTCCCAGGGGATTATATTGTTACAAGGTCATGCATTTTGGCCTAGAAAATGAGGGGGTAACATTCCAACGGATAATCACCAAAATGTTTGAGCCGTTGTTAGGCAGAACAATGGAAGGTTACATAGATGATATGGTAGTCAAAAGTAAGAATGAGGAGGACCATCTCGAGGACCTAGATAAGATGTTTCAAGTTTTGAAGTCCTACAAGCTGCGATTGAACGCATCTAAGTGCACATTCGGCGTGGGGTCAGGAAAATTCCTGGGCTTTCTAGTGACCAACCGAGGTATAGAAGCTGATCCATCTCAGATCAAAGCCATCCAAGATCTTGAGAGGCCCAACACAGTCAAAGGAGATGTAGCATCTCATTGGCCTAGCAGCTGCGCTAAACCGATTCATAAGTCAGTCGTTAGATAGGTGTCTACTGTTCTTCCAGGCACTAAAGGCCAAATTTGAGTGGGATGACGAGTGCAACCGCACTCTAGAAAGCCTGAAAGAGTACATGGCCTCTCCACCATTGTTGGTAACCCCAGTACCAGGGGAGGAACTCTTTTTATACTTAGGGATTTCCCAGCATACAGTTAGCACAGTGCTGGTACGGGCTGAGGGAGTACAACACCTGTTTATCTTTTATGTTAGCAAGACATTACTGGGCGCCGAAACAAGGTACCTGTCATTGGAGAAGTTGGCCTTAGCTTTAATGATGGCTTCCAGAAAATTGTCGCACTACTTCTATGCTCACACTGTGATTATTTTAACAGTTTTTCCCATTAAAAGCCTTGTTTGAGAGGGCGGATTTTTTTGGACGAATTTTGAAATGGGTAGTGGAGTTAGGGCAATTCGACATTAAGTTTCAACCAAGAACCGTGATAAAGGCCCAAGCTTTGGCAGACTTTATAGCTGAGTTTGCACCCAGCAGTCATCTTGTTTGCCCGATCGACTTGACCGAGACAACCGAAAAAATGGTGAAAGTGCCGCAGGGATAGCGCAGCCCCCAAAGCAGGACACTCAACTGCATAGCGAACCATTCAGCCCTACAGAGAGAGAAGAAAGAATAGATCGCAGTACCACTAGCAAGGACTCACCCAAACGTAAAGTCCTAAGACAGTCAGATGCTGAGGATCAAATCTTAATGACAGATAATAACCTAGAAGAAAGCATAATCAACGCCCCTGATCCCAAGACATCATCAGATCCCTCCACTTGCTGGAAACTGTTCGTAGGAGAGATGTGGAAACTTTTCGTGGATGGAGCATCCAATAAGCACGGTGCAGGACTTGGCATAGTCCTCATCTCGCCAGATGGCCTAACAATTGAACAGGCAATTAACTTAGGCTTTCAGGCATCTAACAACAAGGCGGAGTATGAAGTATTATTAGTAGGTTTGAAGTCAGCACTTCGTATGAAGGCCACCGAACTGATGGTATACAGTGACTCCCAACTGGTAGTCAACCAAATTTCAAGCAATTATGAAACAAAGGATGATAAAATAGCCAAGTACGAAGAGTTGGTCAGAAGAGAGATCATGAAATTTGAAGTAGTTCGAATAGAGCAAATCGGTCGAGAAGAAAATAGTAAAGTAGATGAGCTGGTTGGTTTTGCATCAATGGAAGATATGTCTATCCCACACCCATTGTTAATTGACTTCCTACCCAGACCAGGTATTGAAGAGCCGGAAACAATCGAAGCATGTTGCGTCGGTCTAGGGCCTTTCTGGATAGATCCGTCATAGTGTTTTTAAAAGATGGCATCTTACCTGAAGAGAAGAAAGAAGCCAACAAAATTAGAGCAAAGTCACAGCGATTTTGGCTCTCCGCATCACTAGCATTGTACAAAAAATCCTTCACAGGACCTTACTTGAAGTGTGTCCATCCCAACAAGGTCGAGGCATTTTTATTCGAAATACACGAAGGCGTTTGCGGAAGCCACCGGAGGGGAAGATTGCTGGCCTACCGAGCAATTTCATAAGGGTATTGGTAGCCGTACATGCAAGCAGATGTAGAGAAATATGTCAAGAAGTGTGAGAAATGTCAGGAGTTTGCACATCAAATACATCAACCGGCTAGAGAGCTCCTACCTTTGACGAGTTCGTGGCCCTTTGCAATGTGAGGCCTAGATATAGTAGGACCACTCCCAACCGCGCCAGGCAACAGAAAGTTCTTTCTTACAGCAATGGACTACTTCACAAAATGGGTAGAAGCAGAAGCAGAAGCAGAAGCACTCGCATCCATAAAAGAAAAGGACGTCAAGAAGTTTGTCTAGCAAAACATTATAACCTAGTTTGGAATGCCCAAGGCTCTAATATCTGACTACGGTACCCAATTTGATAGAAAAATCTTTAGGGGCTTTTGCGAAGAATACAAGATAGAATTCTACAACTCAACACTGGCGTACCCCTAAGCCAATGGCCAAGCTAAAGCTTCAAACAAAGTAGTCTTAGAAAGTTTGAAAAAAAGGCTGGAAAGAGCAAAAGACAAATGGGCTGAGGAGCTCCCCTATGTTTTATGGGTCTACCGTACTATACCTCAGCGGTCAACTGGCGAAACACCTTTTTCTTTGGCCTATGGCATGGAGGCAGTAATCCTACTTGAAGCGGGCCTCCCCTCTATTAGAAGCAAAAATTTTGATCCAAACTTGAATGATGAAGCCATAGTCCTAGAACTCGACCTTGTAGAAAAAAGAAGAGAAAGGGCATTGGTGCACATTGCCTCATATCAACAAGAGTTGTCCAAGAAATTCAACAAAACAGTGCACCCAAGGCAATTCAAGATGGGAGATTGGGTACTGCGTAAAGTTATGGGAAATACCTTGATACCTGGAGATGGCAAATTAAGACCTAATTGGGAAGGATCATACAGAGTGATTAATTTGGTTGAAAAATGGGCATATCACTTAGAGGATATGGACAACAGAGTTATTTCACGGCCATAGAACACGACCAATCTCAGAGTATTTTATTTTAGCTTTTTTCTTAAAACACTTGTAATTTTTGTTTTTCAATAAAACAAGTAGACATTTTTTCGATAAAAATTATTTTCTCTATTTGTAAAAGTTGTTCACCCGACTGGGGGCAATCCAAAAAGTTGGCAGTTTGACCAACACTTAGTTTGTTCTTTAGCTGAGATAAGGATCTAGGCTCAAGAAGGTTGGTAGGTTTGACCAACACTTTTTTCTTCTTCAGCCTAGAGAAGGATCTAGGCTCAAGAAGGTTGGCAAGTTTGACTAACACTTTTTCCTTCTTCAGCCCAGATAAGGATCTAAGCTCAAGAAGGTTGGCAGGATTGACCAACACTCTTTTCTTCTTCAGTCGAGATGATGATCTAGGCTTAAGAAAGTTGGCAGGTTTGACCAACACTTTTTTCTTTCTTCAACCGAGATAAGGATGTAGGCTCAGGAAGGTTAGCAGGTTTGACCAACACTCAGTATGTTCTTCAGCCGAGATAAGGATCTAGGCTCAAGAAGGTTGGCAGGTTTGACCAACACTTTTCTTTCTTCAACCGAGATAAGGATCTAGGCTCAAGAAGGTTTTCCTTTAGCCGAGATAAAAATCGAAACAAAAATCTTGGTTACAAAGGTTTAGCAGTTTCCCAAGTTGTTCTTTCGCCGAGATAAGTATCTCGGCTAAAAAAGATGGGCAGGATAAGGTAAGGCTGAGCTAACTAGGCCGGCTAGGCTTGCAGTAAAGATGAAACACTATAGAGAGGAAAAGTGCAATAACAGAGCAAGAAGATACTAAAAAAACATTGGGAAAAAATAATAAAGCGAGCAGAAATAAAGAAAGTGTTTCATTTATTAAAAAGGTGATTACAAGATGTGGGACTGATAGTCCGGTTACATTTTCATAAAAACAAGTAAAATTGGTCAAGCAAACAGGTCATCAAGGTCAGTGTCTAGGTCACTTCGGACTTCGCTGCTCGGTAGGCCGGTTTCGGCAATAGTTTCCTAAATTAGGCCGGTAACAGGCACCCTGTCAACCGAGCTTGGCATAGTTTGACTGAGTAGATCCACCCGAGCTGGAAGGGAAGGCTGAAGACCGAGGTCAGTGTTAGCAGGAGGGGTATCAACTGGATCAGGGGTCTCATCTTTCTCCTCCCCCTCTTGGAGAAACTTCTGTTGGACCACGTTAGCATAATCTGTTATGTAGCTTGGTATGAAGTGAGAGGGAGGGTTCAGAAAGATTTCGGAGTCATGCCCCTGACTGAGCTTGGCAGTTGCAGCCTTCCAGCCGCATTTGAAAAAAGTGTCATTGGCTACTTTACACTGTTGAACGTATGTCTCTTCACTCTCTTTAAAACCTCGGTCTTCGGCATCCTCTGCCTTCTTCTTCCACTCCTGGATCTCGGCCTTCAGTTTTTTTTCTAGCTTGGCGAGCTCTCGTAAGTAGCGTTCTTTTTTATCGGCCAGAGCTTTCTGTTTAACAGTCTCAGCCGTGTTAACAAGTTCGGCCAGTCGTTCATTTTCAGCATTCACCTTAGCCAGCTTCATTTTTGCCTCCTTTAGCTCGGCCGCTTTGGTGTCAGTATCAGCGACGGCCGACCAAGCTGTTTTTCGTAGCTCAAGGACACGTTTGTGAGCCACTTGGTTCTTTTGCAAGGCCTGTACAACATTCAGAGCAGTTACATAAAAATCGAGCATTGGGTCCATGACGGTATCAATTGTTGATTTGCAGGGATTTTGTATTTTACCAATATCATCGACTTGGACGCCAAACGAATGGCCTTCATCTTGGTTAAACCTTTGTGCCGCTCTATATCAGCTGGCAGATAGACGCTCTTTGCTAAGTTGAAAGCTAGAAGGTGATCTTTCTCAGTACTGATAAAGTCTTGGACGGTTACAGCACGATTCTTAAAGGACACGGTTGGTCCCCATACCGGAGGGGATGGAGGATTGGAAAGGCCTAGCCGGTTGAAACTTTGGGGTAGACTAACTTTTTGCAGCTCGGTTTCCAATGGCTCGGTGTCATGTTCATTCGTCAGGCACTGTGGCGCAGTAGAACTGGTATGGGGCCATTTGTTTGGCTGAGAAGAGGCAGCACGGGTGGTTGGAAGGGCCACCACAGCGTCGCGTGACTGATCGGTCGGTGGTATCTCGACTTGAACCTCTGCAATGGAAGTTGAGGTTTGCTCGGTGATAAGGGCACGAACGGCTCGTCGTTTAGCCATTTCCTGCTCTTCGGTAAGAGGAATGAGGTTGATTTAGGGGAGATTTGGGTCTGATTCAGATGATGGTTCAAGTAGAAAGTCAGTAACCTGGGTTTTCGTCTTTCCACTATACCGGTAGGTTGGCTCAAAGTTTAGGAGCTCGGTCCAGTCTCAGTTGCAGTAATGGAGTGCGTCGCGAAGGGCGTCTTGGTTCACGTAAGCTTAGGTAGACTTAAGGTGGTTCAAATCTGTAAAAATTAAAATAGGCAAGGGTTAGTACGGCAGTAGTACACGAAATAACAAAGGAACCGAACTGACTTGTTCTTACCAACAGTCCCCTTATTCCAGTTAATATTTCGGCCCGGTATTGGGGCTTTGTTGTCCTCAAAATTGCCTCTAACCCAGAGAAAATCATCATCGTTCAAATCCTTGTCCGGTGTGCCTTTGATAATTTTCTCTCAGCCTTTTCTGATTTGTAGGTAGTAGACCCAACCGTCGTCATTTTGATCGAGAGAATATTGGTGAAACAGCTCGGCCAATCCGAGGTTGAGGCCTAGATGACGGTTTAGTTCGGCCACACCATTGATTATTCTGTAACTGTTGGTGGATAACTGGATAGGGCATAATCGGGTTTGTTTTAGGAACTTGCATATTAAAGGCTGAACGGGGAACCGAAGTCCACATTCGACAATGGTTAAAAGAGTGAAGGGAACAAAACCGGGCTTGCCCCATGGTGTGGTTTCTAGCTCGACTAATGTGAATTGAACGTTATCAAGGATGTTGTACTCCCTCTGAAATTCGCACTTGGTGAACTTACCATGAATCGGTACTTGCCCATGTGTTTTAATTTAGTGTTTTAAGAGACTATACGGCGGCTTAGCGCGGCGATGAGATGAACGGAGGTGGGCTCAGTTGAGCAGTATCACCAAGGGGCAAAGTGCAAGGGTGTACCTGGCCAACCTAGTCAAGTCTGCAAAGTGGAAATAGAAAGGGGTTATGCCCAAGTCATTAAACTGGGCTAAATAACAAGTTAAGACTGATGAAATCTAAGCTTGGCAGAACGTGGGCGTATACTGGGCTTGTGTTTGGCTAAGAGACAGTTGGAAACAGAAAATTTTGGTTCTAGAAGCAAGTTCAAAGAACTGGGGTATAATCAGTTCGGTTAAGGAACTTGGGCAGTATCTTAGCTCGGTTTGTTTAGCAAGGGTTTTTTTTATTCCGATCAAAATCGAGCCTAAAGCCGCGAACAAGATTTTTTTCCGGTCGCAGTGTGATTTTGGATCAAAAACACGGTTCTAAGACTAAGTTTAGTCCCAGTTAAATGTGTTTCCAAGATTACATGTGGAGTTTCAAGGTTCTTAATGCTAGTTCAGTCCTGAAATACATTTGTGGTGAAGAGATGCAATTCTTAAGAAGTAAACGGAAGTGTAACAGTGGAAAAGAGAAAAAATGGCATGAGGAACTTACGGATTTAGGGCGTGAACTCAGAGTCTAGTCGACAGAAGGAGCACTTGCGTCTGAGACGAGCAAGATGAGCGATCCAGATGTTGGGATTAAGACTTGATTGAAGAGGGTGATGATTTGGAGCTAAAAGTGCGAGAGGTTCTTTTTCCAGAGAGAAGATGAACAGTGGAGGTAACTGTTCGAAGGATCATGGGTTTTTGTATAATGAAGGTAGAAAGGCACCACTTTTTGAATTCTTGAGCAGTGTGAAATGGCTAGTATAGTACGAGGGGGCAATCGACACATGCCACGTGTCCCAGTAAGGATGTGATGTCAGACTATAGGACGACAGGCTGTGCGACCGGCGCAATTCCAGAAAGAAAAACAAGTTTTAACTCGGCTGAAATCCTTGTTTCAGCTTAGTTGGAAGTCGATAATCTCATTTATGCCTTGCAGATGGAATTAAGGGGCAATTGAGATGGTAATTTATGTGGATAAATTGGGCTGCGCTAAGGACCGGGTTATGGGCCGTAGTAGGGACTTCGGTAGCTCGGTTTTGGGCAGACTGACATCGATCCTATCGGTTGTGTTGCCAAGGCTTTGACTTAACTGTCTGAAAGAAAGCCTCGTAGCCAACCGAGGTACGCATTAGTGACGAGGGCCGAACTAAGTTTAGCTCGGCCGAACCTCATCTACATCATTGCTTTGATTGAGAGCACGGCAGAGACATGCTAGCTCGGTTAAACCGCACCAACTTAGATGAGGTAAAAACCATCTCACTTGGTTAGCAATGAGTAGGGTGTTGTGAGGATATGCATTATCCTTGGGAGTGCGATTCCTAAGAGGACTTTATACGAAGAGGTGGAGTCCTACTAGGATTATGCCAGGCGGAATCTATAAAACCTATGACAGACCTAGGTACAGGTATCACAATTCTTACTCTGAAATCACACGGAGCTTATTGTCTATTGTCTAGTTGCTGACTTAGGCATCGGAGGAGTTTCTGGTACATATCCATCAGTTAGCTCACGTTTGTGTTTTCAAGTAGCAAAGCAATGACGTTTTGGAGGAGTGCAAATTTGATCAACAGGATTATACGAGAAGATTATTTCGTGCTCGTACAATATTTATTAGTGACATTTTCAAAATTTTGTCGCTAAAAACTTTATTTTTTATTTTTGGGACAACCTTTTAGCGACTATCCTCACGACGATAGAAATTGGCCTTTAAATATCTTTTGTAATAAAATTTTTAATTTTAGAGACTAAAAAATTTAATTTTTAAAATTTTTATATGTTATAGTAATGTCAAAAAAAAAAAGAAGTGAGGACTAAGAACTTATTTTACAGTGGTGAAGACCTTTTAAAAATAAATTTTCTTATAATAATAGACTGCTTTTAATATTTTGGCGAAGTCCTTTTCCAACGTAGACTTCCAAGAAAGAAAAAAAAAAAAAATAGAGTAGGGGTCTTTGACAAATATATACATACTTTAAAATCCATAGAACCTGTATTATAATCATGGGTGTGATCCTTTTTTTTTTTCTTCTTCTTTTTTAATTTTATTGTTTTGATTCTATGAAGACCTTTTTCAAAGTAAACCTTGTAGAAAAACAATTGAATTGTATTATCACTTTTGATTAAATTTGTAGAGTCTGAGGACTTTTCTTAAAGGAAAATGATGTACACGTTCATTTTCTAAACTCACTTTCTAAATTTCATGATATGTAAGTGAAATGATTAATTGATAACTAAAAGAGAGAGAGAGAAAAAATTGTTTTAAATATTCTAACAAACTGCTACATTATTGAATTTAAAAAATAAGTTTAATTTTTAGAACTAAATAGTATCACCCTTCTCAGAGCCTAAAACTATTGCTTTGGTGGCTTTATAATTCCTGCATTTCTAAGTTATCTTTGGTCATATTTATGTGATTAAAAGTGAATAACAAAGGATTTTTCACCAATCATTATCACTCCATTTACGATGAAAATAATTCTATAGTAAATAATCCATTTTTGAGATTTTGATAAGTATCATAGGAACTCCATTAATAATTAAAAAAATGATGTACTAAAAATATATGAGTAATGCTAGGAATCCTAAATAAATTACTAAATTTTTTACTAAATCTCTCACATGTGTGGGGATTCCACACCCTAATAAAAAATTTGATAATTTATTTAGGTCCATAGTATTTTCTAAAATATATACAAAAGAGAGAAGTGGGGGAGATGTCTCAGGTGATGGGACAAAAAAAGGGTGGAAATGTCACGCGAGATAAATAAAACTATAGAATGACAAGCACGTAGAAAAATGTTGTGAAATGGCATATAAAAAGAGTACTTTGTACCTCTCGAGATTTAATAAAATTATAGATATTCTCTTGAGGTTTGAGAAATTACAGATATTCCCCTGAAGGTTATATTTGCATAACAAATTGAGGGGCAAATTATTATGAAAATATAAATCTCAAGGGCAATTTGGTATAAAAATATAAACCTTAGGGAGGTATCTGTAATTTCTGAAACCTCAGGAGGATATCTATAATTTAACTAAATCTCGAGGGAGGTATATGTAATTTGCCCATAAAGAAAACAAGTGAGCATCCAACAATAGTGAAGATGACAAAAGATCGACAAAAAAAGCATTTATAGTTTTTTTTTTTTTTTTTTTAACTGGAAAATTCATTTATAGTGATTCAAGCATTCTTTGCTTGAGTTAGACTTTGGGTTTCTCATTGACACGTTTGTAGGATTTATTTCACGTGCCACCAACGAAGTCGAAGTATACCTACCCACGTATTAAAGATAAAAATTAACTACACATATTTATGTAATTCGGTTCAAATTATCTACATTTATGGAGAGTGATATTCTACTACATAAATAAAACAGAGAATATATATATATATATATATGTGTGTGTGTGTAACAGCCACAACATTCAAAATCCCACACTGCTTGAATCATATGCTCAAAAAGATAGTTGAATCATTGCTCACCAAAGTGGTGGCGGAGCCACATCGGGACTAGGGGGTCACGTGCCTCTTTGGATTTTTTATTTTTTTTTAATACATATGTATATAAATAAAATTTTAAACAAAAATAATATTTAGAATAAAATATCAAGTGCATTTTTAAATTTATGCAAACATTAGTGATTGTTTTATTGAAAATGAAGTGATCACAATAAATAATATTTATATGTATGAAAATTTTGTGAAAAAAATCTCAATATAAAGATAATATCTATCATTATTGATATGCAAATATAATTAATCTCACTATATATATGTAAAAATTATTAGAGTATTAGTTATATTCGTATGCGGAGTTCGCCCTTCATATGTTACTTTACAATATGTCAATAATGACATGATATCACTATTATATGAAATTTTTACTCAATTTTTGTAAAAATTTGATTTATTTTACCATTATATAATTTATCAATAATGTTTGAAAAGTCTAATTTCAGAGCTTTAATGTAACTCTAATGCTGTGGAGAATACCCATATGAAGGTGGGGGTCCACACTCCTCTCTTTATCTCTCTCTCTTCCACCTCACTAGAGTTCCATTTAGAACTCTCAAATTAGAGTTATGAATCATTACTCATAATTTATTTTATAACCTAAATATATGACGTTTTTATATTGTCCATGATACACTAGTTACATGCAATACTTTTTTTCTTTCAATTTTACTCGAAATTAATTGTAAAATTTTATGTGAAATACTTTTGTAACAATTTATTTAATTTTTTGTACTTAATATTAATTCAAAAATTATTATTATCTTCTTATTGTTGGTTATAAAAAAAATAAAATAAAACTGTAATTAATAAGTGCCATTCCTAATTTAATTTCCTGGTTCTACCACTGCGCCCAAGTATCCCAATAGCTGAAACGTACCCAAACATAATGAACTCTTAGTAAATTTCAAATTCTACTATCTTAATTCAATTACATGCATAAACGAAATAATTATATGAGTTTTACAAATACACATGAGTGGACAAATTCTAAAACATTTTAACTATTTTTTTTTTTGGGGGTCTCTTTGTGTAATGCTCTACTTCGCAACGGTCACACTCGTATGAAGGGACTTCCCAACCAAGTCGAAGATTTTATGTTTTTTGGTTTATGAGACTATTGGTTCCGACGAATAGATGTAGTACCTAACCTCAAAAATGATTTCAAGACGAATAGATATAGTACCTAACCTCAAAAATGATTTCAAGAAATAATATAGAATGAAATTTTAATGTTTGATATGCCCTTCTGGGGACATTCAACAAAGTTAGCATTTCAATGAAAGAGAAGAACAATTTAGTAATTTTTTTTGGCCAGCAAAAGTTGTTAATTAGTTGTTAGATTAATATCTTTGGAGAGTTAAACTCTAATCCACTCATTGCAAACATTTAAGTCCTATCCCTTATTCCTTCCACTCCCAAGAGTGGAATCCAAGACTATTTCCTTAGGAGAGACTTGGTGGCCAAAGAGCTAACCACACAACCTAGAATCCCTTTGTTATAATTAGGGTTGTGCAAAATGTATGCAAATCCGCATCGATCTAGCCACTACTAGTGGATTAAAATTTTGAAATTATAATCCGCCTTCGAAACTGTTCTGTTCCGCTATAATTAATACATATATATTTTAAATTTTAATGAAATATCAAAATAAAAATGAGTGTGAGAGAGTTTTAAGATGTAAAATTTGTTATAAATTAGTAGTTATATATATAGCAAAAATATAATGTAAAATTAGTTTGTATTATATATATATAACATATTATGTAAATTAGTCTTATCTATTATGCAAATACTTGATAATTGTTTAAGAATATTCTTCAATCAACTAGCATATTCAAACTGTCCCAAACTGCAATTTTGTTATTTATGAATCTGCCATTCGTAGTTTGGTTTATAATTTTACTCTTAAATTGTCTAAATCGCACTACGCACACCCCTATTTATAATTTGGAAATTTAAGTGACTACACTACAAAAATTACAACTCCATAAAATTGATATACTTGTATTTACTTCTTGTTTAGTAAAGTAAAAAAATTAGAATTAATCCAGATAGACATGAATAAATAAGATTAAAATATATATTTCAGTATAAATATTTGACAATTCTACTTTTCTATTTATATGAGTAATGAATTATTAATGAAAAAGGTACTATGTACTATGTGAATTAAAACTGGGTTAATTACATCAAAATATCTCAACTATTAGCGAATATTATTTTACCCTCATAATTTTTATAGTTGAGACAGTCATCACATGAATGAAGGGTGGCAGCTATGCTAGTGGCACATTAGTCATTGTTGTTTAGACGATGGGCTCACTTCGGATCCCACCGATGATATGAACCATTCATAGTTTAGGATATGTCGAGTAGAAAATTCTTACAAAAAATTAAGTTGATTATATATCCGTAACATTATGATCAAATCAATTTTGCATTCAGTTTTATACTCAAAATTACACTTATAGTTTATTTTTGCTAATACAAATTTGATTTGATCATAGTGTTACCGATGCCGATCAACTTGATTTTTTTATAGGGATATTTTACTTGATATACTCTAAGGTCATGTTTGATTCACAAGACTAATAGTGAAGTATTAATAATCCTATTAAATTAGTGTAGTATTCACTATCCAATTGGATTAATATCCATTGGATTAATAATCCCATCCATTGGATTAATATCCATTGGATTAATAATCTCACCTCTACCCCATTACTAATAATCCTACAAATTTGTTAGATTAATTATCCATTCGATTAATAATCCTAAACCAAAATATTAAAACAAACATAGGATAATTGGGCCCACGAATTAATAATCCCAATCTCATGCTCTAATCCACTCAATCAAACATGCCCTAAAAATAAATGGTTCAAATCATTAAGATGGGACTCGAAGTGAGTCCCATATATACCTTACCTAAATAGCAGTGACTGTTGTGTCATTGGCACTATAGCCACCCTACATCCTAAATATATACTGGTTCATAGATAAGGAGTAAAGTGATATTCAGTAATAATTGAGGAGGTCTGGGTGCAATTAATCATTCAAACTTTAACAGAATTCAATATAATTATGATAAAATATAAGATTGATTCTTGTTTGGTTTATGCTTGAAATTGTGTTTTTTATATTCTGTATTTTTTTTTTCACTATTTTTTAAAAATATTTTAAGCAAAATGTTTAGTTTTTAGATGCACATAATATAAATACATTTAAAAAATATAATATTTGTGAAAAAAAATATTTAAGAAATTTACTAAATACCAAAAATATAAAATATATATATATTTCAATACATTTTCATATTCTTGTGTATTTATTATATCTTCACCAAAAATAATATATATATAGAATTTCAATCCATTTTCAAATTCTTGTGTATTTATTGATTTTTCAAAAATATTTTATTTTTTAAGTGCATTTAAGTTAGATGCATCTAAAAAGTACAAAAATTACTAAAAATAAAAAAAAAAACACAAAAAAAAAAAACTTAATTTTTAGAAAATTAGTCACAACCAAACAAGTTTGTTTATTTATTTATTTAATTTTCAAATTTCAAAAGAGTTTAGTATAATTTACCTAAACTAATTTTAGTAAAAAATTAAAACTTAAAATTACATAATAATTATAAAATATTGATTTTGAATGTTGCTTACTTTTTGTATCTTCATCAAATAAAATGAAAATTTCCATACAATCTAGGAAATGAAGAGAACAAGATTTCTTGTTCACATAAGAAGATTCTGTCTAATTTTGCAATTGAGTTAGAATAACTTTTGTCCAATTACCTTCTTTTCACAATATTTAGATGATAAACACAAAGTGGGGTCACTTGTACAATAACCTTCTTTTTGAGGGTTGTTGTTGGAAGTTTGCATAATAATCAAGAGAAGAAAAGAACAAAGGCACATGCAAAATGCAATGTGTCTATCACTTAGCTTGATGAATCAAAATGTTCATTATGATCACATGTGAGTGAGTGATCATAGATCGAGACGGCTCAACAATGCCATTGAATACTGATCAATGCACAGTTTGCTTCTATCTATTTTGCCCTTCTAGCAGTACACTCAATAAATAAGAGTTTTAAGAATTAATTTTTATTATAATAAATATTTAGAGATCCATTCCTCTTATTATGTGAATAGTCATTAAATGATCGTCTTGAAAAGTCAAATAAAGAGGTTTTAGTGACATTTTTTTTTTGGTTGAAAATATTGCTAATAAATACATTTTACAGACAAAATAATTTGATTAAAAAAATATTTATTTTTTGAGACAAAAAATTTGGTCTCAAAAGATAGCAATTCATCACTAAATGTTTAATTTCATTGCTAAAAATAGAATAATGACACTTTCAACAATAGACACTTATTCATAAATTCCTCTTCACCTACTTATGTTCCACTTAGTCAAAATTAATTTCTTATGTTTCAATAAGTCCACATAATTACTAAAATACTGCTAATAATAATAGGGTGAAGCCATTAATGTTCACATTAACAGTGTGAATGTTCCATAATATAAACATTCATACTGTCAAATTTATTTAATGTAAATGTTCATATCATCATATTGCAAAGAGTTCAAAAAATATTAGTAAGGTTACTTGTCCATAAGATGCCTTAATTATGATAATTGGAATTTGATGGATCAAATGTCCAAAACAATAGGACTTATTAAAATATAAAAATTTCTTATGGATTAATTGAAATACAAGTATTTGAAAAATAATTTTTTAATAAATTCCTCTTTGGCAACAAAAATATTAGTCTTTAAAAAATAATTTTATTCCTAAACTTTTATCTTTAAAGTTTTAATTTATTATTTTTATTTTTAAAATCTCAATTTATTGCGGTGATAGTTGCAAAACAACATTATTTTCATCATAATGGTTATTATTTGCCAAAAGACATATCAATATTACACACAAAATTTGACTGTCACTTACATGTTTCATCTCATGTTTGTGACAGCAAAATTGTGACATCCTATGAAATAGAAATGCACGGGTGACATTAACAATATTCTTCTTACAATATACATTTTTAATAGGGGTTTATTTATTTTTTTTTAAGTTGTCATCTTAATTTGAGAAAATATTTGGACTTAATAGACCATTTTGAGAGCAATTTCAATGATTTGAATCGTACACTTTTTAAAACTTGTTGAGTAGAATATTTATACAAAAAATATTCAAGACGACAAATATAATTTCAAAAATAACCCTTCATTTGTAATACAAATTTGATTCAAACATATAACTATCAATATGTAATTATCTTGATTTTTTTTACATGGATATTCTACTGAATGAGTCTTAAAAAGTAAATAATTCTGATTACCAAAATCGGTCTTAAAATGAGCCTACCATACCTAAATACTATCTCATATTGAGATAGTCAACTTGAGAGAAGCCAAACCATTTCTAACAATATGTACATCTTTTAAAGACATTATATGGGGAAATTTTTTAGGAAAAATTACAAATTAGTGAATATTTTTAAACATAATTTTAAATTAGTGGTAAATTTTATCAACTTTAATAATTAAAATTATAAATTTTTCATAAATTTGTAAATATTTTGTGAATTTACCATCGATTTACAATTTTTCAAAATTTATAAATTTATGATTGTTAGAGTTATATTGGGTTAATTATCACAATTTCATTATTTGTGCTGAGACTGTGAGGACACTTTTTTTATTTTTATTTTTATTTTTTTGATATGTTGGAGATCAAAAGGAGAGTCTTACATATAATAACACTTGAACTCTTTACATTCTAATAAAATATAAAGATTCTAACCAACTAACAAAATGTAAAGAATTTGACAAAATGAATTAATTTCAATTAATATATATATATATATTCTAGAAATTGAGTTTGTTCATGATCTATATGTTGAACAATTTATGATGGTGCAAGACTAAATTGTCGCGACGATGTCAACATTATTTATAGTCTTCAATTTACGTACCTGTCGGCCATGTTTAATACATGGATTGAAAGAGGGATTCAGATTAGTAATTTCAGGGGCTTTTATGCACCGACATGATTTTTTGTTGAGCTATTTTGGAAAGATGGTTAAAAGTCATCTTTCAGCTTTTAACTTATTTTGGGTCACATCATTCCTCTATTTTTTTTACACGTTTTGTTTTAAAAATAGATAAAAAAGTCAAAAAAATTAGCTTTTAATCTTCCCAAAATAACCCATTGTCTCCTATAACGTGTTCAATTGGCAAAAATAAATGAAATTGGCAGTACGTAGTATTGTTAATCCTATGGCATGAGATTAGCTATATCACCCCATTCAATAGTAAAAAATAATTCTATCTGTTGTAGTTATAAAAAAGATTTAATCATAAAAGGATAACCATTGGGGACTAAATCTCTAAGGGAGTAAAAACTTCAAGGTCACTTTAGGTGATTTAAAAATAAAAATAAAAAGACGGTACTAGATAGTGTGATTACTCAATCATGTAACAATAAGTTATAAACTGGTATATAGTTGAAGATTTAAACTCATACTTTAGACACTGGGTATAGTTTGTCTATGCTTGAAAAGCTTGTCTTACCAACCTTGTGTGCTAGTGCCCAGATGACTCGTTGCGAGGAGGATCGAACTTGAGATTTGGAGTTTAACACCTCAAGTCTTTTACTCTACCAACCCTCAAGGTTTTATAGCGTGTTTGGTGAATTTTTTGCAAGCTCAAAATTAATAATTAGAAAACAAAAACTAAAAACACATTTTTACTTATTTATCAATAATCAACTTATTTAAGTTATTTATCCCTTATAAGTTGTACGCAGAAACTGCACAAAACTCTGACACAGTTTTTCAAAATAAAATAAGCTATAAGCAACTTCAAAAGTTGCAAAAAATAGTCTCTGGCATCAAGAGCAGGGAAAAAAAAAACCCTCAGCTCTAGAAAATGAAATTTAGGTTTCTACTGTTAGAAATGGTTTTGAAAAAAATCTGGAAAAACATAATTTTTTCTAAACTTTTGGTCTATTTTTTTGGTGGGACCCATGCGTCGAATTTCGCTGGTCAAGGTGGTAACGCGTTCTATGCTGCGTTGTGATTTACGTGGTATATTTAAGCCAAATAGAGCTCCATGGAAATAGTATTTTTGGTGAAATTTTCTAAAGGTTTGAATAATGGCTTGTCCCACATTAGTTTGGTGGGAAACATTGAGTGGGTTTATAAGGCTTGGAATTATAACTTAGGGAGGACTCCAAGGGGCACCCCAAATTTGTAGAAGGAAGATGTTATGCGCAAATTGGGTTAGACCCACTAGACACAAAAATAACCACACGCTCGCGCTGCCGCTGGCTGGGCTTGGGCACGAGTACGTGGTGTGAGATTGGATTGAGCTTGTCCGGCCCAATACTAATCTTTTTGGGCAAAAAACATTTGAATTCAATTTCATTTTTTGGTAAAATAAAATCTGTCCAATTTAAATTTAAATTTTTTGAATTCAAAATTGTTGCACCTCTTTAGAATTTTCTATACAGGTTCACTGTCCAAATAGATCTGAATCTGTCCAAATTCAAACCCAAAACAGTTTTTATCTGTTTGAAATTCAAACAAGATCTGTTGATTTGTCTGAATAGGTATTGCACCTGTTGAGTTCAAAATGAAAAGCCACAAATTCATTTATAAATAAGACAAGCCCTTATTTGGATTTTTACTTCAATTTTCGTACTTCTCTTCTGCAATAATTCTCTGCATTTTGCTGTATTAAATTTTTGTGAGAAAGAGTGTACACAATTAGTGTGTTCGTTGTGCAAACAATTTGTAGTGCTGTTATTGTTTGCTGTTAATCATTTTATCTTAGGAGATAGACGTCCACAATCTGAAAGCACCACGGAGAGGACGAAACTGTCTTAAGGACACAGTGTCTAACACTGGACTTGATCAGAATATTGTTCAAGAAATTAATCAATACACAAATAGAATTTATTTTTCAAATACAGTGAAGATTGTCCAACAATCTTAAGACAGATTATTTTTTGGTGTCTTCATTGTATTTAATTTTCTGTGTTTTCACAAAGTAATATTCTGGTTGGAAAATACAAATAGTAGTAATATACTGTTTGACAACTAGTAGTAATATACTGGTGTTATTAACAATTGCAGAATATTAATTTGTGTTACAGAAAATTATTTTAGTATTTTATTTTTCTAGTTTTAGTAACAAGAAAAGTAAAATTATTTTGTGTTATAATTTATTTTCTAGTTTTAGTAACTAGAAAATTAATTTGTGTTTTAGTTTTTTCTGATTTTTGTAATCAGATATTATGGCTACTGCAACTGAAACTACAACTGGAAGTGGTACTCCAATTGTTACACCAACTCCGGCCCCTATCCAGAACCATGTTCAAGTTCCAATAAATCACGGAGAAAAATCAAAAAAATTTAACGGTACTGAGTTTAAGAGATGGCAGCAAAAAATGCTATTTTATCTTACAATTCTAAATTTGGCCTTTTTCCATGAAGAGGCTCCAGTACTTAGAGATGATGAAAGTGATCGGCAAGTTGTTGTCGCTGTAGACGCTTGGAAACATTTTGATTTCCTGTGCAGAAATTACATCCTCAATGACCTTGACAACATGCTGTATAAATGTTTACAGCCCTCTGAAAACAGCAAAAGAATTATGGGATTTTTTGGAGAAAAAATACAAGACAGAGGATGCTGGCACAAATAAATTTGTTGTCGGTAAATTTCTGAACTTTGTTATGGTAGACTCCCAAACAGTAATTTTTCAAGTTCAAAATTTTCAGATAATTTTGCATGATATTCATTTTGAAGGTATGTCTCTTAGCGAGTCTTTCTAAGTCGCTGTTTTAGTGGAAAAGTTACCACTGGCTTAGAAAGATTTCAAAAATTATTTAAAACATAAACGTAAGGAGATGACCATGGATGAATTGATTGTAGGATTGAGAATTGAGGAAGATAACCGAAAGATTGAAAAGAGGAATGGTAAAAATCTCATTGAGTCTAAGGCTAATGTGGTTGAACAAGTGCACAAACCACATAACAAAAAGAGAAATTTTATTGGAGATGATCCTAAACAAGGTGACAACAATGGCAATAAGAAGTTTAAAGGAAAATGCTATAACTGTGGCAAGATTGGACATCGAGCTTCTGACTGCCGCCCTAAGAAGGATTGCGAAAATACAAGCAAGAAGACCACCAATCAAGCCAATGTGACAGAATTAGATTGTATCTCTGATGGGGTAAATGACATCAATCTCTTTGCTATGGTGTCTGAGGCTAATTTGGTTAGAAATCCCAAGGAATGGTGGGTTGACACTGGGGCAGCTCGTTACATATGTGTGGACAAGAAAATGTTTACTACCTATAATGAGGCTGCAAACGGTGAACAACTTTTCATGGGAAATTCTTCTACTTCTACTGTGGTTGGACAAGGAAAGGTGATTTTGAAGATGACATCAGGGAAGAAACTGACCCTCAACAACGTACCGCATGTACCAAACATCCGGAAGAATTTAGTTTCTGATTTTTTGTTAAGTAAAAATAGTTTTAGGCTTGTATTTGAGTTTGATAAATTTGTATTAACAAAGAGTGGTATGTATGTTGGTAAGGGATACACGAGTGATGGTCTCTTCAAGTTGAATGTAATGACGGTTGTACTAAAATTTGCTATTAATAAGAATAACACATCTTTTACTTATATTCTTGAGTCGAATTTATGGCATGGTAGATTAGGACATATAAATTTTGATGCTTTACATAGATTAATTGGTTTAGATTATATATCAAAGTTTGAAATTAATCCTAATCACAAATGTGAGATTTGTGTAGAAGTGAAACTAACTAAGGAGGTAAGAAGTATTTTATAACATTTATCGATGATTGTACAAGATATTGTTATGTATACTTACTTAGAAGTAAAGATGAAGCCTTAGAAATGTTTAAATTCTACAAAACTGAAGTTGAAAATCAACTTGGTAAAATCATTAAAACGGTTAGAAGTGATAGGGGTGGTGAATATGATGCACTATTAAATGAATTTTGTGCACAATATGGCATTATTCACGAAATTACAGCACCTTATTCTCCACAGCAAAATGGAATTGCTGAAAGAAAGAATAGAACCCTTAAAGAAATGATGAATGCCATGTTACTAAGTTCAGGCTTACTGCAGAAATTGTGGGGGGGAAGCAATATTGTCTGCTAATTATGTTTTTAACAGAATACCCCACCAGAATACCAACAACACTCCTTATGAATTATGGAAAGGTTGACCATCTTCCTATAAATACTTAAAAGTGTGGGGGTGTTTAGCAAAAGTAGAAGTTCTTGTTCCGAAAAAGATTAAGATAGGACCAAAAACAATGGATTGTGTGTTTATTGATTATGCTCAGAATAGTAGTGTATATCGGTTTCTAACTTATAAATCAGAAATACCTGATATAAATGTGAACACTATGATAGAGTCAAGGAATGCTGTATTTTTTGAACATGTCTTTCCTTACAAGAAAGGACAAGAATTAAGTTCACAGAAAAGAACTTATGATTGTACATAAAGTTAAGAGACTAATGACAATCAAACACAAGAGACTAGTAATGGTCTCAACCAACAGAATTTAATTGATGATGAACCAAGATGAAGTAAGAGAGCAAGAACATCAAAATCTTTTGGTCCAGATTTTTTGACATACCTATTAGAAAATGAACCTTAAAGCTTTAGGGAAGCGATGATAGGTTCTGAAGCACCTTTGTGGAAAGCAGCTGTTAATAATGAAATTGAATCCATTATGCAAAATCATACTTGGAAATTTTTGGATCTTCTACCTAGTTCTAAACCTTTTGGATATAAGTGGATATTCAAGAGAAAAATGAAAGCAGATGGTTCAATAGACAAGTATAAAGCAGGACTTGTAGTAAAAGGTTACAGACAAAAGAAAGGTTTGGACTATTTTGACACATATTCTCCTGTGACAAGAATAACATCCATCCGCATGCTTATTGCCATAGCAGCGTTGTATAATTTAGAGATACATCAAATGGATGTTAAGGCAGCTTTCTTAAACGGTGATCTAAATGAAGAGATCTATATGAAGCAACCCGAAGGGTTTGTAGTGCCGGGGCAAGAAAAGAAAGTTTGTCGGCTTGTAAAATCTCTTTATGGATTAAAACAAGTACCTAAGCAATGGCATGAAAAATTTGATCATGAAATGCTTACTAATGGGTTTAAGATAAACGAATGTGACAAGTGCGTCTATGTTAAAAACACTGACCAAGGATATGTCATAGTTTGTCTTTATGTGGATGACATGCTTATCATTGGAAGCAATCAAAATATAATCCAATCAACTAAGCAAATATTGAATAGAAGATTTGATATGAAAGATATGGGGGTCGCATATGTAATATTAGGAATGAAAATTATTAAAACATCTGACGGATATGCATTATCTCAATCACATTATATTGAGAAAATTCTTGGAAAATTTATCAAGGATGATATGAATGTAGCTAGAACACCTGTAAATATCAGTCTTTATTTATTGAAAAATAAAGGTGATGCGGTGTCTCAGTTAAAATACTCTCAAATCATTGGAAGCTTAATGTACCTAATGAATTGCACTCGTCTTGATATAGCTTATGTTGTTAGTAAATTGAGTAGGTGCACTAGTAATCCTGGAGAAGACCAATGGAAAGCGATCATTCGGGTTCTTAGATATCTAAGATTTACCCGTGATCATGGTTTAAACTTTACTCGATATCCAGCAGTACTCGAAGGTTATTGTGAAGCCAATTGAATATCGGATACTAAAGATTCAAAATCACTAGTGGATATGTCTTTACTCTGGGAGGTGCTGCTGTTTCTTGGAAATCCACGAAACAAACATGTATTGCATGATCCACAATGGAATCTGAGTTCATTGCTTTAGACAAAGTAGGAGAAGAAGCATAATGGCTTCGTTACTTCTTAGAAGACGTTCCAATGTGGCCAAAACCTGTGCTAGCTATTTGCATTCATTGTGATAGTCAATCTGCAATAGGCAGGGCACAGAATCATATGTATAATGGTAAGTCACAACATATTCGTCATCGACATAATACCGTAAGGCAATTGCTCTCAAATGGAATAATCTCAATGGATTATATAAAATCTAAAGAAAATATTGCGGATCCGTTAACAAAAAGTTTGACAAAAGAGCAAGTGTATAGTTCATCGAAGGGGATGGGATTAAAGCCTATTACATAAGAGTCATCATAACGGTAACCCTACTTATATGATTGGAGATCCCAAGAACTAAGTTCAAAGGGACAACTAAGTTATGTGTGGCTCACCAGAAATCACTAAGGGATTAAAATTCCCTACCCATTCCTATGGTGAGAGTGATATCTGCAACATATGTTGTATGCAGGGGTTTAAGGATAAGCTTTACTTTTAATGATTACTTATATCTTGATTTAGGCATAAAATCAAGACGAGTATAGGAGATATTCACAATAAGAATCACCTGTATGAGTGTCGAATTGGGGCCGGTTCTATGAGAATAAAGAGGCTAAATTCTCTAGAAACACTCATGAACAACCAGGAGCGTTTAAGGCCAAAATGAACATAACTGTGAGAACCACGATGTGTCGGAAGATATTTTGTGTGAAATCTATTGTCTTGACTTACACAAACGGCTAAACAATTCAAGGCATCGCGTCTATTGGTTAGCTAGTAAGTCTGATAGGTTATCACTAGAGAAGGTTCAAAGCCGAAAGCTACCTATCCTGATGCAAGATATTTTTAATTTATACTCTTTCGACAAATTCTGCATATTGTTGCATTTCTGTTGTCATCAACTTCCTTTCATGTGGGGGATTGTTAGAAATGGTTTTAAAAAAATCTGAAAAAACAGAATTTTTCCTAAACTTTGGTCTATTTTTTAGATGGGATCCATGCGCTGAATTTCGCGGGTCAAGGTGGTAACGCGTTCTATGCTGCGTTGTGATTCACATGGTATATTTGTTTGCTCAAAACCATTATCGGGTGAATGGGAAATTGAAGCCAAAGAGAGCTCCATGGAAATGGTGTTTTTGGTGAAATTTCTTAAATGTTTGAATAATGGCTTGTCCCACATTGATTTGGTGGGAAACATTGAATGGGTTTATAAGGCTTGGAATTATAACTTGGGGAAGGCCCCAAGGGGCACTCCAAGTTTGTAGAAGGGAGAGGTTATGGGCAAATTAGGTTACATCCATTGGACCCCAAAATAACCACACACACGTGCGCTGTAGCCGTCCATCCGGGCGGGCTGGGCTGGGCCTAGGCTTGGGCGCGGGTGCGTGGTGTGAGGTTGGGTTGAGCTTGTCCAGCCCAATACTAATCTTTTTGGATCAAAGCATTTGAATTCAATTTTATTTTCTGGTAAAATAAAATCTGTCGAATTTAAATTTCAATTTTTTGAATTCAAAATTGTTGCACCTCTTCAGAATTTTCTGTACAGGTTCACTGTCCAAACAGATCCGAATTTGTCCAGATTTAAACCCAAAACAGTTTTTATCTATTTGAAATTCAAACCAGATCTGTTATCTGTCTGAACAGGTATTGCACCTGTTGAGTTCAAAATGAAAAGTCACAAATTCATCTATAAATAAGACAAGCCCTCATTTGGATTTTTACTCCAATTTTCGTACTTCTCCTCTGCAATAATTCTCTGTATTTTGCTGCATTAAATTTCTGTGAGAAATAGTGTAAATATTTAGTGTGTTCGTTGTGCAAGCAATTTGTAGTGCTGTTATTGTTTGCTGTTGATCATTTTATCCTAGGAGATAGACGTCCACAATCTGAAAGCACCGCAGAGAGGACGAATCTGTCTTAAAGATACAGTGTCTAACACTGGACTTGATCAGAATATTGTTCAAGAAATTAATCAATACACAAACAGAATTTATTTTTCAAATACAGTGAAGATTGTCCAATATCTACATTATCAAAGTTTCTTGGGCAAATTATATTGTAGTCTCTATACTTTGACCTTTGTGTCATTTTAGTTTCTGTCATTTCAATTGGCTTGATTTTAACCTTAAATTTAAAATTTTATCTCAATTTAATCCAATTAATTCTAATTTTTAGTTTTTTTTTTTTTATGAAAAATGCCCACATAAGTGGTATATGTCACACTTTTATTGGAAAAAATTATAAATTTGTTCAACTTAGTAAGTTAATCTTAATCAACTCAATGATCATTGTCTATTAAAACATTCTAATTGGCATTATCAATTAGACCAAATTAATACAAAATTTAAAATTAAAAGTTAAAATTGAGTTAATTAAAATGGTAAGAATCAAAATGATATAAGGAACAAAATGTATAAACTATCAATATAATTTGCAATTTTTTTTTCTTTTTTTCTTTCTTTTCCCCCCTCTCCCCATCAAAGACTTTTCACCTCTAAGTAGAGCATACGTAAAAGGATGCGAGCAAAAGGGTGGCCGGCCTTGATCTAAAAGCATGTAATAGAAGCAAAAGGTAAGGGGAAATTACAAATACATTCCTGAAATTTATTTAAAATATGAATTGTTCTTTGCGGTTTGAAAAATAACAAATACCTTATGTCAGAATTTTTTATTTAACAGAATTAATTGAAAAGTTGAAATTTCTAACTATTTACCTATACAATAATAAAATTATCTGAATTATTAATTGAAATGAAATTTTAACATTATTAAAAATTGTTAATTAACTTGATGATTTATTAATAAAAAGATCTATTTGTTATTGAAAATCCTACGTGATTCGTGATTAGATCAAGATTAAAAATATTCCAAATCCCAATAATCCAAAACACACAATCTAAATCAACAAGCACTTACGAAAGTGATTTAGATTGTTTGTTTTTCGGAATAAACAATAAATCGACACAAACGATTTTTACGTGGAAAAACCACAATTGAAGAACTTTCAATTGTAATAAAAAATCACGGGCGAAACGCCACTAATCAATCCACTACTGAAGAAAAAAAGATTACAAAGATAATACACAAATTACCCAACTCAATCAATTTGCCTTCGAATCTTCTGTAACTCTTTCACCAAGCCTTCGTCTCGGAACTGATCCACCTGAAGTTGAATCCACAACTTCGCTTGTCGAATTAACGACTACGTATAGAATCAAACGCCTTTTGAAACTTTACGTTTGAATCTTCGGAATCCACCGAAGAGAACCCTCTTGAATTATAAATTAACAAACTCCTTGATGTATGAATCTTAGATCATAAGTGAAGAACTCTCTCAAAACATCAAGGAAAAACTCTCAAAAAACTCAGAAGAAAACTTCAAACAAAACCCTAGGACTCTTGAATAAGATCTAGGAAAAGTTAAATCCTAAAAACATCCTAAACAGATATAAATAGGCAACTGAGTTCGTGATCTCCGCTCGAGCGCCCAACAGCCCGCTCGAGCGGCTTTAGCAAAAAATGCGTGTGACAAAACAGTGGTCCGCTCGAGCGCTTGAGATCCCGCTCGAGCGCGAAATTACACACTCCAGTACTTTTACAGACCTGACAAAATACTGAGAGATCCAAAACTCCGCTCGAGCGCCAATGATCCCGCTTGAGCGGGAAAGACAAAAATAAAGGAAAAATTACAACTTTAACAACTCAAAGTTTTGTACCCAGATTTGACAATAAAGGAACCTAACAATCTCCCCCTTTGTCAATTCCCGGACAAAAACCTTTCTAAACATTTTTCCTGAAACAAACGCACTAGACAAGATTAATAGCAAAGGGAAAAAAAAAACTCTGAAAAACTCGATTATCAAACAATCCTGCCATGAACAATCCATCCATCTAACTTCATCCAATATTCACCTGTGTAATAACAACCAACACACCAAAACAAACAAAACTGTGAAATAGCATAAAAAGATAGATAAATATAAAATGATATCCACAATAATAGCAAAGCAACTGGAATGTATCATGCTATCCAAATATCTAAAATACCCAAACATCAACAAAATATCCAAAATATCAAAATGACAAGAAGATGTACCACCAATGACCAAAAATGTCCAATGTCCAATCTAATGTGTTTAATGTTTTTGTACAAAAGCTTTCCCCCTTTTTGGCCGGGAAGCAACAAGAAAACACAAAGATCAAGCATCAGGGGGAGGCTGAGGTAGCTGAATCTGAAGTAAGGAAATGATGTGAGCCAGCTGAGTAGTAGTTTGGAAGGCAGTCTGCTCCAACTGACCAAGGTGACCATCAAAAGCATCAAAGCGGGCATCTAGAAAGTCCAACCGCCGGGTCATAGCCTCCTCAAAATGTTGAAGCTGATCATGAAGAGCTCGAGGTGGAACAGTATCCTCCTCACCACCTGCTGCGGCAGCATCAAACTCTGCCTCCTCAGCTAGTCCTGCTGCGGTACCTGCAGAAGTACCAGCCTCACCAGCCCGAGAAGACTCCCCTTGACATGAGCTCTACTCTGGGAAACAGTCTTTTTAGTGAATAGTCTGGAGGGGAAGGCAAACTCATCATCCTCAAACACCGGAACCTTAAGTGAAGACAAAAGACGATTGATCATACAACCATAAGGAAGTCCTAACTATTTATTCCCAGAAACACCTATCATCTTTTTAATAATTAGTGTGGCTAGATCAATAGACATGTGACGGGCGATATAGAACAAAACAAATCCTTAATCTTGATTAATTTCGGAGGAGTGAGTGGTCACAAGGATGTTGGCACAAACAATAAGATTAAGCAGTCTAAACTCTGGAAGAAGTTCAAACTGTTTAATCAATGCACCCGTAGGCCAAGGATGGGAAGCACCACATAATACCTTAGTCACATGATTAAAATCACAGGTAGGACGGTCTGGAATTGGAAAATGATAGAACATAGGAGAGACTCTCTCAATCTTAAGAAGCTGGCGAATGAGATCAGGTGTGACAGAAATAGATTTTGACCGAACCCAAGTAGTGAATGAAGGCTCAATGTCACTAATTTGCTGAATATTACAGTAAAATTCGCGGACCCAATCGAGATTTTGACGCCCAGAAAAAGACAACACCAAATCACTACCAAGGGGGTCAAACAAAGGACGGATGTGAATGGTCTCGAAAGTGTTAGGCTGGACATTCCGTTCTAGGTGGACAGTTCGAGCCTCAAAAGATTTATGGAACAATTTGGCTTGTTTAGCAGTCTGAAACCTATCAGTATTAAAAGCAGGACGAGACACTGTGGCCTTTCGGTGCTTAGGGGCAGACATGATGAGGTGAGACACAACTACGACCCAAAAACCCAACAAATCCAAAAATCAAACCAAACAAAGACCAAAGCAAACCATTAGTAACAGGTGACAATGAGAAGAACAAAACGTAAAACAAATATGAAAATATCAGAAGAATTAAATCAACAACCACAATTCATAATAGTGAGGACAGAGTTCAGGACAAGAAGTGATAAAGACAAGCTCAAAGCATGAGATAGCAAAATCAAGTCAAAGTATAGAAGTATGAAGAAATGCACATGCACAATGAAGTATATAGAGTGCAGATTGAGGACATAAGAGCAATGTTAAACATCAAGCATGAGAACAAAGAGATGATAAACAAAGGCTATTGAGGATCAAAATCCTTGTAAAGCAGAACCAATACCCCCCAAATCAACACTATTGGATACCCAAGGGAGCACATTCGAACTCAAACCCATCAAAAATCATGAAGACATGAGACCATACAAAAATGAACAATCATAAACCCTAGGTCTAAGACACAACAAAACACAAAAAAAAAAAAATGAAATCCACCATGAACAAGAACTTCCGACTCAGTGAAAGTGTGTGAGAGAAAGGGAAAAAAAAACTAGATGCAAAACACCCAAAAACCCCAAATACAACCCCCATTCTAGCCGAAATTACAAAAAAACAGAGAAGAAGAGAGAAAAACACTTACCAAGGTGGAATCGACAAGGAAGAGGAAAAAGGAAGGAGGAATTGAGCCCAACACGTTGCACAAGCCAAACCCTAGGTCGGAGAATTTGAAAAGAGGGGAAAAAAATGACCTGAAGAATCGAGGGAGGGAGTTTTATACAAAATCAGTCCGCTCGAGCGTAAAGTGTAACGCTCGAGCGTGAGTCAAAACACATAGAGACCCGCTCGAGCTCTAACAAGGACGCTCGAGCGCAAATTCACCCCTCACAGAACTGTAAAGCTAAGAGCAAACTACTGCAAGGCTCAAAATCATGCTCGAGCGTGGGAATATCCGCTCAAGCGGGGGAAATTTTTTTAAAAAATAAAAATAAAAACAAGATACTCAATATCTAGAAGAGAGTCCTGGAACAAAAGAAGATGATCACATTTGGCCAAAAAGAATACCAAGATGAAATAATCCGCAATTCATGAATTCTGTAAACTTGCAATGTTTAAAAAAAAACAATGACACTGGAAATCATGAGCAAAGCAGATAAAATATAATCAGTGATCATAAATTACATGAGAATGTACAACTCAAAATCCAACATGAGAGCTCACAAAATAAAGTGTGTGTGTGCAATCCATGAGAGTCCATTGAGCTAGAGTTAATCCTCGTAGTGATCGGATGAATGGACCTCCGGCAAGAGTAACTGAACATCACAGAGAAAAGTCAAACCACAAGGAATCATGGGGTATTTGTTGAGTAAATGCGGAGGCTCCCCCACAATCAATGAGTCTTTTTTTTTTTTTTTGACGTTTTCTTTCTTGTGGGCACTCACTGGTGGCATTCACACTCAAGAGTATGGAAACCAAACCAGAGAAGAATGAAATCATAAAGGATGGCCTGGTTGGTACCTCTGAGGTAGCCTTTTCCTAATGCCCGGACTTTAAGGAACTGAGGGAGAAACCGTGGAAGTGAAAACAGATGGTAGATGGTTAAGAGACTCAACATCACCCATGATACACTAGTATCGGTCAATTCCACTGTAAAAGTACAAGAAACACTGTTAGTGGTCCATAGAGAACTTTGATCATTTGTGCGGAAACCCCTGCAGCAATTTATCTCAAGGATGTGTACAGAATGAGATCATGAGGTTAATGAGCATGGGCATTCAAAATGCTATGAACAATGAACAATGAGATCTTGTAAGCAGTATGAGTAGTGTACATAAAAAAGTTGGATGCAAGAAAAACAGATATCAATGATAATGAGATTATGGCATCCAAGCACATATAAGGCAAAACACGTACACCTACTCAAGGAACAAGTAACACTCTAGTGATCGAGCATGACACCCAAGGTCTTTCCAAGGAACTCAAACCGAAGAAGATCAAGGGGTTTTGTAAAAATATCAGCTTTTTGATGCTCAGTGGGTATATATTCAAGAACAACAAGGCCCTCTTCCACTAACTCTCGAATAAAATGATGACGAATGTCGATATGTTTGGTGCGAGAGTGTTGGACAAGATTTTTTGAAATGTTTATGGCACTTGTGTTATCACAAAAAAGAGTGAGAGTGTTTTGTTTTATCCCATAATCATGAAGCATTTGCTTCATCCACAACATTTGTGCACAACAACTCCTTGCAGCAATGTACTCAGCCTCAGTAGTCGAAAGAGAGATGGCATTTTGATTTTTACTATGCTAAGAAACCAGATTATTCCCAAGGTAAAAACACCCTCTGGATGTACTTTTCCTATCATCAGCACACCCTGCCCAGTCGGCATCAGAAAAATCAGTAATTTCAGCTGTAGTATCAGTGGAAAACCAAACCCCATACCCCAAGGTCCCATTAACATATTTGATGATGCGTTTGACCGCAAGAAGGTGAGACTTTTTAGGACTGGCTTGGTAACGGGCACAAACACCGACACTAAAAGAAATATCAGGACGACTGGCTGTCAGATACAAAAGACTCCCTATCATACTCCTATAAAGGGTAGGATCAACATCAATACCAGAGGAATCTTTGGAGAGGTGAAGACTGGTGCTCATGGGAGTACGTGCATGTTTGGCAGACTCAAGACCAAACTTGGACACAAGATTTTTGGCATACTTAGACTGAGAAACAAACATACCCGAAGGAGACTGTTTAATTTGAACACCTAAGGAATAAGACAACTCCCCCATCATGCTCATCTCAAACTCATGTGTCATGCAATTCGAAAAATATTTCACAAGATGTTCAGCAGTAGATCCAAACACAATATCATCAACATAAATCTGAGTAACAAGAATATGAGACTTAGTATGTTTCATAAATAAAGTCTTATCAACACTACCCCTTTGAAAGTCATTATCAAGAAGAAATGTAGTAAGTCTATCATACCAAGCCCGAGGGGCTTGTTTCAATCCATACAAAGCCTTGTCTAACTTGTAGACATGATTAGGACATTTAGGGTCCTCAAACCCTTTTGGTTGCTCAACATATGCCTCTTCTTTCAAGTACCCATTCAGAAAGGCACTTTTCACATCTATTTGAAACAATTTAAAGCCAAGAAAACATGCAACATTAAGCAAAATACGAATAGATTCGAGACGTGCAACCGGGGCAAACATCTCATCATAGTCAACACCCTCTACTTATGTGTAGCCTTGAGCAACCAACCTAGCTTTATTCCTAACAACAGTACCATTCTCATCGGATTTATTTTTAAAGATCCACTTGGTACCTATCACATTCATGTCTCTAGGTTTGGGAACTATAGTCCAAACTTTGTTACGTTCAAATTGACCTAATTCTTCATGCATAGCATTGACCCAACTATCATCTAGTAAGGCCTCTTTAAAATTCTTAGGTTCAATTAATGAAACATAACACATATGTGATATCTCATCTCGAATCTGTCTTCGGGTTTTCATTCAATCCGAGATACTTCCAATCACCTGTTGAGCTGGATGATTCAGTTTTACCCTTGCTGATGGTTTAAGCTTAGGACTTGCGGTGATAGAAGCAACATAAGTGATGTCCCTTTGAGCACTCTTTGGACTTGAACTTACCTGTGAGGATGGTGCTGTAACAATTTCTTGTGATTGGACCGCAACTTCTCCTTGATTTTGTGGTTCAGTATCCAAGATTGGAGACTCACCATTGTCATCCTCATTTGTTGCTTGAGTGGGTGCACTTGTGTCATCTATAACCACATTGATAGATTCCATTAAAGATGAAATTTGCAGGTTATAGACTCGAAAAGCCCTACTGTTGGTTGAATACCCTAAAAAAATACCTTCATCACTTCGGGAGTCAAATTTGCCCAAGGGTTCTCTATCTTTGAAGATGTAACACTTACTCCCAAAAGTTTTGAAGTATTTTACATTAGGTTTCAAACCCTTCCACAATTCATATGGAGTTTGTAAAGTGCCGGGCCTTAAATACACGCGATTTATGACATAAACAGCAGTATTTAGGGCTTCAGCCCAAAACTTTGGAGAAAGACTCTTACTACGGAGCATGACCCTAGCCATTTCTTGAACAACTTTGTTCTTCCTCTCAACCACTCCATTTTGTTGTGGAGTAATAGGTGCAGAAAATTCATGCTTAATTCCATGCATATCACAAAAATCCGAGAACGAACTATTTTCAAATTCACGACCATGATTAGTTCGGATTCTTATGATACGCCATTTTAGATTTTAAGGACTAAAACCTGGAAAGCATCAAACGTATCAGATTTTTCCCTTAAAAAGTTTACCCACGAAATCTGAGTAAAATCATCAACAGTTAGAAAAATGTACCTTTTACCTCAAATACTTTCAGTGCGAGTAGGACCCATTAAATCCATGTGAACCAATTCAAGAGGACGTTTGGTTGTAAAGCTGTTCACCTTTTTATGAGGGGCACGGGTTTGCTTTCCAAGTTGACATGATCCACACACATGGCTCAAATTCTTACCCAGTTTAGGTACTCCTCTCATAAGCTCTTTGTTGGCTATCTTAGTTAGGTCTTTGAAATTCATGTGACCTAATCTTTGATGCCACAAATCAATGTTACTTATGATGGCAGAGTGACAGGTGAGATCATTAGTAGTAACAATCTTATAGCAATTATCAGATGTGCGAATCCCACGTAAGACAGTATTTTCCTTTTTATCCAAAATTTCACATTTATTTTTTGAAAACAATACTTTATGATGGGAATCACACATTTCACTAATGCTTAAAAGATTTGCTTTAAGACCATCAACAAGTAAAGCATTATCCAGCTTGGGAAGACTAGCAACACTGATAGAGCCCTTACCAATGACTTTAGAAGTGCCGCCATCTCCAAAGGTAACAATTCCTCCTTCATATTTTTCAAGAGAGGTGAAGTAGGATTTGTTACCGGACATGTGACAAGAGCAGCCACTATCAAGATACCACATGTCTGAGTCACGTGCTTTTAAGGCAGTGTGAACTACTAAACAAGTCAAATCATCTTTCCTCACCCAAATCCTTTTGGTCTTGGTCAATGTCTTGTCGTTGTGAACACCCTCATGAATCTTAGTATTCCGCCTAGACATGTAAGGTTGTCTCATAACCCAAAAAGTATTCGAATTTCAACCCTTTTGAGACACCTTACCAAACAGTTCAAAACAGTAAGGACGAATGTGGCCATACCTACCACATTGATGACAAATAAAAACAGGTTTTACCTCCCTTTTGTTGATCTTACCTGCTTTTGGTGGATGAAGAGAGGAATCATCCTGGTCTACCTTCAATTTTCCCTTTGCTTGAGTCTTCAGGTTATGTGGGGTAGAGGCCTGTCCCTTGTGAGCTGTCGCACCATAGCCTAGCCCACTTTTGTCAGAACTCATTTGTTGAGACCCGAGTATGTCTTCTAGAGATTTGGAACTTTTGTTCCACATGGCAATTGTTGTTCTAGCAATACGGAGTTCTTCGTCTTTCTGAAGGACTATCTCTTCCAATGCAGCTTGTGACAACTCAAGACTTTCAAGCTTTTCTTCATATGTGGAATACACTTTCAGAAGTTCATTCCTTTCAGTTTCACAAGATAGAAGTTTTTCACATAAGTCTTGCCTGTCACTTGAGATCTTGATGACATTCTGTTTTGCTGCTACAAGTTCTCCTTTTAGCCTGACATTCTCACTCTCACATGTTTTGAGCTTGACAGAGAGTTTGTCGTTGATTTTGGACAAATTCAGAGATTCCTCGTACAGCTTTTCGTAAGCTTGTTGTAGTTCATCGCCATTGATTTCATCATTGTCTTCAGATGTTTCATCATCCTCTTTTTGCTCTTTATTCTCCTTGACCTCATCCAATCTAGCAACCAAGGCAGGGAAGTTGCTGGATGGTGGTGAAGGTGAATCTCCTCTTTTATGGAATTGGCTCAGGATTTCCCATGCATCTTTAGCCTTTGTGCAGTGAACAACTCGTTGTTGTTCTTCATAGGAAATTGCTCCACGAATAGTAATCAGCGTTCTTTGATTGCCCGGATTGTCTGCACTTTCTGTATCTTCTTCAATGGCTTGCCAACTTTCTGGTTCAAAAGCTCTCAGAAAAGCCTTCATTCTGATTTTCCAATACAGGTAGTTAGTCCCATCAAAGGTGGAAGCATGATGCAGGTTCTGACCACGAGCTAATTCCGATGGCTTCGGAAGAGGTTGAGAAAGAGTGGTCCAAAATGCTATGAAAGCACTATCCCCGTCTTCACCGGATTCAAATTCTTCGAGTTCTTGCTCCGACCCGCTTTCATCATCCCAAGTCACAGTGTAAACTTTCTTTCGATTCTTTTTCGAAGGGCATTCAAGGGCAATATGACCAAACCCTTGACATTCATAGCACTTGACCCCTTGCCTCTTTACAATCTTCTTTTCAGTTTTTTGAGCAAATTTTGGTGGAAAAGTTTTGGGTTTTTCATTACTCTTGTCTTTTGAAATAGGGTCTCTGAAATTAGGCTTCTTTTTTTTCAAATTTTTTTTAAACTGTTTTGCAAGCATAGCCGTCATCTCAGACTCTAAATCAAATTTAGTCTCCGGAGTTTTTGCAGTCTCATGAGCACTAGTGAAAGCCACACTATCTTTTTGTTTTTTCTTTGAAATCTGGTGGGCTTCATAAGTCTGCAAGTTTCCAACCAATTGATCAAGCTTGAGGATATCAACATTCTGAGCCTCCTCAATGGCTGTCACTTTTGATTGGAACCTCTCGGATAAAGACTTCAAAATTTTTCCAACCACTTTAGTTTCTGAGATTTTTTCACCGAGTGTGAAATAGGAATTAACGATATCACTAAGTTTTGCATAGAAATCATCAAACGTCTTATCGTCCCGCATAAAAAGGGTTTCAAAGGCGGAGGTGAGACGTTGAAGTTTTGACCTTTTGACAGAGGTAGTACCTTCGTGAATCGTTTCAAGAATGTCCCAAGCCTCTTTTGCTACCTCACACGTGCAGATACGACGGAATTCTTCAGGTGTGACGAAGCAAAACAGGGAATTGAGAGCCTTACTGTTCCAACTCAAGTTTTGGTAATCAGTTGTGTCCCATTTATCAAGGGGTTTAGGAATATCAACACCATCAATGGTGACAATAGGTTCACTCCACCCATAGATTACGCAGTGCCAAACTTTCTCATCGATGGATTTTAAAAACGCTCTCATACGAGCTTTCCAATAAGAATAGTTTGTACCGTCGAGTAAAGGAGGTTTATGAGTCGAGTTACCTTCACGAATAGAATCCATAATACTAGTCACCCAAAATCACACTCCTATAGTTTTGATAAAAAACAAAGAGTGACCTGCTCTGATACCAATTGAAAATCCTAAGTGATTCGTAATTAGATCAAGATTAAAAATATTCCAAATCTCAATAATCCAAAACACACAATCTAAATCAACAAGCACTTACGAAAGTGATTTAGATTGTTTGTTTTTCGGAATAAACAATAAATCGACACAAACGATTTTTATGTAGAAAAACCACAATTGAAGAACCTTCAATTGTAATAAAAAACCACGGGTGAAACGCCACTAATCAATCCACTACTGAAGAAAGAAAGATTACAAAGATAATACACAAATTACCTAACTCAGTCAATTTGTCTTCGAATCTTCTGTAACTCTTTCACCAAGCCTTCGTCTCGGAACTGATCCACCTGAAGTTGAAACCACAACTTCGCTTGTCGAATTAACGACTACGTACAGAATCAAACGCCTTTTGAAACTCTACGTTTGAATCTTCGGAATCCACCGAAGAGAACTCTCTTGAATTATAAAGTAACAAACCCCTTGATGTATGAATCTTAGATCATGAATGAAGAACTCTCTCAAAACATCAAGGAAAAACTCTCAAAAAACTCAGAAGAAAACTTCAAACAAAACCCTAGGACTCTTGAATAAGATCTAGGAAAAGTTAAATCCTAAAAACATCCTAAACAGATATAAATAGGCAACTGAGTCCGTGATCTCCGCTCGAGCGCCCAACAGCCCGCTCGAGCGGCTTTAGCAAAAAATGCGTGTGACAAAACAGTGGTCCGCTCGAGCGCGAAATTACACAATCCAGTACTTTTACAGACCTGACAAAATACTGAGAGATCCAAAACTCTGCTCGAGCGGGAAAGACAAAAATACAGGAAAAATTACAACTTTAACAACTCAAAGTTTTGTACCCGGATTTGACAATAAAGGAACCTAACAGTTATGAAATTAAAAACCTTAAGGGACATAATGTAATTTCTAAAATTACATAGAATAATTTGTAATTTAAGTAAATCTCAGAAGGTGTGTTTGTAATTTACCCAATTTCATAAATCCCAACTTATATAAGGGAGAGATATAAAAGAAAGAGGAATATCAATAGAAAACCATTGCCAGTCGAAACACATACAATTTTTATTTATTTATTTATTTTTCCAAATGAAATAGTCCCAAAGTTTTATACTTTAAATTCATGTGTAATATGATGAGTGAGGTCATACTGTCTTGTTTTCATAGGTTTCTTAGAGCACACTTAGAACAAGATTATGATTTGTGCGTACAAAATGGTTGACCCTAGTTTATGTCGTGTCCACTAGGTCTTTGGTTCACAATACCTTTCCAAGTCTTCCAATATATGCTTATTATTGTCCAGTTTAGTAGCAAATGATTTAGTTTATTTGCTTAAAAACGATTAAACTAGTGATGTTTGGTTGTAATTTAATAACTTATTCGAGTTTTTTTAGTTTATTTAGCCAAAAAAGTAAGATTTTCTTAAACTATAATTTGTAGTTATTTTATTTTATTTTATTTGTAGTTTATTTGAAATCTTTAATATGTATGGAGAAAAAAGCATCATCTATTGTCAATTACTTTTGAAGGAATTATGGATATTTACCTAACAAAAAAGTTATGTAACTATTTCTTTAAGGAAACATTTCATCAGTGTAAAATTTAAAAAATAACTACAAATAAGTGTTAAAGTTTATAAATATTAATAATTAAAATAATAAATATTTAATTATTTTTTCAAATTATCACTTAGGGTAATTTCCCCCTTTTTGTAACCAAACAAATTTAACATTTTTCATAGATTCTAAAAAGTTACACAAACAAATTTACTTCTTATTTTATTTTTTTTAGGCTAATAATCTAAAAACTTACTATATAAAGTGAACAACATAGTATCTTGAAACCTTCTCTCTCCTTAATGTCAAGTGAATTTCTCATATCTCTATTTAAAACAAAAAATTTGATAGAAGAGTGAGTGAGACTCGAAGTTAAAACTTTGGATATGAAAAAAACAACCTTACTACTTGAGTGACACACAATATCTAATAAATTTTGTATTTTGTCTCTTACTTATTTGAATTACACACGCATATTAGTTATATATTAAATAAAGGTTAGACTTGGTGTACTGAAGCCTTTACTTCTTTTCTTCCTTTTATGTCAAATGGATTTTTTTATTTCTCTATTTAAAACAAAAAATTTAGATAAAGAAAGGGGGACTTATATGTAGATCCTAATAAGTGACCCTATTATCCAATAGGTCCTATAATAATTAATGACATTTTTCATCAAACACTATTAAAAAATGTTACTAATTGTTAGTTTTCAGCGATAATTTAAAAATTGTCACAAAAAATGTCATTGATTATAAGTTTTAGCAACAGTTTAAAAAAATCATCACAAAAAAGTCACTAATTTTCAACTTTCAGTGACAGTTTAAAAATTTTGTTATGGAAAAACGTCACTAGTTGCAACTTTAACGACAATTTATAAAAATCGTGACAAAAAAGTCATTAATTATCAATTTTTAGTGATATATGTAAAAAATCATCAGGAAAAATTATTTTTAGAATAATTTTACTAAGACTTATTTTTAATAGGATTTGATGAGAAATAAGTTCAACTATTAAAACTTATTGATAGTTTACTCATAGTACGACTATAACCTAAAATATTAAGTCTAGTAAAGAATATTCTTATCACTTGAATGACACACAATATGTGGTGACTTTTTATTTTATTTTTATTTATTTCAGTTATACACACATCATGTGTGCCAGTTACTAGCCTATATAAAACTAGGCTTGATGTTTTGAAACCTTTATTTTCTAAATGCCAAGTAATTTTTTTATAACTAATATCATTTTTAACCAATTTAAATATAACTTCTCTTACAAAACAATTACAATTACAATTACTTATTTTTTTTTTACTTTTCATATATAATTTTTATTTTATTAATTTGTTCCAAACTGTATACTTTTCTACTTATAACTATAAAAGTTATAACTAATAAATAATAATTAAAAAACTATTTTGATAAAAGAGGTTTATTTGGTAGAGACGAAAAATTCTATAGCCTTGTTGAGACATCACTACCAAAAAATTCTATAGCCCTATTGAGACATCAAGTCATCATCACCAACCAACCCCACTATTAAGGCATTACCTAAATGTCACAAAAAATGAAAGAGTGGCTTTGCCGTTATTTGATGAGTGCTATAGCAAGTGATAAGCTTGGATTTATGACTTCTCTTTCCACGGCCTCTTCAAAGGGTTTGGGGTCAATTTAGGCCTCTTTCCATAATATGAATCCTTCATGTATTGGGGAAAAAAAAATGAATTAATCATATAATTATAACATATTTATTTTAAAAAATTAAATTAATCAAACTTCTATAATCACACGATCAGATTAATTGATCAAATACTTTTTACATAAATTTGTTCGAAATTTTTTTAAAAACAAACTGCCCAAATTATGAAAGTGTGCCAGAAGTGAAAACAAGTGAGACATACAGATAGATATAGATAAATATTATGTAATGTCTTATTCAAGCATGTCATTAATTTAATAAGCCTACTTTTGTGGCGCATAAAATGGTGTCATCAATGTATGCAATGACACATTGTTGGAAGTTGAAACTTCAAACTAAAATTTAATCACTACATTAACAAAACGTATGATAGTTGACTGTTTGCTATTTTAGTATTTTGAGTTCAAACAATCGAGGAAAAATCTAATTTTGACTTAAAAAGTATTTTTATTCAATTTAAATAAATGCTAATCAATAGGGCCCTTTATCGTAGAAATGTTGCTAATTACTTTTTTGTTTGTTTGTTTGTTTGTTTGTTTGTGGTGATATTAGGTTAACTAAGAAATAATATATAGATGAGAATATTAATATGGATGTGCGGCAGGACTAGAAAAAATAGAGTTATGAATGAATATATTTGAGAATGGATATGAGTAGTACCGATAGAAGATAAGTTGAGAGAGAATATATTGAGAAGGTTTGATTATATATAACGGAGACCAATAGAGACAGTAGTGAAAATATGCGATACAATGATAGTCAATAGAAGTATTAGGGAAAAGAGTATACTTAGATTGACGTGGGTTAGTATAGTAAATAGAGATATGAACCCCCTTAATTTATCTAATGAAATGACCTTAGATAAAGTCGAGTGGAGAAGAATGATTTATGTAATGGATCCCATTTAATAGGCCTTAAGGCATGATTTGGTTTGATTTGTTTGTGGCGATATTCAGATTTGTATTGTCGCTTTATCTAAAGAACATGTAAGAGAAGATTTGAGTTTTGGTTGAGCACTGGCTGTGATGCCCAAATATCTTCCGAAGCTTAAGTTAGTAAATTTAGAGACAGAAAATAGAATGAAAAGTTTAGGATTTTATATGTGAAAAAATGTAAGAATACGAAGAGTTTAAAATACAAAATATACCGATGTGATATATATATTCGCTTTCGTGACTATAAATGTAAATATTTTTTCTCTTACATTTGTACGTTATATACTTAGAACCTTCTGTATTCGTAACACTACTGTTTATATATTACTTATTTTGTAATTCTCCTCATTTGAGGTTCTTTGGTGGTCATCGCCTCACATCTACCGCGGCCCACATTAATTGTGTGTATATTACTAATAATCTCCAATTCCCAAGTGATGGTTTAGCCAAGCGAAAGGAATCAAAGCCATCATCTGAGCATGAAATTTGACTTCCTAGATACTCCTCATAGGCCAAGCCCCTATTGATCTTGTGCTTATCAATCTGTTTTTACTTTTATTTTTTTGTTTTAGTCAATGATATAACCAAATTGATTATACTAGCTTTTAAATTGACGCCTCTTGAAATTTAAAAATACCAACAAAAAAAAAAAAAAAAAAAAAATTGTGTATTAAGAAGAACTCTACTATTATTGTTATGTTTGGATTTTTTTTTAAGAGAATAGATTCACCCTCATTTTCTTTTTCTCCTAACAAATTAATTTGAAGAAATAGTCTTTATTTGAAGAAAAAGGAAACCCACTATCATGCTTTGTGTTTGGTGGAGGAGTGCTTGATTACCACTCTGAATTTGTGAGGGAAATGTAAAACAAAACTCCATGATTCATTTATTTTAGCATGCTTACTCTCCAAATTCATATATCAGAACTTCCACCACTATAAAAGTAATGATATACAAATAAATAAAATTTATTAAAATTTTAATTAATTGATACAACACTTATGAATTTAGGAGTGCAGATGGGGTGATCACACCTTTAAAAATTTGAAAAATATCAAATATTATATTAAAATTTTTAAAATAATTTAGAATTATAAGGATTTGCATCATAAATATACTTTTGCATCTCATAATGATAATTGTAGATCTATCCCTGCTTATCATATTATTATAAATGGTCCCATTTCAAATTCTAAAATGTTTGTCACTTTTTTTATAATAAAATTTATTAATTTGTAGAGTATTATATAAGAGAGACTAGGCACACATTGGGATGCAAGTTTGGGCCTAAGCCAATAAAGATAAAATAGGTTATTTTAATCAATAAGATAAAGGGCAAATTACATATACCCCTCGAGGTTTGGTTAAATTACAAATACCCTCCTGAGATTTGAGAAATTACAAATTCTCCCCTGAATGCTATATTTGCATAACAAATTAGGGGGTAATTTGTTATGAAATTTAAACCTCAGGGGGCAAATTGTTATAAAAATACAAACCTTAGGGGCGGGATGTAATTTCCGAAACCTCAGGGGGTATCTATAATTTAGCCAAACCTCAAGAGAGGTATATGTAATTTGCCCTAAGATAAAATATTACATCAAAACTATAATCATTTCATTTTTTCTCTCACAATCATCAAATTACTATTAAAAAAGTCAATTATCATCTCAAACATAATTTTTTTAGCTAGGCTAAAATAGCTAAATAACTAAAAAGTCAGGCTAAAAAAGTTCATTCTAAACGAAGGTATATATGGTTTTGGTTAAGAAGTGCAAAGTGTAAATTTATTGTACATTTTTTATGCCACACTCTCATAAAAAATATACAACTATTTTAAATTTGTTAATAAATATTTTTAAGACACTTGTTAACCAAATTTTCTCATTTGATTGAAGTCAAGTAAGAGTCAAATGCATCTAATGTGGAACTCTAACATCAACAAATTCATTAATTTTGCCAGCATTGAAGTCAGAAACATGTTTTTTTTTTTAATTAATATAATTTCATGTAAATAAAACAGAAATGATATTTATCACTGATTTTATTTTATCATATTATTTTATTTTTAAGTGAATTGATACAATATGTGTAACACACTATTTAATAAATAGTGAGATAGAAACCATTTAAAAAGTGAAGAGTTCTAATAAATTATTGGATTAATTACACTCCTTACCTATGAACCTGTATATTTTGATCTTTTTAACTATAAAAATGTATCATTTTCAACTCTTTTAGACTACTACTTCTAGAAGGGTGTATTTGTATGATTTTTATAATTGAAGGGGTTAATATGTACGAATTTATAAATGAGGGAGCAAAATGATATTCATTAATAATTGAAGAGATCTTATTATAATTATGGATGGCTTGGAGCTAGTTTATTTAGTGATTTTATAAAAAAATATGTAAAAAATAAAAAATTAATCTAACAATTTTTAACAAATAAATAAATAAACTGCATACTTAAATAGTTACCAAACCACCGTCTTTAATTATTTATTTTAGTGATATATAGGTATCCTTAAGTGACTAGCAAGCCAATTAGAGACAACAACTGTGAAATGTGAAGGGCACTCTTGGGTTTGTCGGAACTTGGAAGTATAGAGAGTAGGGTGTTGATTCAGTGGGAAGTGATTTGACTCACTAAACATGACTATGTTACACATTAGAGCAATTTTTAAGTGTGTAAGTGTATATAATATATATTTATGTAAATATTTATAAATATATGTAAATTATTTCACAAAATAGCGTAAGTTTTTACAAACATAATGTTTACGTATATTACATTATGAGGTAATTTACTTGATTTATAAAATAATTTATGTATATTTATAAAATTTTACGTTAAGTACATATGATATATACCTTATACCCCAAATACTTCCCTATCATACAACATCAATAAGAACCACTTTCTTTCTTAATTACAATAATTACCTATTACCTATATAGTGGACCTCAAAAAAATTTAATATTAACTTACCTAACTCAGAAAACCACAAGAAATAAAGAAAATTGGCCATGGACCAGATGGAACTCATTCAATGGGAACTCTCTATTGGCCATTGAAGGTGGGGTGGCTTTGTTTCATTTTCATTGGAAGTACTGCCTCCATTGTTGTTAGAATTGTTGTGTTGTCTTGATTTGGAGAAATTTTTGTATGCAGATAGGGTATATGTCATGTGGTACCTTCTACTAGTATGATTGGTTTCAACTGTAGAATCCACTATATTTATGTTGAGTGTTTGGGGAACAATAATGGACATACACATTTGTGATTTATAAAAAGTAGTGTCACGTGATACTTCATTGGTATACAAAAATTTCTCATTAATTTGTATAGTAGGATGCCGATTTAGCATCCGTTATTTAACTCGTCATTTAAGGTTCACTAAAAAAATCTTTAAAAAAAAATTATAGTATAAAAAAATCTTTAAATCTCATTTTAACTTCTAAATTGAAATCTTAAAAGAAAATTTTTAAACCACTACTGCAATTTGAAAACTGAATCTTTATTATAATCTTTCAAGTTACCTTTTTAGCACATGGTGAGTGTCATTGACCTAACCGTGTTGAAACAAGAGGATAGGAGGAGATAAATAGATTAATTCTTGCTGTCGATTTGGTCCTTTGCCGACGAGCTTGGGCTCTAAAACCATGCCCCCTTTACTTTTTCTTCTGTCATGAGGCCCATTAAAAATAGTTTTTGTTAAGCCCACTAAGCTTCTGCAATGAACAATGATGTAGCAGCATGAGACCAACAAAATGTGGTTCTTATTAAGCCCAATAACAGTGGCGGCCCAACCCTTTTGGGGCCTAAGGCCAAATTTCAAAGTGAGACCTTTTGGTATTAATTATTTATTGTAAGGAACTCGTGAGTCTTATTAAGAATCCCCGTGTTAATGATTTATGTTGGAAATTGTTATAAAATTTTGGGTAAAATCAGAATTTTTTCTTAAGTTTAGTTTATTTTTTAGGTAGATCCCGTGCATTGATTTACGCGGGTCAAAGTGGTAACGCGTTCTATGCTGTGTTGTGATTCACGTGGTATATTTGGTTGCTCAAAACCATTACCGAGTGAATGGGAAATTGAAGCCAAAGTATACTCTATGGAAATGGAGTTTTGGTGAAAAATTCTTAAATGTATTGAATAAGACTTGTCCTACATTGATTTGGTGGGAAGTTTTGAATGGGTTTATGAGGCATGGGTTTGGTATTTGGGGTGTGCCCCAAGGGGTACCCACGTGTTTTAGAGGGAGAGGTTATGGGCGAAATGGGCTAGACCTATTGGACCCAAAAATCACCACACGCGCGCGCGCCGCCGTCCGGTCAGGCGGACTGGGCTTGGGCGCGGGGTGCGTAGTGTGTGGTTGGGTTGGGCTAGGCTTATTCGGCCAAATACTAATCTTTTTGGGCAAAAAACATTTAAATTTAATTTTATTTTTGGTAAAATAAAATCCAGAATTCAAAATAAACTGGTTTGGTTTTACTGTACATCCAAACAGGGCCATTCCCGTTTTTTATCTGTTTAAATTATGAACCCAACAGATTCAAATCTGTTTGAATTCAAAACCAACAGGTTTCATACCTGTTCAATTCAAAGCCTGTAGCCACCTTTACATCTATAAATAGGACAACCCTCATTTGATATTTAAAATTCAGAAATTTCGTATTTCACCTCTGCAAATTCTATTCTTCATTTTGCTGTATTTTATTTTTGTGAGAAAGAGTATAAACACTTAGTGTGTTCGTTAGACAAACAATTTGTAGTGCTGCTATTGTTTGTAATAGATCATTTTATCTTGGGAGATAGACGTCCAAATTCTGAAAACACCGAGAAGAGGACGAATCTGTCTTAAGGACACAATGTCAAACACTGGACTTGATCAGATTATAATTCGAAGAAATTAATCAAGTAAGTTATTTAATTTATTTTCGGTGTTTTATTATTTATTTAAATCAAATTTTAATTTTGTTTTTGTAACAAAATAAAATCTATTTTTATTTATTTATTTTTATTTTGAGTTTGATTTTTGTAATCAAACAAATTCTCTCATTTCCTTTATTTCTTTTAAATTCTGTTTGTTGTTAAGTACACAAACTAAATTAATTAATTACAGTGAAGATTGTTCAACAATCTTAAGACAAAATCCAATTTTGATATCTTCATTGTATTTAATTTTCTATTATTTCATAAAGACATATTCTGATTGGAAAAACAAATAGTGATTTATGCTATTTGACAGATAGTAGTAATATACTGTCTCTTTTCTTTGACAACTAATAGTAATATACTGGTGTCATTAACAATTGCAGAATATTAATTTGTGTTACAGAAAATTGTTGTGGTATTTTATTTTTCTAGTTTTAGTAACAAGAAAAAAATTATTTTGTGTTTTAATTTATTTTTTAGTTTTGGTAACTAGAAAATTAATTTGTGGTGTGTTTTTTTGATTTTTGTAATAAGATATTATTGTGGTATTTTATTTTCTAGTTTTAGTAACAAGAAAAATAAAATTATTTTGTGTTATAATTTATTTTCTGGTTTTAGTAACTAGAAAATTAATTTTGATTCTGGAGTTAAATATTAGTTTTACAAACTAATTTCATTTTTATTACGAAAAAACCTTTATGGCAAGTTTATTTTCTTTATTGGTTTACTGATTTATTCTTTAATTCTGTGAATAGTTTCTGCACATGAGTCGGGATATATATATACATATTCAGAAGAATATTTTAATGTATGAATAAATAGGTTATTTATGTACAAATCAAACTGATTAAATGAATATTTGTTGTCATTTTTGGAGTTTAAAATTTAAAACGTGCTAGTTTACTTACGTTAGATTTTATTTATGGGTTAAGAATCTTTTTATCTCATGGAATCATGCATGATTAATTTATTTTGTTAATTCATTATTTTTAGTTGATGCGTTTGATATGAATGTATTGATATCAACTCGAGTTATTTCTTAAAAATAATTTCATGTGATTTGGAATGATAAAATGATATGTTGACCTTGTACATAAGCGGATTAATTTGAGTTTTTCCAATCAATTTTTGATGGATGTTTAAACAGCAAGAGAAATTTAAATATGAAGATTTCAGTAGTTATATCGTTCCATTTAATTGGGAAGTAAATTTTAAGAAATTTTTTATGTTGATTATTAGTTTGTTTTAAATTATGTGACATGAGATGTCGTTAATAATTATTTTACTTGCGTAGTAGAATTTGTTAAATTATAAATCATTCTATTAATATGGGGGTGTATCTCTTGCATTAGTTGAGATAATTTAATTCTCTTCTGTCACAAATATTTTTATGACAGTGACACTTATTCGTAAATGAGTTGCAAGAATGTATACAATCAAATGGGCTATTTGAATTTTTTGATTCTTAGGCAAAATTTTTATGAGGATAAGATTTTGTCAAAATATTAATTCTGATTTGTGTAGTCATAATTATTTTGGTTTTTTCATTTGAAATTTATGAATCATGATTTGAAATTTATGAATCAAGCACATCATAGACAATAAGTGATGGATGTTATATTCTGATTTATATTAGAAGTGATAGGGGTGGTGAATATGATGCACCATTAAATGAATTTTGTGCACAACATGGCATTATTCACCAAACTACAGCCCCTTATTCTCCACAGCAAAATGAAATTGCTGAAAGGAAAAATAGAACCCTCAAAGAAATGATGAATGTCATGTTACTAAGTTCAGGCTTACCACAGAACTTGTGGGGGGAAGCAATATTGTCTGCTAATTATGTTCTTAATAGAATACCCCACAAGAAAACCAACAGCACTCCTTATGAATTGTGGAAAGGTCGACCGCCTTCCTACAAATACTTAAAAGTGTGGGGGTGTTTGGCAAAAGTTGAAGTTCCTATTCCTAAAAAGACTAAGATTGGACCAAAAATAGTAGATTGTGTGTTTATTGGTTATGCTCAGAATGGTAGTGTATATCGGTTTCTGACTTATAAATCAGAAATACCTGATATAAATATGAACACTATTATAGAGTCAATGAATGCTGTGTTTTTTGAACATGTTTTTCCTTACAAGAAATGACAGGAATTAAGTTCACAGAAAAGAACTTATGATTGTACACAAAGTCAAGAGACTGATGACAATCAAACACAAGAGACTAGTAATGGTCTCAACCAACAGGATTTAACTGATGATGAACCAAGAAGAAGTAAGAGAGCGAGAACATCAAAATCCTTTGGTCCAGATTTTCTGACATACCTGTTAGAAAATGAACCTTAAAGCTTTAAGACAACAATGACAGGTCCTGAAGCACCTTTGTGGAAAGAGGCTGTTAATAATGAAATTGAATCCATTATGCAAAATCATACTTGGGAATTAGTGGATCTTCCACCAGGTTCTAAACCTCTTGGATATAAGTGGATATTCAAGAGAAAAATGAAAGCAGATGGTTCAATTAACAAGTATAAAGTAAGACTTGTAGTAAAGGTTACAGACAAAAGGAAGGTCTGGACTATTTTGACACATATTCCCCTGTGACAAGAATAACATCCATTCGCATGCTTATTGCTATAATAGCGTTGTTTAATTTAGAAATACATCAAATGGATGTTAAGACATCTTTCTTAAACGGTGATCTAAATGAAGAGATCTATATGGAGCAACCCGAAGGGTTTATAGTATCAGGGCAAAAAAAGAAAGTTTGTCGACTTGTAAAATCCCTTTATGAATTAAAACAAGCACCTAAGCAATGGCATGAAAAATTTGATCATGCAATGCTTACTAATGGGTTTAAGATAAACGAATGTGACAAATGCGTCTATGTTAAAAACATTGACCAAGGATATGTCATAGTTTGTCTTTATGTGGATGACATGCTTATCATTGGAAGCAGTCAAAATATGATCAAATCAACTAAGCAAATGCTTAACAAAAGATTTGATATGAAAGATATGGGGATCGCAGATGTTATATTAGGAATGAAAATTACTAAAACATCTGACGGATATGCATTATCTCAATCACATTATATTGAGAAAATTCTTGGTAAATTTATCAAGGATGATATGAATTTAGCTAGAACACCTGTAGATATCAGTCTTTATTTATTGAAATATAAAGATGATGCAGTGTCTCAGTTAAAATACTCCCAAATCATTGGAAGCCTAATGTACCTAATGAATTGTACTCGTCCTGATATAGCTTATGCTATTAGTAAATTGAGTAGGTACACTAGTAACCCTGGAAAAGACCATTGGAAAGCGATCATTCGGGTTCTTAGATATCTAAGATTCACCCGTGATCATGGTTTGAACTTTACTCGATATCCAGCAGTACTCGAAGGTTATTGTGATGCCAATTGGATATTGGATACTAAAGATTCAAAATCCACTAGTGGATATGTCTTTACTCTGGGAGGCGCTGCTGTTTCTTGGAAGTCCACGAAACAAACATGCATCGCACGATCCACAATGGAATCTGAGTTTATTGCTTTAGACAAAGCAGGAGAAGAAGCAGAATGGCTTCGTCACTTCTTAGAAGACATTCCAATGTGGCCAAAACTTGTGCCAACTATTTGCATTCATTGTGATAGTCAATTTGCAATAGGCAGGGCACATAATCATATGTATAACGGTAAGTCACGACATATTCGTCGTCGACATAATACCGTTAGGCAGTTGTTGTCAAATGGGATAATCTCAATAGATTATATAAAATCTAAAGAGAATATTGCGGATCCGTTAACAAAAGGTTTGACAAAAGAGCTAGTGTATAGTTCATCGAAGGGAATAGGATTAAAGCCTATTACATAAGAGTCGTCATAATGGTAACCCTACTTATATGACTGGAGATCTCAAGAACTAAGTTCAAAGGGACAACTAAGTTATGTATGGCTCGCTGTAACAAGCCCGCGAGGGACCTCGCTACAGTTCGGACTCGATTTTTGTTGTGGTTCCAAATCTCGAACCAAAGAGTCCAAATCCGGCAAATCGTTTTTGAGAAAAACAGATTTTTTGAAAGAAGTGCCAAACATGGACTGCTTTGCCAGATAACAGAGTCGCCACCTAAATATTTTAAAATGGGAAATTTAGGAAACCCTGACTCGGTGCCAAAAGGCCACGTGTCCGTCATCACCAAAGTTGGCTCGGGAACTTGGGTACGATTGGGGAAGGTCACATCGTGAGCACCCCCGCTCGCCCGGTCAAAGACCGGCCTCTACTAACCATGATATCTGTTTTTGAAAACATTGTGAGTTCTTATTCCGGTTATTAGCCTAGGTTACTATGTGATGCGCACAGCATACAAGTATAGATTGGGTCGTCTGAATTGGAACCAAAACACTTCGTGTTTGTTTGTTTGAAAAATGGTTTGCTACCCGCAGGTAGGCTTAAAATGCAGATTTTGCCACCCTCAGGTGGGCTTAGAAGAACAATGGTGTTGCCACAATCTAGTGGGCTTAAAACAAACAGTTGATGAATTGTCCCAATTCAGATAACTCAACCTCCACCCACAGGCATTCAAGGCAGTTATATCACATAAGCAGTTAGCCTCATGGTAAGCATGCTATCATGGCAACACTCACACGCATGCAAGGATGCTAAAGCATAAAACTCACCGAGTACTCCAAGCCAAAACAGAAACTACATTAGAAATCATGCATGATCCTAAGTATACAGAATGCCTAATGCAACACATGCAAAATGCAACTATAGCAGGCTCGGCTATTCTAAAGATGGCATGTGAAATGCTACAGCTATCAAGTACTCAACTTGGAATTGAAATACAGATGCAGTTTGTATGATGCGCCGAGCCCGGTGCATGCAAAACAGATGAATGATGCAAACATGCTGTCATACTGTATGCTAATTGAAATATGCCCTATATCTAACCATCGTAAGCGGATAAATAAAAGGGAAGAAAGAAATGGGGGTTGGAAGACATACATCACACTCACACACCCTTATTACAATTGTGCCCTCGCGCAGAGGGTCCGAATAAATAATAATACAGTCCGAAATATACAGATAAAGTACAAATTCCTAATTAATTAACAATTAACTAAGAAAGCAGTAAACTGGCATGTAAGCCAGGGGGCTGCCTTGCTTATGATGAATAGTGTATGCTGGACTGCCTCGGGCGGAAATCCACTGGGATGCCCCAATTAGCCTCTGTTTGCAGTGTTTCTCGAAATGCGCGCCGGATTCCGAAAAGTTGTTGATCCTTGATTTTGCTGCAACAGAGAGCAGGAAAAGGGCATAGCAATGCATTTCACAAATATATGCATGCCTCGATCCTCGTGCCACCAATCACGCATACCGATGCATGATGGCCGAGGAACCGAATTGCACAACTCAATATGAGATGAATGCAGATGAATGCTACAACAAAACCTAACTCTATCATGGGTTATCCGGAGTGTCGGTGACTTGGGAATTGAGACCCGTTCCGTCACTCGGAGTACGAAACGTGCCTCGTTTCCCGTGCCCGGGCTAACGCCTATCCCGAACACGATGCAATATGCATGGTATGCATGAAATACAGCTAACATGTGATATAGCATGCACAATGCTATGAAAATGAGATGCCTCGAAATACGTGCACACGGACACGCAAACCGAGACGATGACATGAGATGCAAACCGGATAAAACTGAAGTGCCTCGAAGTACGTGCACACGGGCACGCAAACCGAGGCGATGATATGAAGTGCAAATCGGATAAAACTGAAGTGCCTCGAAGTGCGTGCACACGGGCACGCAAACCGAGGCGATGATATGAAGTGCAAATCGGATAAAACCGAAGTGCCTCGAAGTGCGTGCACACGGGCATGCAAACCGAGGCGATGATATGAAGTGCAAATCGGATAAAACCGAAGTGCCTCGAAGTGCGTGCACACGGGCACGCAAACCGAGACGATGATATGAAGTGCAAATCGGATAAAACCGAAGTGCCTCGAAGTGCGTGCACACGGACACGCAAACCGAGGCGATGATATGAAGTCATGGAAATACAAATTGGGCTTACACTAACATGAGAGGACCTCAGTCGCACTCACATAAGATGCCGGGAGATGAAAAGAGATGCCTCAAAATGCGTGTCCGCGGACACGCAAACCGAGGAATGCGCAAAATGGCACACGGAGTGCAGTGATGGGCTTACGCCAACATGAGAGAGCCTCAGCCACACTCACATAGGCTGCCAACGGATGAAAATGAGGTGCCTCGACATGCGTGCACACGGGCACGCAAACCGAGGCAATGACAAAAAGGCACAAAATGGCATGGAAATGATATGCAAGCATGAAAACTAAATTCCAGCAACTAAATGAAGAGAAAGCAGCCTCAAAATGATGATAAAAATGCACCCGATGCCCGGAATGTTCCCGAAACGTGATATTTAGCCCCCGAAATGGCCTACAGCTATGCTATACATGCAAAATTGACACATGAAAGGAAAAACAGTAGCAAGGCAGCCCCAAAAATAGCATCTTTCTAGTACAAAACATAGCCAAATTGTAAGTATAGATATGGCAACAATAGCTTGCAAAAATACGGAAAAAGGGAGGAATTACAAAGCAAGTGGTATCTACAATGCTCAAACCCAAAAAAGCAGTTCTACAAAATTAAAGAGGGACTAAAAATATGCATATTTACAGTAGATGACATCCCCCAAATCAGTGTAGAAATATAGCAAACATAGCATGCAAAATGGAGGGAAAGCATGGATTCAAAGAAAGTGGAACATAGAGTATGAAAACAGTGTTGAGCCCTTCTTCAATGTTGAAGAGGGGCTCAAAATAAGCACAATCCCAGTTCATGGAATGCTCCAAATCAGATCACAAATAGGCTAAAAGTAGCATGCAATCTTACGGTAAAATGAGAGAATTCCCAAGGAAGTGCATGCTAGAGAGGTCAAACATGATGGAGCCCTTCTTCAATGTTGAAGAGGGGCTCAAAATAAGCACATTAACAGTTTATAGTATGCTCGGAATCAGATCACTCAAAAGCCAAATAAAGCATGCAAAATAATGGCCTAAAGAGTGGTATTGAAAGAAGTATATCATAGAGACACCAAATGAGGTTGAGCCCTTCTACAATGTTGTAGAGGGGCTCAAAATAAGCACAAAATCATTAGGGGTCAAAACCCAAAAACAGAAAGGAAATAGGGTAAAAAGTTGATGGAAGATTATGCTACAAAAAAGGATTTAGAGACTTACTCTTGAAGATCCAAGTGTTGCTACCTCTTAGCTTGAATTTGTTGCTTTCTAGCCCTTGAAAATCACTCCTTTGCTGCTGGAAAGGTAATGGTGATGGTGAGGCTTAGGGTTGATGAAGGATTGGCCTAGATGCTTGAAGTTGTTTGGAGGTTTTTGGCTATGGAAATGGAGGAGTTGGGAGAGGGAGTCTTGAGAGAAAATCTTCCAACCCTAGCAAAGAAGGAGGCCAACCCCTTTAATAGGCAAGAAATGGGTGTAAAAGGGGAGGGAAAAGCACCCAAGCTTTCCCTCCCAAAATATCCCCCGGATGCCCGGGATATTTTGAAAAATATCCGGACAGCTGGAAAAGGCTGGAAAGCAAGATGCTGGCCGGCCAGGTAACTTTCTGGGAGGTGGCCGGCCGGCCACCCCACCTGGTCGGCCAGCCACTCACCCTGGCCGGCCGGCCATAGCCAAAAACTGAAGTCCAATTTTTCTGGCCGACCACCATGCAATGGTGTCCTCCCATGTGTGTAGAACAAGGTTCCAAGGTCGGAATTTGGCAACTCTGAAGCAGATGTCACAACATAGAGCTTGAAGGAGAGGCTCAAAAATGAAATGCACAATTGCTGGCCGACCACCAACTTTTGGTGTCCTCCCATGTGTGTAGAACAAGGTTCCAAGGTTAAAAATGGGCAACACTGAAGCAGGAGTCACAACATAGGACTTGAAGGAGAGGCCCAAAAATGAAATCCATAATTGCTGGCCGACCATGCTCTTTTGGTGTCCTCCCATATCCCCTGATCACAGATATATAGCTTTGGTTGGAAGAAAATACCCCTAGGGTGTTCAACATTGGCCCGGAAGTGAGCGAAACGGGCGCCGGAGGAGCGAAACTGGTTATCTGGGATAATTGCTGGCCTTCCACCCCCCCAGTGATCTTCCTAGTGTTGAAACAGAGGTACCTGCCAAATTTGAGCAAAAACTAATGAGAAATGAATGCTCGGGGCCAAAACCGCGCAGTTCGGGATCCCGAAAACCGGCTGCAGGTGCCGGAAGTGGTGTTCAGCAGCGAAGTGGGTGTCTGCGACCCCAGTGTCCCTCGGAATGATGAAACAGAGGTCCCTGCCAAAAACCGGAGAAAACTGATGCAAAATGAAAGCTAGGGACCAAAAACCGCGCAGTTCGGGGTCCCGAAAACCGGCTGTAAGCACCGAAAGTGGCATACGACCACGAAGTGGGCATCAGGGGCCCCAGGGTTCCTCGGGATGACAAATCAGAGGTCCCTGCCTAAAACCAAAGAAAACCGATGCGAAATGAATGCTCGGGACCAAAACCGCGCAGTTCGGGGTCCCGAAAACCGGCTGTAAGCACCGAAAGTGGCATACGGCCACGAAGTGGGCATCAGGAGCCCCAGGGTTCCTCGGGATGACAAATCAGAGGTCCCTGCCTAAAACCGGAGAAAACCGATGCGAGATGAATGCTCGGGACCAAAACTGCGCAGTTCGGGGTCCCGAAAACCGGTTGTAAGCACCGAAAGTGGCATACGGCCACGAAGTGGGCATCAGGGGCCCCAGGGTTCCTCGGAATGACAAATCAGAGGTACCAGCCAAGAACCGGAGAAATCGAAGATGGATGGGCGGTCCCGAACCGAGGCACACGGCCTGACGGTCCCGAAAATCGGGAACCGGGCTCCGAAATGGGCAAAATGGCCTGCGGCCACAAAAAGTAGCTCACGGCCATCAGGAGATAGTCTACAGGACCACTCCCTCCCCTCATGAAAGAAAACAGAGAAAAACCGAGTCTGGTTCGCAAACCGAGACAAGGCACAGAAGAGGGTTCGGAAGTCCGAAGGCAGGGCGCACGGCCGCGACTCTGAGATTTCTGAACGAGCACAATATGCAACATCACCGAGCGCTCAATCGGTGACGTCTGAGTCTTAAAGTCGGTCAAAAATGGGGTGTCTACACTCGCCAGAAATCACCAAGGGCTTACAATTCCCTACCCATTC
>CM069910.1:76103252-76356042 GCA_036172215.1 Camellia granthamiana
TTCATATTCTCATTCCTATGAGTTATTAAGGACAAGAGTGAAACTATTAAGGCCATAAGGATATTTGTTGAAAATTTGTTAGTCAAAAGAACATTACCACCTATTTGTTAAAATTTTTATTTTTAACCTATATGTTCAAATCTTTTTTTATCTATTCAATTTTTTGAACTTATTTGTTCAAATTTATATCTATCTGTTGAAGTTCACTGAGCCTATTTTTCCTTATCTATTAAAATTCACCAAGACTAAAATTCACCAAACTTTATTTTTTTGATTTGTTTAATTTTTTATTTTATTTGTTCAAATTTTGATCCATGCACACAAATATATATATATATATATAAAGAGAAAGAGAGAAAGAGATTTTATCTGTCAATATAATGGCTTGGGCTAGACTCGACCCTTTCATGTTTTTGGATTCGGGATCTGATACTCTTTATCGTTGTCTATACTCTTTCTTATTGTGTTGTTGTTGAATTTGGTTGCTTGGAGTTGTTTGTTGCGTTGTGAACAGATTGGCAGTTCATTTTTCAAAAGAGTTCATGTTTGTTTTTCTTCAGGTTCATTCGAGCGGTCTTTTCGTCGCTCGAGCAATCTTTGGGATTGGGTTCTCTTAGTACTTTTGCAAGTCTACAAAACTACTAGGAGTAGGGTAATCTTCACTCGAGCTGTCTTTTCTTAACTCGAGTGGTCTTCTGCAGTTTGCAAAACTTCTAGGAACGGGTCATTGTGCACTCGAGCAGTGTTTTTATCGCTCGAGCGGTGTCACTTATTATGTCTAACGCTCAAGCGGTGGTTTGGTCGGTCGAGTGAACTGTGCGTATATTAGATCGGGAAAAAGCCTTTTTCTATCACTTTTTACTCTCTCTCTCTCTTTAAAATACCCCAAAACCTAATTCTTCACTCTCTCTAGTTCTTGTCTAAACACCTCAAAAACACCAAAATCTATTAATCTCGCCGCCCTAGTGCTTTGGAGTAAAGGGTAGAACTCGTTAAGGAGAATATTTTAATTGATGAAACTCCTATTTTTGACTCCGTCTAGATTTGGGTCTTGTTTGTTTCTTCTTCTACTCTTGAGGTAGGGACTTCTTTAACCTCCTTGTATGATTATTAACTTAGTTATGTGCTCATTGTAAAGTATTATGATTTGGGAGTTAAGGGTTTGATTTAGGGTTTGGTTTTTGAAATGTAAAAGAATGGGTTTTCAAATAGGTTCTTGAGAAAGGATGTGGGAGTGAGTATATTATTGAGTTTTGTTGAAATATTGAAAATTTCTCGTAAAAATGAGTTTTTGAAAGTAAAAGATGTTTTATTTGAAATCATTAGCGTTTGACCTATGAGTAAAAAGGAAATATGTTGGGTTTTGAAAAGATAAAATGAATGTATCTGTTGATGATGAGGGTGTAGTCGGATATATATTATCACTCCCATTTTGAGATTATGAAACTATACTTGTTGTTAGAAATTTATCTATTGAGTAAAGATATCTATTTTGGGTTATCAGTGGAGGATAGCTTTGATTGTTGTAGAAATTGCATGAGGGTTAGGTTAATTGAAACCAACTACTCATACATCTTGCATTGAATATTGTTTCATACATAAATATTGAAAATGCATCGCTTTGAGAAAAATGGGTGTATACCTTGGTGAATTTGGTCAGGGGGTGTGGTTGTAGTATTTCTATGTTAGCCTATGTGTTCTTAGTGAAAGTCCAAAACCCTTACGATTAGGTGCCGATCATTCTAATTAGTACCGATAAAATGACTTTGGTAGTATTTCCATTAAAGTTTATATTTTTCTGTTGAATATCATAAGGTGGGTTGTTGTTATTATTTTGGAGCGTTATAGTCAAAATCTTTTTTTATTTGTTCAAAACCCAACTTTTTTTCTCTCTCTACAAACCCACATCTGTTCAAATCTTTCTCTCTTTCTTTCTCTTATTCTTTCTCTCTACTTTATATTATTTGTTTCTTGTGTTTATCACTTTAGATTGTCATCATCAGTCATCGATATTAACACATCAAGGGCCATTTTTGATTCTTCAACAAAATCAATAACAATGAGTTCACATAAGTACCTAAATCTTCAAGATCTTCAAAAAACCAAAACTAACTTTCAAGATCACCATGCTCTTCTTTCTATTCTCACCTTGCCATGGATAAGCTAAAAGCAAAGAATCCCCACTTCTCTCTCTAAACTCTCCGATAGAGACACTTACTAGATCACCATTGATGACCACAAAAAGATCATCCAAAACCTTCACCAACAATCCAAAACCTAATATCCCCACGTTGCTCTATGCACCACGCCACTACAAGACTTGCTCCACCGTCCTCAACCCCTTCTATTACGTCAACTTCGCTGTCCTTATATAGATCTGTCCTTTTTGCTTCGGTACCATCACCATAACTCGAGAGGATCTTAATGCGAAACCGAAGACCTAAGCAAATAAACAACACAACAGCGTCTATGGGGTCAATGGTTATCTCCATTATTCTGGCCTTCTCCTTAGTAGTGGGTGACGTCGAAAGAATTGATGACAGAGAAAATGAGGTCAACAGTAGCGACAAGGCGGTGGGTGACGCCGGAGGGATTGGCGACGGATTCATAGATTTGAGTAGAGAGAAGATGAAGATGAGAGAGAAGATGTTGGAGCAGTTGGAGAGTGAGGAAATAAAGAAAGATGTGAGAGATGATCAATTTCAACAGATAAAGACATACATTTGGGACTATTTTATAAACTTAACAATGTCCTTATGAACTGAATAGTTTACTGCGTGGGGTTTTGGGCAAAAGAAATTCAAAGTTGGACTTATGGGCCGAGCACCCATTTTTCAATTCATAAAAAAGTAACTTTTTTAATTGGTCATTTTTTTTGTAAGAGTTAAAAAAGCTAATATGTTTTGAAAGTTGCTAAAAAAAAAAAAAATTTAATGTGACATTTGACTTTTTTTAGTTGATGATAAACCAATTTAATGATTTTTTAAAATTTTTTAAAGTAAAAATTGACTTTTTTGAAAGTTGTCAAAAGAAACATAAAAAAGCCAAAAAAAAAAAAAAAAAAAAAAAAATCCAAAAAAGCCTAACCTCAGATAACCAAATATAAATACGTTGTTGCCTTAAAAAAACTCATTATTTTGGTGTAAATGATAAAAAAATTGTACCAACCTCTCCTAAAGTTTGAAAAAAATACATCAAGCTATGCATTTTTAAAATAATTACAATATGTTCTTTTAAGATTTTAATTTGGGTAAATTATATTTACCTCTACTAAACTTTGGAAAAAATATAATTAGTCCCACACTTTTGATATAATTACACTGGTCTCCTTCAAAATTTTAATTCATATAACAGTGAGGTCATTTTTTATCTGCAATTTGTTAGTTGTATGAATGAAAAAAATGATCTTGTCATCTTTTTTTCTACTAAAATGTATATTTAACTTTATTTATTTCATTGTTTATCGATCATTTACATTATTTTAGGTCACTTTAGTCTTACTAGGCCAAGTTTGGGAAGACTAAATAAGTGCACTTTTTGTCTTTTTTGACTAAAAAATTGAGGTTGAAAATATGGATGTTTGGGTTAACTTTTTGACTTTTTATGGAAAAATGTGTAATAAAAAATTGTGAAAATTGGTTTTTAGAGGAAAATTTGAATTGGGAGTTGTGCAGCCGTAATTGTTGACTTTTGGTGAATAGTGTTAACTTTTTAACTTTTTGAGTAACTTTTTGGCTTTTTGGATTATTTGGGAGTACCCAAACAAGGCCTTAGGTAGATACACTATAATTATGTCAAAAGTTTGGGCTAATTGCATTTTCTTCAAATTTCAGGGGAAGTGAATGTAATTTACCCTTTTAATTTATATAACACTCTGTTTCATTTTTTTAGGATTATTTGTTAGTTGTATGAACGAAAAGATAATATTATAAGTTATTTTATATTGAAACTGAAATGTATTAATCTATATGTTTGCCCCCATCTACATTAATTTTAGTCACTAACTTTAAAAAAAAAACTATATAATTATATCAAATTTGTTGAACTTATATATATTTCTTGTAAATCTCAAGAATGGTCAATGTAAGTCATAAAAAGTAAAAAAATAAAAAACTCATCCAGAGATCACTTTTCTTCCATAAAGTATATATAATACTACTAATATTTTTCAAAACAAAATAAAAGAGGCGACAAGTATGAATTTTTTTTTTTTATAAAAACAAATCTTACACGTGAAACAATTTATATAATTTTAAAATATTCTAATATTTAAAAATAAAAAATAAAAAATCTCAAGGGGTGACCAGTATTATTATTATATTTTAAAAGAAAATTTTTAAAAGATGAACAACTTATATAAATTAAAAATATTCTTGACCAATATAAGTATATTACTACTATAGTAAAGGGGCCCAACTACCCCTTTGGTGGATCCATGTTGGCATGACACAAAAGGGATACTTGTTCAAATCAAAATAATATAACTTAGAGTTTTGCTACATGCCTCGAATATTGAGGTATAAATTTGCCTCAAATTTGTTTAACCAATCGTCTGACCAGTCATTCGGCCAGTCGTCCAGCAAAGAGGCTGATAGCCGCGGTCAACAAGGTAACAACCGTAGTAGACAAGTGCTTTACCCGGTCGTTCGGGTGATCGACCGGTGTCGCGCCTGAAGCTCTCGAGACCCGAAGCATTAGTGTATAACTTAAGAGAAATAAGACAAAGCATAGCTCAATGTTTGCCATAACATGGACCACTTAACCTTTGTAACAACTAATGAAATGAAAAACTGAAGCTAGCAATCATTTTATTTATTTTTTGATCAACTAAATTGCTAGCAATCATTAGTTTAATGAATATGCAAACTTGTAATTAAAACAAGCTTATCATGCCTCATCTTGACCTGGCTCTAGTTGTTAACGTTGATATAAGGTCCCATTTAAATGATTTTAATTCACAAGCCTCAAACATTAAGCTCTTGCTCAGCATTTTTCCAATTACAAAGTGTCACATTACATTGAAACTTCATAAGTTATAATATAAAAAGAATAAAATTCAGAAACAGGTGAAAAAAAATAAAATCCAAGATTATTTTATAAAGCAAAAAATATTTTTACCAACATGCTAATCTCGTTGGTGTGAAGGACTGACATAATCCTTCACAGGCCTAAAGTGAAATTTTAACGAAATAATTTTTATATTTAAATCTAAAACAAATAATATTTGTTAGAATTTATGTTGTAATTTATTACATAAAATTTCATAATTCTTTTTGATTTCCACAACTAAAATTTTATGAAATACAAAAAAATGAAAAATGTCATAAGTTATCTAATAAATAAAATTAATAGATTCTAAACAAAGTCTATGCACTACAAAAAAAATTAAGGTTTTAGAAACCAAAATTTAGGGACAAAATTATTTTTTAGGGAACAAATATTTTTGTTGCGAAAAGTGTCGTCATTATATTTTTAGTAACGAAAATTGTACATAAGTGATAAATTATTATTTTTTTGGGACCAAATTTTGTCTAAAAAAATAAACCATTTTGAGACTAAATTATTTTGTCCCTAAAAATGTATTTGAGAGGGTAATTTATGTGGCTAATTGGGCTGCGCTAAGGACCGGGTTATGGGCTGTAGTAGGGACTTCGGTAGCTCGGTTTTGGGCAGACTGACGTTGATCCGGTCGGCTGTGTTGCCAAGGCTTCGACTTAACTATCCGAAAGGAAGCCTCGTAGCCAACCGAGGTACGCATCAGTGGCGAGGGCCAAACTAAGTTTAGCTCGGCCGAACCTTATCTACATCATTGCTTTGATTGAGAGCACGGCAGAGACATGCTAGCTCGGTTAAACCGCACCAACTTAGCCGAGGTAAAAACCATCTCATTTGGTTAGCAATGAGTAAGGTGTTGTCAAGATAGGCATTATCCTTGGGAGTGTGATTCCTAGGAGGACTCTTATACGAAGAGGTAGAGTCCTACTAGGATTGTGCCAGGCGGAATCTATAAAACCTATGACAGACCTACGTACAGGTATCACAATTCTTACTCTGAAATCACACAGAGCTTATTGTCTATTGTCTAGTTGCTGACTTAGGCATCGGAGAGGTTTCTGGCACATACCTGCCGGCTAGCTCACGTTTGTGTTTTCGGGTAGCAAAGCGACGACGTTGTGGAGGAGTGCAAACTTGATCAATAGGATTATACGAGAAGATTATTTCATGCTCGTACAATTGGCGCCGTTTGTGGGAAAACACACAAAGAACAAACCTTTTGATTAAGTTTCCTCTTTAGTTGAAATCTATGGCGCACAATGAAGACTTACCACATTCTACTATTGATGGGCAAACCCCGGAAGGGGGTGAGAGGCGTGAAGGTTTTCCTTTTATCTCGCCTATGGCAGAATTAGACTTCCAACGACGGAACCCATGGAGAGACACACGAGACAGATGGGGCTCAAGTCCTCGTCGCTCTCAGAGCCCTGACAGGCAAATGCGGAGGATAGATCCTCAGGTTATGGAGGATCGCGTAAGGGAGCAAGACGAATTGATACGGAGAATGGCGGTAGACATGGAGACGATGAAGTGCCAGATAAAAGGCAAATGGGTGGCAACAAAAGAAGGGTGCAAAGGCAACACACACTCTTACTACTCAGAAGATCGTGACAGGCAAGTCATACCATCACAAGCTGAAAGTAGAAACCTCAGAACAGGCGATACATAATCAAGGACTTCCAAGATTCGTTACTCATGTCTGAGAGAACGAGGACTGAAAGGTCTTATACGAAAGGAAGCAATTATAGGTCCTCGTATTCGCACTAAACAACATCTAGGCACACAGAGTTGCCTAGGTCGGCGGACCTGAGTACAGTGCTACAGGAAAGGGCTCGAAGGAGAGAAGACACACAGTCTCGTGACCGCCAAAGAGTCTCAGCGCTGCAACGGTTGGCTCCTAGAACACATGGGAGTGTCGAGGTTGGAATGCCAGAACCACGCCTACCTACGAACCAACAGACAAAGTACTAGCGAGCTTGCCGAGCTCGCCATTTGTTCCGATGATAGAGAACTCACCATTACCCTCAGGCTTCCACGAGCCCAAATTCACTAGCTATGAGGAGAAGTCAGACCCCTACATGTACTTGAGCCACTTTTGCCAGGTTTTGGCCGTGTATCGGTGAAACGAGGCTCTAATGTGCATCCTATTTCCTTCCAGCCTTGGTGACCTGGGTTTAACATGGTTTGAAAGGTTACCAGAAGGTAACATAGCTTCATGGGCGCAACTAGCGGAGGCATTTGTGACCAGATTCAGAACGAACACCAAGACGCCAGTAGAGATTGACCAGCTTTTCTCCATAGACATGGGCGAAAAGTAAACATTGAGGTCTTATAATAACTGGTATTGGGAGACTTTTAATCAGATTGGAGATTGCCCCACAAACCTAGCTATTGCACAGTACAAACGAGGTTTACCAGTTGGCAATAAATTGAGGGATTTAATGACAATAACACCACCTCTCACAATGGAAGCCCTAATAGAAAGAGTGCATCAGCACATCCGGGTAAAAGAAGATGTCGCTTGTACCAAAGCAAAAGATGGCACAATGGCGATGTCAGACAAAAAACCTACGGCAAAAGTTAACATGGTCGAGTGAGAAGAACAACTGAGCAAAAATGGGCGAGGCAGATGAGCCAACAGAGAGGAACCCCAAGCAAGAAAGTTGAAAGTCCGCACTGCCATCACCACGGTATTTAATAAACCTATCTACTGGATTCTTAGCGAGATATACGATAAACCCTTCGTTTGGGGAGAAATGTAGAAGGGCTATGATGATAAGTACTGTTGCACCTTCTATGATGAAAAGGGGCACCGAACTGAAAACTGTACGCCATTAAGGCAACATCTGGAGGAGTTAGTGGCCGCAGGCCACTTGAACTAATACATTGAAGGGGGGACACAGCCAGTCCCCTAGGACCGCAACAGGTCGGATGAGATGCCGATCGACGGTTCGCCCCAAGGCATAATCAATGTAATACATGGGATCATCGAACCTGAACGAGTATGTGAACTCAGAGGGATGATCAAAAAGGTTGAGCACATGAGAGAGGTACTAAGTGCACAACTTATTATGAAAGAAGAAAAAACAGAGGCAACGAACGTCATCACCTTTTCTGACAAAGACTTCGCAAGGTTACAAAGCCCTCATAACGACGCACTGGTGGTTACTCTGCGTGTCAAGAATTTTGACATTCAGCAGATCCTAATTGACCAAGGGAGCTCATGCGAGATAATGTACTACGAGACCTTCAAGCAACTAAAATTGGAGGACAAAGACTTGACACCCGCAATATCTCTCCTAGTCAGCTTCAACTCAATTCCAGAATAGCTAGTTAGTAAGATAATTCTGCTAGTCAAGGCAGGAACGATGACAAAACAGGTGGAATTTTAGGTATTGAAAGTCCCTTCCACTTACAATATAATCTTGGGAAGAGCATGGTTGCACGCCATGCGAGCGGTGGCATCGACTTACCACCAGGTGTTATGGTTCCCCAACGAAACTAGAATGATTGAAGAAGTCTTAGGAGACCAAATCATGTCCAAACAATGCTTCGTTACAGTAAACGGCAGCTGGGCTGCAAAAGAGTTTGTACAAACTGTAGAAGAGCTAGAAGGCAACGAGCTGTTCACAGATGTCGGCAAAACAGCCGAATAGAAATCAGTGGAAGACTTGGTAGAGGTAAGGATATATGAGAAAAACCCAGAAAGGTTCTTTTTGCTCGGTTCGTCTCTGTCCAGCACCGAGAGAATAGAGATCATGGAATTTTTGACCTCTAACATCGAAGTGTTTGTTTGGACGCCATATGATATGCTTGGCATTGACCCCAACTTCATCTGGCATCAACTCAATGTCCACCCAACCGCTAGACCAATCATACAACGAACTCGTGGATCGGCACTCCACCATGCAAAGATAGTGGCGGAAGAAGTGGGAAACTTGTTGAAGGCAGGGGCAATCAAAGAAGTACACTATCCCAAGTGGATTTCCAACACGATAGTGGTACCAAAAAAAAATGGCAAATGGTGTGTTTACGTGGACTACAAAATAGTCAACAAAGTGTGCTCGAAAGACAGCTTTCCTCCACCATGAATAGACCAACTAGTGGACCTAATTGCAGGGCATAACCGACTTAGCTTTCTTGATGCGTATTGCGGTTACCATCAGATCACTATGTATAAACCGGACCAGGAGGTCACATCAATTACAACTCCCAGGGGATTATATTGTTACAAGGTCATGCATTTTGGCCTAGAAAATGAGGGGGTAACATTCCAACGGATAATCACCAAAATGTTTGAGCCGTTGTTAGGTAGAACAATGGAAGGTTACATAGATGATATGGTAGTCAAAAGTAAGAATGAGGAGGACCATCTCGAGGACCTAGATAAGATGTTTCAAGTTTTGAAGTCCTACAAGCTGCGATTGAACGCATCTAAGTGCACATTCGGCGTGGGGTCAGGAAAATTCCTGGGCTTTCTAGTGACCAACCGAGGTATAGAAGCTGATCCATCTCAGATCAAAGCCATCCAAGATCTTGAGAGGCCCAACACAGTCAAGGAGATGTAGCATCTCATTGGCCTAGCAGCTGCGCTAAACCGATTCATAAGTCAGTCGTTAGATAGGTGTCTACTGTTCTTCCAGGCACTAAAGGCCAAATTTGAGTGGGATGACGAGTGCAACCGCACTCTAGAAAGCCTGAAAGAGTACATGGCCTCTCCACCGTTGTTGGTAACCCCAGTACCAGGGGAGGAACTCTTTTTATACTTAGGGATTTCCCAGCATACAGTTAGTGCAGTGCTGGTATGGGCTGAGGGAGTACAACACCTGTTTATCTTTTATGTTAACAAGACATTACTGGGTGCCGAAACAAGGTACCTGCCATTGGAGAAGTTGGCCTTAGCTTTAATGATGGCTTCCAGAAAATTGTCGCACTACTTCTATGCTCGCACTGTGATTATTTTAACAGTTTTCCCATTAAAAGCCTTGTTTGAGAGGGCGGATTTTTCTGGACGAATTTTGAAATGGGTAGTGGAGTTAGGGCAATTCGACATTAAGTTTCAACCAAGAACCGTGATAAAGGCCCAAGCTTTGGCAGACTTTATAGTTGAGTTTGCACCCAGCAGTCATTATGTTTGCCCGATCAACTTGACCGAGGCAACCGAAAAATGGTGGAAAGTGCCGCAGGGATAGCGCAGCCCCCAAAGCAGGACACTCAACTGCATAGCGAACCATTCAGCCCTACAGAGAGAGAAGAAAGAATAGATCGCAGTACCACTAGCAAGGACTCACCCAAACGTAAAGTCCTAAGACAGTCAGATACTGAGGATCAAATCTTAATGACAGATAATAACCTAGAAGAAAGCATAATCAACGCCCCTGATCCCAAGACATCATCAGATCCCTCCACTTGCTGGAAACTGTTCGTAGGAGAGATGTGGAAACTTTTCGTGGATGGAGCATCCAATAAGCACGGTGCAGGACTTGGCATAGTCCTCATCTCGCCAGATGGCCTAACAATTGAACAGGCAATTAACTTAGGCTTTCAGGCATCTAACAACAAGGCGGAGTATGAAGTATTATTAGTAGGTTTGAAGTCAGCACTTCGTATGAAGGCCACCGAACTGATGGTATACAGTGACTCCCAACTGGTAGTCAACCAAATTTCAAGCAATTATGAAACAAAGGATGATAAAATAGCCAAGTACGAAGAGTTGGTCAGAAGAGAGATCATGAAATTTGAAGTAGTTCGAATAGAGCAAATCGGTCGAGAAGAAAATAGTAAAGTAGATGAGCTGGTTGGTTTTGCATCAATGGAAGATATGTCTATCCCACACCCATTGTTAATTGACTTCCTACCTAGACCAGGTATTGAAGAGCCGGAAACAATCGAAGCATGTTGCGTCGGTCTAGGGCCTTTCTGGATGGATCCGTCATAGTGTTTTTAAAAGATGGCATCTTACCTGAAGAGAAGAAAGAAGCCAACAAAATTAGAGCAAAGTCACAGCGATTTTGGCTCTCCGCATCACTAGCATTGTACAAAAAATCCTTCACAGGACCTTACTTGAAGTGTGTCCATCCCAACAAGGTCGAGGCATTTTTATTCGAAATACACGAAGGCGTTTGCGGAAGCCACCGGGGGGGAAGATTGCTGGCCTACCGAGCAATTTCATAAGGGTATTGGTAGCCGTACATGCAAGCAGATGTAGAGAAATATGTCAAGAAGTGTGAGAAATGTCAGAAGTTTGCACATCAAATACATCAACCGGCTAGAGAGCTCCTACTTTTGACCAGTTCGTGGCCCTTTGCAATGTGAGGCCTAGATATAGTAGGACCACTCCCAACCGCGCCAGGCAACAGAAAGTTCTTTCTTACAGCAATGGACTACTTCACAAAATGGGTAGAAGCAGAAGCAGAAGCAGAAGCAGAAGCACTCGCATCCATAAAAGAAAAGGACGTCAAGAAGTTTGTCTAGCAAAACATTATAACCCGGTTTGGAATGCCCAAGGCTCTAATATCTGACAACGGTACCCAATTTGATAGAAAAATCTTTAGGGGCTTTTGCGAAGAATACAAGATAGAATTCTACAACTCAACACTGGCGTACCCCTAAGCCAATGGCCAAGCTAAAGCTTCAAACAAAGTAGTCTTAGAAAGTTTGAAAAAAAGGCTGGAAAGAGCAAAAGACAAATGGGCTGAGGAGCTCCCCTATGTTTTATGGGTCTACCGTACTATACCTCGGCGGTCAACTGGCGAAACACCTTTTTCTTTGGCCTATGGCATGGAGGCAGTAATCCTACTTGAAGCGGGCCTCCCCTCTATTAGAAGCAAAAATTTTGATCCAAACTTGAATGGTGAAGCCATAGTCCTAGAACTCGACCTTGTAGAAAAAAGAAGAGAAAGGGCATTGGTGCACATTGCCTCATATCAACAAGAGTTGTCCAAGAAATTCAACAAAACAGTGCACCCAAGGCAATTCAAGATGGGAGATTGGGTACTGCGTAAAGTTATGGGAAATACCTTGATACCTGGAGATGGCAAATTAAGACCTAATTGGGAAGGATCCTACAGAGTGATTAATTTGGTTGAAAAATGGGCATATCACTTAGAGGATATGGACAACAGAGTTATTCCACGGCCATAGAACACGACCAATCTCAGAGTATTTTATTTTTAGCTTTTTTCTTAAAACACTTGTAATTTTTGTTTTTCAATAAAACAAGTAGACATTTTTTCGATAAAAATTATTTTCTCTATTTGTAAAAGTTGTTCACCCGACTGGGGGCAATCCAAAAAGTTGGCAGTTTGACCAACACTTAGTTCGTTCTTTAGCTGAGATAAGGATCTAGGCTCAAGAAGGTTGGTAGGTTTGACCAACACTTTTTTCTTCTTCAGCCCAGAGAAGGATCTAGGCTCAAGAAGGTTGGCAAGTTTGACTAACACTTTTTCCTTCTTCAGCCCAGATAAGGATCTAAGCTCAAGAAGGTTGGCAGGATTGACCAACACTCTTTTCTTCTTCAGTCGAGATGATGATCTAGGCTCAAGAAAGTTGGCAGGTTTGACCAACACTTTTTTCTTTCTTCAACCGAGATAAGGATGTAGGCTCAGGAAGGTTAGCAGGTTTGACCAACACTCAGTATGTTCTTCAGCCGAGATAAGGATCTAGGCTCAAGAAGGTTGGCAGGTTTGACCAACACTTTTCTTTCTTCAACCGAGATAGGGATCTAGGCTCAAGAAGGTTTTCCTTTAGCCGAGATAAAAATCGAAACAAAAATCTTGGTTACAAAGGTTTAGCAGTTTCCCAAGTTGTTCTTTCGTCGAGATAAGTATCTCGGCTAAAAAAGATGGGCAGGATAAGGTAAGGCTGAGCTAACTAGGCCGGCTAGGCTTGCAGTAAAGATGAAACACTATAGAGAGGAAAAGTGCAATAACAGAGCAAGAAGATACTAAAAAAACATTGGGAAAAAATAATAAAGCGAGCAGAAATAAAGAAAGTGTTTCATTTATTAAAAAGGTGATTACAAGATGTGGGACTGATAGGCCGGTTACATTTTCATAAAAACAAGTAAAATTGGTCAAGCAAACAGGTCATCAAGGTCAGTGTCTAGGTCACTTCGGACTTCGCTGCTCGGTAGGCCGGTTTCGGCAATAGTTTCCTAAATTAGGGCGGTAACAGGCACCCTGTCAACCGAGCTTGGCATAGTTTAACTGAGTAGATCCACCCGAGCTAGAAGGGAAGGCTGAAGACCGAGGTCAGTGTTAGCAGGAGGGGTATCAACTGGATCAGGGGTCTCATCTTTCTCCTCCCCCTCTTGGAGAAACTTCTGTTGGACCACGTTAGCATAATCTGTTATGTAGCTTGGTATGAAGTGAGAGGGAGGGTTCAGAAAGATTTCGGAGTCATGCCCCTGACTGAGCTTGGCAGTTGCAGCCTTCCAGCCGCATTTGAAAAAAGTGTCGTTGGCTGCTTTACACTGTTGAACGTATGTCTCTTCACTCTCTTTAAAACCTCGGTCTTCGGCATCCTCTGCCTTCTTCTTCCACTCCTGGATCTCGGCCTTCAGTTTTTTTTCTAGCTTGGCGAGCTCTCGTAAGTAGCGTTCTTTTTTATCGGACAGAGCTTTCTGCTTAACAGTCTCAGCCGTGTTAACAAGTTCGGCCAGTCGTTCGTTTTCAGCATTCACCTTAGCCAGCTTTATTTTTGCCTCCTTTAGCTCGGCCGCTTTGGCGTCAGTATCAGCGACGGCCGACCAAGCTGTTTTTCGTAGCTCAAGGACACGTTTGTGAGCCACTTGGTTCTTTTGCAAGGCCTGTACAACATTCAGAGCAGTTACATAAAAACCGAGCATTGGGTCCATGACGGTATCAATTGTTGATTTGCAGGGATTTTGTATTTTACCAATATCATCGACTTGGACGCCAAACGAATGGCCTTCATCTTGGTTAAACCTTTGTGCCGCTCTATATCAGCTGGCAGATAGACGCTCTTTGCTAAGTTGAAAGCTAGAAGGTGATCTTTCTCAGTACTGATACAGTCTTGGACGGTTACAGCACGATTCTTAAAGGACACCGTTGGTCCCCACACCGGAGGGGATGGAGGATTGGAAAGGCCTAGCCGGTTGAAACTTTGGGGTAGACTAACTTTTTGCAGCTCGGTTTCCAATGGCTCGGTGTCATGTTCATTCGTCAGGCACTGTGGCGCAGTAGAACTGGTATGGGGCCATTTGTTTGGCTGAGAAGAGGCAGCACGGGTGGTTGGAAGGGCCACCACAGCGTCGCGTGACTGATCGGTCGGTGGTATCTCGACTTGAACCTCCGCAATGGAAGTTGAGGCTTGCTCGGTGATAAGGGCACGAACGGCTCGTCGTTTAGCTATTTCCTGCTCTTCGGTAAGAGGAATGAGGTTGATTTAGGGGAGATTTGGGTCTGATTCAGATGATGGTTCAAGTAGAAAGTCAGTAACCTGGGTTTTCGTCTTTCCACTATACCGGTAGGTTGGCTCAAAGTTTAGGAGCTCGGTCCAGTCTCGGTTGCAGTAATGGAGTGCGTCGCGAAGGGCGTCTTGGTTCACGTAAGCTTAGGTAGACTTAAGGTGGTTCAAATCTGTAAAAATTAAAATAGGCAAGGGTTAGTACGGCAGTAGTACACGAAATAACAAAGGAACCGAACTGACTTGTTCTTACCAACAGTCCCCTTATTCCAGTTAATATTTCGGCCCGGTATTGGGGCTTTGTTGTCCTCAAAATTGCCTCTAACCTAGAGAAAATCATCATCGTTCAAATCCTTGTCCGGTGTGCCTTTGATAATTTTCTCTCAGCCTTTTCTGATTTGTAGGTAGTAGACCCAACCGTCGTCATTTTGATCGAGAGAATATTGGTGAAACAGCTCGGCCAATCCGAGGTTGAGGCCTAGATGACGGTTTAGTTCGGCCACACTATTGATTATTCTGTAACTGTTGGTGGATAACTGGATAGAGCATAATCGGGTTTGTTTTAGGAACTTGCATATTAAAGGCTGAACGGGGAACCGAAGTCCACATTCGACAATGGTTAAAAGAGTGAAGGGAACAAAACCGGGCTTGCCCCATGGTGTGGTTTCTAGCTCGACTAATGTGAATTGAACGTTATCAAGGATGTTGTACTCCCTCTGAAATTCGCACTTGGTGAGCTTACCATGAATCGGTACTTGCCCATGTGTTTTAATTTAGTGTTTTAAGAGACTATACGGCGGCTTAGCGCGGCGATGAGATGAACGGAGGTGGGCTCAGTTGAGCAGTATCACCAAGGGGCAAAGTGCAAGGGTGTACCTGGCCAACCTAGTCAAGTCTGCAAAGTGGAAATAGAAAGGGGTTATGCCCAAGTCATTAAACTGGGCTAAATAACAAGTTAAGACTGATGAAATCTAAGCTTGGCAGAACGTGGGCGTATACTGGGCTTGTGTTTGGCTAAGAGACAGTTGGAAACAGAAAATTTTGGTTCTAGAAGCAAGTTCAAAGAACTGGGGTATAATCAGTTTGGTTAAGGAACTTGGGCAGTATCTTAGCTCGGTTTGTTTAGCAAGGGTTTTTTATTCCGATCAAAATCGAGCCTAAAGCCGCAAACAAGATTTTTTTCCGGTCGCAGTGTGATTTTGGATCAAAAACACGGTTCTAAGACTAAGTTTAGTCCCAGTTAAATGTGTTTCCAAGATTACATGTGGAGTTTCAAGGTTCTTAATGCTAGTTCAGTCCTTAAATACATTTGTGGTGAAGAGATGCAATTCTTAAGAAGTAAACGGAAGTGTAACAGTGGAAAAGAGAAAAAATGGCATGAGGAACTTACGGATTTAGGGCGTGAACTCAGAGTCTAGTCGACAGAAGGAGCACTTGCGTCTGAGACGAGCAAGATGAGCGATCCAGATGTTAGGATTAAGACTTGATTGAAGAGGGTGATGATTTGGAGCTAAAAGTGCGAGAGGTTCTTTTTCCAGAGAGAAGATGAACAGTGGAGGTAACTGTTCGAAGGATCATGGGTTTTTGTATAATGAAGGTAGAAAGGCACCACTTTTTGAATTCTTGAGCAGTGTGAAATGGCTAGTATAGTACGAGGGGGCAATCGACACATGCCACGTGTCCCAGTAAGGATGTGATGTCAGACTATAGGACGACAGGATGTGCGACCGGCGCAATTCCAGAAAGAAAAGCAAGTTTTAACTCGGCTGAAATCCTTGTTTCAGCTTAGTTGGAAGTCGATAATCTCATTTATGCCTTGCAGATGGAATTAAGGGGCAATTGAGATGGTAATTTATGTGGATAAATTGGGCTGCGCTAAGGACCGGGTTATGGGCCGTAGTAGGGACTTCGGTAGCTCGGTTTTGGGCAGACTGACATCGATCCTATCGGTTGTGTTGCCAAGGCTTTGACTTAACTGTCTGAAAGAAAGCCTCGTAGCCAACCGAGGTACGCATTAGTGACGAGGGCCGAACTAAGTTTAGCTCGGCCGAACCTCATCTACATCATTGCTTTGATTGAGAGCACGGCAGAGACATGCTAGCTCGGTTAAACCGCACCAACTTAGATGAGGTAAAAACCATCTCACTTGGTTAGCAATGAGTAGGGTGTTGTGAGGATATGCATTATCCTTGGGAGTGCGATTCCTAAGAGGACTTTATACGAAGAGGTGGAGTCCTACTAGGATTATGCCAGGCGGAATCTATAAAACCTATGACAGACCTACGTACAGGTATCAAAATTCTTACTCTGAAATCACACGGAGCTTATTGTCTATTGTCTAGTTGCTGACTTAGGCATCGGAGGAGTTTCTGGTACATACCCATCAGTTAGCTCACGTTTGTGTTTTCAAGTAGCAAAGCAATGACGTTTTGGAGGAGTGCAAATTTGATCAATAGGATTATACGAGAAGATTATTTCGTGCTCGTACAATATTTATTAGTGACATTTTCAAAATTTTGTCGCTAAAAACTTTATTTTTTATTTTTGGGACAACCTTTTAGCGACTATCCTCACGACGATAGAAATTGGCCTTTAAATATCTTTTGTAATAAAATTTTTAATTTTAGAGACTAAAAAATTTAATTTTTAAAATTTTTATATGTTGTAGTAATGTCAAAAAAAAAAAAAAAAAGAAGTGAGGACGAAGAACTTATTTTACAGTGGTGAAGACCTTTTAAAAATAAATTTTCTTATAATAATAGACTGCTTTTAATATTTTGGCGAAGTCCTTTTCCAACGTAGACTTCCAAGAAAGAAAAAAAAAAAATAGAGTAGGGGTCTTTGACAAATATATACATACTTTAAAATCCATAGAACCTGTATTATAATCATGGGTGTGATCCTTTTTTTTTTTTTTTCTTCTTTTTTAATTTTATTGTTTTGATTGTATGAAGACCTTTTTCAAAGTAAACCTTGTAGAAAAACAATTGAATTGTATTATCACTTTTGATTAAATTTGTAGAGTTTGAGGACTTTTCTTAAAGGAAAATGATGTACACGTTCATTTTCTAAACTCACTTTCTAAATTTCATGATATGTAAGTGAAATGATTAATTGATAACTAAAAGAGAGAGAGAGAGAGAGAAAAAAAATTGTTTTAAATATTCTAACAAACTGCTACATTATTGAATTTAAAAAATAAGTTTAATTTTTAGAACTAAATAGTATCACCCTTCTCAGAGCCTAAAACTATTGCTTTGGTGGCTTTGTAATTCCTGCATTTCTAAGTTATCTTTGTTCATATTTATGTGATTAAAAGTGAATAACAAAGGATTTTTCACCAATCATTATCACTCCATTTACGATGAAAATAATTCTATAGTAAATAATCCATTTTTGAGATTTTGATAAGTATCATAGGAACTCCATTAATAATTAAAAAAATGATGTACTAAAAATATATGAGTAATGCTAGGAATCCTAAATAAATTACTAAATTTTTTACTAAATTTCTCACATGTGTGGGGGTTCCACACCCTAATAGAAAATTTGATAATTTATTTAGGTCCATAGTATTTTCTAAAATATATACAAAAGAGAGAAGTGGGGGAGATGTCTCAGGTGATGGGACAAAAAAAGGGTGGAAATGTCACGCGAGATAAATAAAACTATAGAATGACAAGCACGTAGAAAAATGTTGTGAAATGGCATATAAAAAGAGTACTTTGTTTGTAGGGAAGATAAAAAGAAAGGGCAAATTACATATCCCTCTCGAGATTTAATAAAATTATAGATATTCTCCTGAGGTTTGAGAAATTATAGATATTCCCCTGAAGGTTATATTTGCATAACAAATTGAGGGGCAAATTATTATGAAAATATAAATCTCAAGGGCAATTTGGTATAAAAATATAAACCTTAGGGAGGTATCTGTAATTTCTGAAACCTCAGGAGGATATCTATAATTTAACTAAATCTCGAGGGAGGTATATGTAATTTGCCCATAAAGAAAACAAGTGAGCATCCAACAATAGTGAAGATGACAAAAGATCGACAAAAAAAGCATTTATAGTTTTTTTTTTTTTTAACTGGAAAATTCATTTATAGTGATTCAAGCATTCTTTGCTTGAGTTAGACTTTGGGTTTCTCATTGACACGTTTGTAGGATTTATTTCACGTGCCACCAACGAAGTCGAAGTATACCTACCCACGTATTAAAGATAAAAATTAACTACACATATTTATGTAATTCGGTTCAAATTATCTACATTTATGGAGAGTGATATTCTACTACATAAATAAAACAGAGAATATATATATATATATATATTTATATGTGTGTGTGTGTGTAACAGCCACAACATTCAAAATCCCACACTGCTTGAATCATATGCTCAAAAAGATAGTTGAATCATTGCTCACCAAAGTGGTGGCGGAGCCACATCGGGACTAGGGGGTCACGTGCCTCTTTGGATTTTTCATTTTTTTTAATACATATGTATATAAATAAAATTTTAAACAAAAATAATATTTAGAATAAAATATCAAGTGCATTTTTAAATTTATGAAAACATTAGTGATTGTTTTATTGAAAATGAAGTGATCACAATAAATAATATTTATATGTATGAAAATTTTGTGAAAAAAATCTCAATATAAAGATAATATCTATCATTATTGATATGCAAATATAATTAATCTCACTATATATATGTAAAAATTATTAGAGTATTAGTTATATTCGTATGCGGAGTTCGCCCTTCATATGTTACTTTACAATATGTCAATAATGACATGATATCACTATTATATGAAATTTTTACTCAATTTTTGTAAAAATTTAATTTATTTTACCATTATATAATTTATCAATAATGTTTGAAAAGTCTAATTTCAGAGCTTTAATGTAACTCTAATGCTGTGGAGAATACCCATATGAAGGTGGGGGTCCACACTCCTCTCTTTATCTCTCTCTCTTCCACCTCACTAGAGTTCCATTTAGAACTCTCAAATTAGAGCTATGAATCATTACTCATAATTTATTTTATAACCTAAATATATGACGTTTTTATATTGTCCATGATACACTAGTTACATGCAATACTTTTTTTCTTTCAATTTTACTCGAAATTAATTGTAAAATTTTATGTGAAATACTTTTGTAACAATTTATTTAATTTTTTGTACTTAATATTAATTCAAAAATTATTATTATCTTCTTATTGTTGGTTATAAAAAAAATAAAATAAAACTGTAATTAATAAGTGCCATTCCTAATTTAATTTCCTGGTTCTACCACTGCACCCAAGTATCCCAATAGCTGAAACGTACCCAAACATAATGAACTCTTAGTAAATTTCAAATTCTACTATCTTAATTCAATTACATGCATAAACGAAATAATTATATGAGTTTTACAAATACACATGAGTGGACAAATTCTAAAACATTTTAACTATTTTTTTTTTTTTTGGGGGGGGGTCTCTTTGTGTAATGCTCTACTTCGCAACAGTCACACTCGTATGAAGGGACTTCCCAACCAAGTCGAAGTTTATGTTTTTTGGTTTATGAGACTATTGGTTCCGACGAATAGATGTAGTATCTAACCTCAAAAATGATTTCAAGACGAATAGATATAGTACCTCAAAAATGATTTCAAGAAATAATATAGAATGAAATTTTAATGTTTGATATGCCCTTCTGGGGACATTCAACAAAGTTAGCATTTCAATGACAGAGAAGAATAATTTAGTAATTTTTTTTTTATCAGCAAAAGTTATTAGTTAGTTGTTAGATTAATATCTTTAGAGAGTAAAACTCTAATCCACTCATTGCAAACATTTAAGTCTCATCCCTTATTCCTTCCCCTCCTAAGAGTGGAATCCAAGACTATTTTCTTAGGGAAGACTTGGTGGCCAAAGAGCTAACCACACAACCTAGAATCCCTTTGTTATAATTAGGGTTGTGCAAAATGTATGCAAATCCGCATCGATCTAGCCACTACCAGTGGATTAAAATTTTGAAATTATAATCCGCCTTCGAAACTGTTCTGTTCCGTTATAATTAATACATATATATTTTAAATTTTAATAAAATATCAAAATAAAAATGAGTGTGAGAGAGATTTAAGATGTGAAATTTGTTATAAATTAGTAGTTATATATATAGCAAAAATATAATGCAAAATTAGTTTGTATTATATATATAAAACATGTTATGTAAATTAGTCTTATCTATTATGCAAATACTTGATAATTGTTTAAGAATATTCTTCAATTAACTAGCAAATTCAAACTGTCCCAAACTGCAATTTTGTTATTTATGAATCTGCCATTCGTAGGTTTGGTTTATAATTTTACTCTTAAATTGTCTGAATCGCACTACACACACCCCTATTTATAATTTGGAAATTTAAGTGACTACACTACAAAAATTGCAACTCCATAAAATTGATATACTTGTATTTACGTCTTGTTTAGTAAAGTAAAAAAATTAGAATTAATTCAGATAGACATGAATAAATAAGATTAAAATATATATTTCAGTATAAATATTTGACAATTCTACTTTTCGATTTATATGAGTAATGAATTATTAATGAAAAAGGTACTAAGTACTATGTGAATTAAACCTGGGTTAATTACATCAAAATCTCTCAACTATTAGCGAATATTACTTCACCTTCATAATTTTATAGTTGAGACAGTCATCATATGAATGAAGGGTGGCAGCTATGCTAGTGGCACATTAGTCATTGTTGTTTAGACGATGGGCTCACTTCGGATCCCACCGATGATATGAACCACTCATAGTTTAGGATATGTCGAGTAGAAAATTCTTACAAAAAATTAAATTGATTAGATATCCGTAACATTATGATCAAATCAACTTTGCATTCAGTTTCACACTCAAAATTACACTTATAGTTTATTTTTTGCTAATACAAATTTGATTTGATCATAGTGTTACCGATGCCGATCAACTTGTTTTTTTGTAGGGATATTTTACTCGATATACTCTAAAAATAAATGGTTCAAATCATTAAGATGGGACTCGAAGTGAGTCCCATATTACCTGAATAGCAGTAACTGTTGTGTCATTGCACAATAGCCACCCTACATCCTGAATATATACTAGTTCATAGATAAGGAGTAAAGTGATATCATTTATAATTGAGAAGGTCTTGGTGCAATTAATCATTCAAACTTTAACGGAATTCAATATAATTATGATAAAATATAAGATTGATTCTTGTTTAGTTTATGCTTGAAATTGTGTTTTTTATATTATGTATTTTTTTTTGGTTTTCACTGATTTTTTAAAAATATTTTAAGCAAAATGTTTAGTTTTTAGATGCACATAATATAAATACATTAAAAAAATAAACTAAATATCAAAAATATAAAAAATATATATATATTTCAATACATTTTCATATTCTTGTGTATTTATTATATCTTCACCAAAAATAATATATATATATATATATAGAATTTCAATCCATTTCATATTCTTGTGTATTTATTGATTTTTCAAAAATATTTTATTTTTTAAGTGCATTTAAGTTAGATGGATCTAAAAAGTACAAAAATTACTAAAAATAAAAAAAAAACACAAAAAAAAAACTTAATTTTTAGAAAATCAGTCACAACCAAACAAGTTTGTTTATTTATTTATTTAATTTTCAAATTTCAAAAGAGTTTAGTATAATTTACCTAAAATAATTTTAGTAAAAAATTAAAACTTAAAATTACATAACAATTATAAAATATTGATTTGAATGTTGCTTACTTTTTGTATCTTCATCAAATAAAATGAAAATTTCCATACAATCTAGGAAATGAAGAGAACAAGATTTCTTGTTCACATAAGAAGATTCTGTCTAATTTTGCAATTGAGTTAGAATAACTTTTGTCCAATTACCTTCTTTCACAATATTTAGATGATAAACACAAGTGGGGTCACTTGTACAATAACCTTCTTTTTAAGGGTTGTTGTTGGAAGTTTGCATAATAATCAAGAGAAGAAAAGAACAAAGGCACATGCAAAATGCAATGTGTCTATCACTTAGCTTGATGAATCAAAATGTTCATTATGATCACATGTGAGTGAGTGATCATAGATCGAGACGGCTCAACAATGCCATTGAATAGTGATCAATGCACAGTTTGCTTCTATCTATTTTGCCCTTCTAGCAGTACACTCAATAAATAAGAGTTTTAAGAATTAATTTTATTATAATAAAATATTTGGAGATCCATTCCTGTTATTCCGTGAATAGTCATTAAATGATCGTCTTGAAAAGTCAAATAACGAGGTTTTAGTGACATTTTTTTTTGGTTGAAAATATTGCTAATAAATACATTTTATAGACAAAATAATTTGGTTAAAAAAATATTTATTTTTCGAAACAAAAAATTTGGTCTCAAAAGATAGCAATTCATCACTAAATGTTTAATTTCATCGCTAAAAAATATAATAATGACACTTTCAACAACAGACATTTATTCATAAATTCCTCTTCACCTACTTATGTTCCACTTAGTCAAATTAATTTCTTATGTTTCAAAAAGTCCCATGGGTGACATAATTACTAAAATACTGCTAATAATAATAGGGTGAAGCCATTAATGTTCACATTAACAGTGTGAATGTTCCATGATATAAACATTCATACTGTTAAATTTATTTAATGTGAATATTCATATCATCATATTGCTAAGAGTTCAAAAAATATTAGTAAGGTTACTTGTCCATAAGATGCCTTAATTATGATAGTTGGGATTTGATGGATCAAATGTCCAAAATAATAGGACTTATTAAAATATAAAATATCTTATGGATTAATTGAAATACAAGTATTTGAAAAATGATTTTTTAATAAATTCCTCTCGGCAACAAAAATATTAGTCTTTAAAAATGATTTTATTCCTAAATTTTTATCTTTAAAGTTTTAATTTATTATTTTATTTCTAAAATCTCAATTTATTGTAGTGATAGTTGCAAACAACATTATTTTCATCATAATGGTTGTTATTTGCCAAAAGAAATATCAATATTACACACAAAATTTGACTGTCACTTACATGTTTCATCTTGTGGGGATATATTTCTGGGACTCAACACGTGGCAAGGAATGCCGACGTGTCACCCGAGGTGCTACATATCACAGTAAAGTATTGCTGAGTTATTCCAGTAGGGCCGAGGTAAATCTCAGAAGACACCTTAGTTCGGGGTAAAGGCCTCTAACCTTGGCTTAACATACAGAGGCCGAGCTACCTGCAGAAGAGTGAGCCGAGGTTGATATTATATAATGTTATCTTGATTAGGTGGATGTCAAGCCTAGTAAAGATAGCCACGAGGCCATTATCTCACCAACAAGCTTGCCTCGAGGCCATGTGAAGTAGCCATGAGGCCACCAGCAGTCATGTGGAGGAATCAACAGCTTTCACCTGGAAAGCTGCCAAAAGTGCTACAGTGCGCTGGCAATACAGCTCAAAAGCTGGGGAACTACTCCGTCTCTATTCCGGTGTATAAATAGAGATGGAGGATATCAATTGAGGGGATTCGATTCAGGTTGAACTAGGAGAGACAAGTTAATTATAGCACTTTCAATTACGAGTTTGGAGACTTTTACTGTGAGAGTAAACTGTAATTCTTATTATTACTCATAGTGAAAAACCTCGGCACTCCCGTGGACGTAGGCATTCTTTGCCGAACCACGTTAAAACTTCTTGTATTTGTGTTATTATTTGTGCCATCTATTCTGCCTGTGTTTCTACCGCTGAACCACTAAGTCGTGGCAGTGTGGTCAGAAAATCACCCACACAATTTGGCGCCGTCTGTGGGAAAGATAGACGAATAGATGGCTAGCAACGCACAAAACGAGAGGATCGGCCGGTGACATTCCAGCTGGAAATGACAGGCCTATTGACCTGGACACCGAAGGAGGCAACCACAACGACCAAACCCGTGACCAGGGGTACGGGGGCAGAAACGTCGTCCAGGAGGACGATACTTCGAAGAAGACGGATCAGGATTGCTATTACAAGGAGGATAACCTCCAGATATGGAAGGATCGATGCATAAGAAGGGATGAAGAAGTCAAGGACCTGGCAAACAAGCTGGCCGACCTTCAATCGGTCGTCAACTTCATGATGCAAAACAGGGTTATGCAGCCACCGTACCCACTGCCAGATACACCAATCCCAGCAGTTCAAGCTCGGAATGAAGAAAGGGCAACGACTCCCGACGCATCACAACGCTCCAGGAGCAAGGAGCACCCTCACCCTTCCTCCGAGGACGTCGGCAAGTCCCAGAGGACGTATAATGCCAAGGATGAGGAACCAAGAGAACATCGGCGCGTACAAAAGCAGGCTCTCTGCTTCGACACAACCCGTGGGGAAAGATCAAAACGGGCGTACCACGACGCCGAGAGTAGTGTGCCAAAGGGGCTCAAATCGAAGGATAGCCGAGCTCCGGGAAGAAGTAAAGAAGACTTGAGAAACTACCTCAAGAGAAGGGAACAGAATGCTGAAGCCGAAGTAACCTCATTTGTCAAGCCGAGGACACCATTCCCGGTAGAGCTGGACAAACTTGAAGCACCGAAGAGATTCAGCATGCCGAGGTTCCAAATCTATGATGGTAAGTCAGACCCTAACTTCCATGTTGGATTATTCCTAAACTCAATGGCGTTATACAGTGGAAATGAGCCATTGCTCTGCAAAGTATTCCCATCGTCCTTTGGGGAGATTGCATCAGATTGGTTCCACCAGTTACCAAGGGGAAGTGTGAAGACTTGGGAAGGCCTGGCCGAGATGTTTGTGGCCAGGTTCGTGACAAACAAGCTACAGCCGTTAAGGGTGGATGCATTAATGGCTCTGAAGATCAGCAAGGATGAGGGCCTTAGGGCCTATGCAAAGAGATACTACGAGGTGTTCAACAGAATACCCGAATGCAACCAGGAGGTAGCAGTCGTATCCTTCAAGAACGGCCTGAAGGAAGACTGTTCCCTACGGAAATCTTTGGCAAAGACATTGCCAAAGAACATGGAAGAACTCATGGCAAGAATCGAAAAATATGCCAGAGCCGAGGAAGATACGTCGGCATCGAAGCAGGCCAAACAGGAACAAAGGAATGATTTGCCGAAGCGAAGCCGAGGTAACAACACCTTCAGCAAGACAGAGATAGAGCTGAGGGCTAAACAAGCAGTAACAACCGTGTTCCGCATTCCTATTCCAAAGATCCTAGGAAGAATAAGGAGCCAGCCCTACTTCAGGACAGCAGCAAGGGAACCGGGGGAATTTATGGGAAGAAACACGGACAGGCATTGTTCGTATCACAATGAAAACGGCCATACAACACAGGGTTGCAGAGCCCTAAAAGCTCATCTGGAAGATCTGGTGAGGCAGGGCCACCTGAGAGACCTTGTAGATGAGACCAGAACAAGGGAAGAACAGGCAAGACTGCCTCAGGCCGAAGCGGCCCCACCACCACCGCAACCCCGAGCAGACAGACCCCGGGTCGTCAATGTGATTCATTCCAAAGTGAACGAAAACGACATTCGAGGGGAGTCCCAAAGAGTCAAACACCTTCAGTACGTGAACCAGGTCGGACTGAAAAGACCTCGGCCCGAAGACTGCCAAGGTCAGATGATAACCTTCACTGAGACCGACCTAGAAATGGTTCAGCACCCACATAATGATGCCTTGGTAGTATCACTCCAGGTCGGGAAATGCCAAGTAAAACGCATCCTGATAGACCCAGGCAGTTCTTGTGACATCATGTACGTTAGATGTTACAAGGAGCTCGGCCTTCACCCCGACGATCTGGAGCAGTCGGCTGGCCCGATGGTCGGCTTTAATGGCACACCGACGTGGCCACTGGGCGCCACAAGCTTGGAAGTGCAAGCAGGCACCAAGAAGATCACGACCGAGTTCATGGTGATTGATACACCCTCACCGTACAACATCATCATGGGAAGGCCGTGGTTGCATGCAATGGGGGCAGTACCTTCAACATTGCACCAATTACTTCGGTTCCCAACAGAGCACGGGATTGAAGAAATCAGAGGAGATCAACTACAGGCGAAAAATTGCTCCATGGCAGCAATGAAGGCAACCTGCAATGTTCAAGAACCAGCCAAGGCCGAGATTGAAGATGAGGACATGGAAGTCCTGGATGATGTCGGCAAGGAGCCGGCCGAGAAGAGTGAGGAATCACTGAAGAAAATCCTCGTCCAGGAGGGCGATGAGGAGCGCTTTTTTCTTCTCGGCTCAGGCTTAGCCGAGGAAGAAGAAAGAGAACTGGAAGCCTTTTTAAGAGCAAACATAGAGGTGTTTGCCTGGACACCTTATGAAATGCCTGGCATTGACCCCGAGGTCACATGCCACAGACTGAACGTCGACAGGTCGGCTAAACCTGTGATTCAACGAGCTAGAAGACCGACGTTGATACACGTCGAAGCAGTGGAGGAAGAGGTTGACAAACTCCTAGAAGCCAGGGCCATCAGAGAAGTCAATTATCCAACATGGCTATCAAACACAGTGGTGGTAAAGAAGAAAAATGGAAAGTGGAGGGTTTGCGTAGACTTTACAAGCCTAAATAAAGCCTGTCCCAAAGACAGCTTCCCTCTGCCAAAGATTGACCAGCTGGTTGATGCTACATCGGGACATGGAAGGATGAGCTTCCTGGACGCTTACAGGGGGTATCACCAGATAGCCATGTACCCCCCCGATGAGGAGAAGACGGCGTTCATCACCCCAAAAGGATTGTACTGTTATAGGGTGATGCCATTTGGATTAAAAAACGCAGGAGCAACCTATCAAAGGCTGGTGACCAAAATGTTCAAACACCAGATCGGCCAAACAGTGGAAGTCTACATCGACGACATGGTCGTGAAGACCAAGGAGCCAGAAAATCACCTCGCCGACCTAGCCGAGGTATTCAACATACTGAAATCATATCGGCTCCGACTCAACGCATCAAAGTGCGCGTTTGGGGTTGGATCTGGTAAGTTTCTGGGATACTTGGTAACAAGGAGGGGAATAGAGGCCAGCCCAGATCAGATCAGGGCAATCCTAGATCTACAGAGTCCAACCTTGGCAAAACAGGTTCAAATGCTCACTGGCAGGGCCGCAGCCCTAAACCGATTCATAAGCCGAAGTTCCGATAAATGTAAACCCTTCTTCAACTTGGTAAAGAAGACGGCAGACTTCCTATGGACTGAAGAATGTGAGGCCGCTTTGGCCGATCTAAAAAAGTACCTGATCACGGCTCCAGTCCTCTCAACACCTGAGCCTGAAGAGGAGTTATTTTTGTACTTGGCTGTGTCGGAACATGCTGTAAGCGCAGTTCTAATCCGAGAAGAACAGGGAGAACAAAAAGCTGTCTACTATGTGAGTAAGACCTTAGCCAGCGCAGAAACAAGGTACTTGCCACTGGAGAAGTTAATGTTGGCCTTAGTCATGGCCTCAAAGAAGTTGAACCATTACTTCCAAGCACACAAGGTTGTGATACTAACAGAGCATCCACTGAAATCTCTTTTACACCAAGGCGACTTAACGGGGAGAATTGCAAGGTGGGCAGTGGCCTTGGGCCAATATGACCTGGAATTCAGGCCAAGAACAGCAATCAAGGGCCAAGTTCTGGCTGACTTTGTGGCAGAGTTCACTCCGAAGTCCATCGAACGTCGGCCTCCATTAAGCCGAGATGAACCAGGTCCTAGCAAGCCAGAAGAATCCCAGCCGACAACAAAAGAGCAAAAGAAGGAAAAGCTCCGACCTTGCAGCATCTACATCGGCGATTCATTCAGACTCTACGTCGATGGAAGTTCAAACCGACGAGGAGCGGGAGCAGGAGTACTGCTGATATCCCCAGACGGAGAAATAATTGAACAATCCATCCGTTTGGGATTCAAGGCGTCAAACAATGAAGCTGAATACGAGGCATTAATTGCAGGACTAAAACTTGCAGCAGCAGCCGCAGCAGACGAGGTAATAGTTTTTTGTGATTCACAATTAATTGTTAACCAATCAACAGGAGAATTTGCAGCCAGGGACGAAAGGATGTCGGCATATGCCAAAGAGGTAATCAGATTAGCCGAGTTATTTCAGAACTGCCGACTTCTTCAAGTTAGCCGAGATGATAATAACCACGCCGATGCGTTGGCCAACCTGGCGAGTTCAATGCAAACTGGGATGGCAAGAACAATCATGATCGACTACATGTCGGGCCCGAGCATAGAACCACAGAGCACAAAGCAGGAGGCAATGTGCGTGGACATGGGGCCGAGCTGGATGGATGCAATTGTTGCATTCCTTAAAGAAGGAAAACTGCCAGAAGATCGCAATGAGGCACACAAAGTCAGACTGAAGTCGGCAAGGTTCAGCTTGACCTCGGATGGACATCTCTACAGAAGGTCCTTCACTGGACCCCTTTTAAGGTGCGTACACCCTTTACAAGTTGAAGATTTTTTATATGAAATTCATGAAGGGATATGTGGAAGCCACACTGGGGGCAGATCATTAGCCCATAGGGCCATTACCCAAGGGTATTGGTGGCCATACATGCAAAAAGATGCCGAAGCATATGTAAAGAAGTGCGAACAGTGCCAAAGGTTTGCACCTTTGATTCATCAGCCTGCAGCCGACCTGAATCCAGTATCCAGCCCTTGGCCGTTTGCCCAATGGGGCATGGATCTGGTCGGCCAACTTCCCCAAGCAACAGGCCAGAGAAAATACTTGCTGGTGGCAACTGATTACTTCACAAAGTGGATAGAGGCAGAACCACTTGCTAAAATCCGAGATGTGGATGTCAAGAATTTTATATGGAAGAACATCATTACCAGATTTGGCATTCCCAGAGCCATTGTTGCCGACAACGGAACCCAGTTCGACAGCAAACTCATCAAGAATTTCTGTGCAAAATTCAAGATCAAGAACTACTTCTCAACACCAAGTTTCCCTCAAAGTAATGGGCAGGCAGAAGCTTCCAACAAAGTAATTCTGGACGGAATCAAGAAGAGGTTGCAGACAGCAAAAGGGAAGTGGGTAGATGAATTACCCAATGTGCTTTGGGCATACCGGACTACGCCGAGAAGATCAACTGGGGAATCTCCCTTTGCCATGGCATATGGCACAGAAGCAGTCATTCCACTGGAGGTCGGCATCCCAGGGATCCGAACCCAGGGAGTTGAAAATGGGACTAATGACATACTCTTAGCCCGAGATCTGGATCTTTTAGAAGAACGAAGAGAGAAGGCTGCAATTCAGCTTGCAGTGTACCAGCAACAACTTGCCAGAGCATACAACAAGAAGGTCAACCCAAGAGATTTTCAAATCGGCGACCTGGTCTTGAGGAAAGTGGTCGGCAACAAGAAAGATCCCAGAGAGGGCAAGCTCGGCCCAAACTGGGAAGGGCCTTACAGAATTACCTCGGTGCTAGGTAATGGAGCATATCGGCTTGAGGACAATGATGGCAAAGCATTGCCAAGACCCTGGAACACCTGCAATTTGAAGTTTTTCTACCATTGAGATAATTATTACTCCTGGCCGATGACATATGATTGATGCTTGAAGACTTGAAAAATGAGAACCCAAGTGGAACTTAGGTTCACATTGGGGGCAGAGAAGATGCAAAGGAGCAGAGAAGATACAAAGCCTACCCCTTGTTGAAATTTGTCGCGATTTACAAGTAGGGTTTGGCCGAATAACAAAGCCTGCCAAATGTTAGTAGGTATGGCCGAATAACAAAGCCTACCACTTGTTGAAATTTGTAGCAATTTACAAGTTGGTTTGGCCGAATAACAAAGCCTACCACTTGTTGAAATTTGTAGCAATTTACAAGTTGGTTTGGCCGAATAACAAAGCCTACCACTTGTTGAAATTTGTAGCAATTTACAAGTTGGTTTGGCCGAATAACAAAGTCTACCACTTGTTGAAATTTGTAGCAATTTACAAGTTGGTTTGACCGAATACATAGCTTAGCTTCACTTGCTGAAATTTGTAGCAATTTACAAGTTGAAGTTAAGCCGAGAAGAATCCTTGACTTCACTTGTTGAAATTTGTAGCAATTTACAAGTTGAAGTTAAGCCGAGAAGAATCCTTGACTTCACTTGTTGAAATTTGTAGCAATTTACAAGTTGAAGTTAAGCCGAGAAGAATCCTTGACTTCACTTGTTGAAATTTGTAGCAATTTACAAGTTGAAGTTAAGCCGAGAAGAATCCTTGACTTCACTTGTTGAAATTTGTAGCAATTTACAAGTTGAAGTTAAGCCGAGAAGAATCCTTGACTTCACTTGTTGAAATTTGTAGCAATTTACAAGTTGAGGTTAAGCCGAGAAGATTCCCTGGCTTCACTTGTTGAAATTTGTAGCAATTTACAAGTTGAGGTTAAGCCGAGAAGATTCCCTGGCTTCACTTGTTGAAATTTGTAGCAATTTACAAGTTGAAGTCAAGCCGAGATGTTGTCATCAATGGAAATTCGCGCCAAGTCCAGCCGACATCAGTTGACAGGTTCATGTATATTGTTTAATTCTTGTTGAAATTTATGACAACTTACAAGTATATCATTGTTTATAACTTGAGTAAAGTTTATTGGTCGTATTAATTCTTGTTGAAATCCGACATGAGGTCATATGTGTGCAAGTTGGTCAGGCCAATTTCAAAGCTTAGCTTCGCTTGTTGAAATTTGTCGCAATTTACAAGTTGAAGTTTAGCCGAGATGCTTCCTTGGCTTCACTTGTTGAAATTTGCAGCAATTTACAAGTTGGAGTCAAGCCGAGATATTTGTTTCTCTTCGCTTGTTGAAATTTGTAGCAATTTACAAGTTGAAGGGAAGCCGATGTTATCGTTTACAATTTGAAGTTACATGTGGTCATCTGTTGAAATTTGCAACAATTTACAGGTTCAAATGAAAGCTAAGTATATTGTTTAAACCTTGTTGAAATTTATAGCAATTTACAAGCAGATTACTGTTTAAACATTTGATTATAATTTTAGAAAAGTTTGCTGTATATGATAATCCTTGTGAAGATTGCAGTAATTTACAAGAAGGTTGGATTGATATTACAGATTGAAGTTAAGCCGACGTGTTACCATCTGTTGAAATTTACAGGTTGAGGTAAATGTTAAGAATATAGTTTAAACACTTGTTAAAATTGGAGAAAAGTTCACTGTTTAGATTTGTTGAAATTCACAAGTAAAATTGACTGAGTTTGTTGAAACTATGGAAAGGCTTGCAGAGCTAACATTGAATAGTGTATGTTTTATACTTGTTGAAATTTATGAAAGAATGCAGGACAGTTTCTTGCCGAAGTAAAATTTTGCAGGTGTCGTGCCCGAGGTACGTTACCCCGAGGAGATTGTGCAAAGAAGGAAGAGTATGAAAATCATGCAAAATATTCTAAGTATAGAACCATTCAGAAGCAATAAGAAGAATTTGAAGACACAAGCATTCAGAAAGAAACAATTGCATAAAAGAAAGGCACTGTGGCCTAAGTAAAATTCTTGTTCACAAGTTTCAGAGAAGGCACTTCGGCCACAAAAGAGAGCTTACATAAAAAAGAAAACAAAGTACAAGAAATAGAAGAAAACAAAAAGCGTCAAGGCTGTCCTTCTTCAACTTGAACAGAAGGTTGGGCTAGAACCTCGGAAGGCTCTGGAAGAACCACCTCGATGTCTTTTGGGTCCACAACCTCTGCATCTTTTTCAGCCAGAACTCCAGGTTCTTTATTTGCCACGACCTCGGATTGTTTGTCAGCTGCAACCTCAGCGTCAATCTCGGCTAAGGTTTCATCAACACTTCTCCCAATTAGAAGCATATCAGAAGACAGGCGAACTGAGCCAGCTTCCTTGGGTTGCTTCTCAATCTCTTCATCCCCAGTGAGGTCCAAAATTTGGTCGGTCTTGGGAGGAGATTTGGCCTTCCTCACCAGGGCTTCATCTTTATCTTTATCTTCATCTTCAGCCTCGGCTTCAGACTCAGATTCATCTTCGCTTGGAGGAAGAGGACAAGGAAGACGCATGGCCTTTGTCTTTCGCCATGGCGAGTCAGCTGGAAGATCAAGCTGTTTGGCCATAGCATTCCAACCTAGGACGAATCCTTTGTTGCAAGCTTGCTTGACCTGAAGCTTGTAGTCTTCAGCGACGTCGTCCATGCCTTGAATGTAGGCAGCATCAATTTCAGCCTTTTTCGTAGCCAGAGCATCCCTAAGCTCTTTCTCGGCTTCAGCCTTCTTAGCCTCGGCTTCCTTTTTCTCGGCCTCGGCTACTTTCTTGACGTTTACAGCAGCCTCAGCTTTTTGCAGAGCAAGTGATTGGGCCTTTGTAGCTTCTGCAGCCTGATCTTCCAGCCTTTTCATTTTTAGTTCGTTGGCCCTATTTTGTTTATGAAGAAGAGCAAACTCCTTCTCCAGGTCTTCCAACTTCTTTCCAGTTTCAAAAGCCAGCATGGAGAAAGAATGGGCGTGTTGGATGGCCTGCAAGAATACAAGGCAAAAGTCATTATAAACATTTCAAAATTTTACAAGCATGAAAGGCAAATTGACAAATTTAAAGACTTACTTGGACTGAATGCTGCATCATGAGAGCGTAATTCTCATAGCCGCTCTTCTTTTCATTTTTCGCCATATCGCCGTCAAGAAGGACAGCAGTGCTAAGTGCCACGCCAATTTCTACATCGGCTGCACTTTCGTTGGTATACACTGGCCTGTCCTCAAGAGTTACTTTGGGTTCCCAGGGAACTTTGGCAGCCCTGGACCCCGCAGTTGAGGCGGACGACTTTTGTTTCTTTGCCGCAGTGGACCTTGGTGGTTGGGCTGCAGCAGGTCTCTTTGAAGGCGCCGAAGTAGTCTTCTCGGCCAATTGAGAAATTGGCACTGCGTCTTCAGCGTCGGCGTCGGTTTCAGTAGCCTTGGCCTTGGGTTGGGCCTTCTTGACTCTCTTGGGCTTCGGCTGAGGAGTTGTTTGGGCAGGTTCTTCTTCCATGTCATCTGGCAGGTCGGCCAGGAGATTCAGCACCTTTTTCTGTGGTTTTTCCATTTCGGCTGCCTTAACCAATCTTCGTCGGCGTTTCTTTGGAGCCGAGGTTGATGGCTGGTCGGCGGGCTCTGATGTAGAGGCAACCTGTTCTGTGGAAGCAGTGGATGGGGAGGCGCTCTTCTTCTTCTTCCTTGGAACGTCGGGCAGTTTTGACTTATATGTTGGGATGAAGTTCAGCACCAGTGGAGCTTTGCGTCTGAGGATGGGAAGATCTAAAAGCTTCTTCAGATCTTTGCCTGGAAAGTAGGATTGACGGAAGCTTTTGGGTGGCTGATGGAGGTCTGCAAAACAAATAAACAGACATTAGAAACGGGCTAAACATGGAAGACCTGAAAAGAAAACAACTTAGCAGTAACACAGGGCTCTTACCCTTGCCCTCTCTAACTGATCGAGGCAGAGGAAAAACATGGACATCTTCATTCGGGCCAAACTCCCAATTTCCCGAAGCTATAAGATAATCGTCCCCGGCCCCCTTGTTGGAGTCTGGGAGATCGGCAATAATTTTGAATTGGGTGGACCTCGGCTTAAGATAATATACAAAGCCCTTTTCTTTCAAATCAAGGGGGCACATTGTGTAACAATATTGAAGGTCGGCCAGGGTTATCCTAACCTCCTCTCGTTGGGCTAGGGCTATGACACCATTAATGACCCTGTAGGAGTTGATGGTAAGTTGCATAGGGTTCAATCTGTAGAAGTGGAGAACTTCACGGAAGAGGGGATCTAGTGGGAGCCGAAGTCCACACTGGACAAAGGCAACGACAGGGAAAGGCATGGTGTTTTCTGTAGGCATGATGGAGTCATTATCACCAGCTAGCCTAAGATGAACATCATCTGGGATGGAGAATTCTTGCCTAAAGTATTGAAGCTTGGTTGGGGTATTGACTCTATCCCTCCACACACCCATGGTCTTGATATAAACAAGTGTTCGAAGACAGAAACAGAGTATTCCTAAAGGGCTCTTAGGACCTCGGCTTAACCTACGTGTATGTTGGGGAAGTTGGTTTCAGTTTTTCCTAAAAGAATTGAAGGTTCTACAGCAAATCCCAAGCCTAAATCTACGAATAGTGAGTATGAAGGGCAGAAAATCTGGAAAACAGGAAAGCAAAAAGAAGTCTCAAAATCAAGAACAGAAAGGGCAGAAGGCCAAGAAGTGCCGCAGTGCGAGTGTTCATGGCAAACAATACATGAACGATTCAGAAATTTCAGAAAGCAAGCAAGAACTGGAAAAGAGGGGAACGATGGCTTACCAGAAAGTGTGAGGTCGGAATGAGCGTCGCCGAGATCAGGTGATGGAGGCAATAGCAGTGCGAGCTTCACGAAAATGGCAAGAGAAGACAGTTGCAGAGCTTCAAGCAAGAACAATGGAGGATTCGAAGAAGGAAAAGCTTCGGAGAGAGGGAGAAAACAAAGGAATTCGAAATGTAAAAGTGAAAGGATAGAGAAAAGGGGAAATGTTTTGTCAAAATTGGAAAAGGCGGCAAAACTGCAATAATTACGCCTAGGGCAACGCAGGCGTCAGACGGCGTAGCAGTGAAACGACAGCCTATGGGCGCGTCACCAGCACGCAGCAATGGGAATTAAACAGACATTGGAATAGTTGTAAAGCGATGTATGACAGCTCATGCGCGTATGAGAGCCGATCTGAATTTGAAGAAGATATGGCAGCCTGAAGTGAATGACCTCGGCTAGAAGTTCTGAAGCCAAGGTACGAGAAAGAAGTTCAATGTAAGTTCCATCACCTCAGTTTGCCGAGGTAATAGAACTTAGGGGGCAGTTGTGGGGATATATTTCTGGGACTCAACACGTGGCAAGGGAATGCCGACGTGTCACCCGAGGTGCTACATATCACAGTAAAGTATTGCTGAGTTATTCCAGTAGGGCCGAGGTAAATCTCAGAAGACACCTTAGTTCGGGGTAAAGGCCTCTAACCTCGGCTTAACATACAGAGGCCGAGCTACCTGCAGAAGAGTGAGCCGAGGTTGATATTATATAATGTTATCTTGATTAGGTGGATGTCAAGCCTAGTAAAGATAGCCACGAGGCCATTATCTCACCAACAAGCTTGCCTCGAGGCCATGTGAAGTAGCCATGAGGCCACCAGCAGTCATGTGGAGGAATCAACAGCTTTCACCTGGAAAGCTGCCAAAAGTGCTACAGTGCGCTGGCAATACAGCTCAAAAGCTGGGAACTACTCCGTCTCTATTCCGGTGTATAAATAGAGATGGAGGATATCAATTGAGGGGATTCGATTCAGGTTGGAACTAAGAGAGAACAAGTTAATTATAGCACTTTCAATTACGAGTTTGGAGACTTTTACTGTGAGAGTAAACTGTAATTCTTATTATTACTCATAGTGAAAAACCTCGGCACTCCCGTGGACGTAGGCATTCTTTGCCGAACCACGTTAAAACCTTCTTGTATTTGTGTTATTATTTGTGCCATCTATTCTGCCTGTGTTTCTACCGCTGAATCACTAAGTCGTGGCAGTGTGGTCAGAAAATCACCCACACACATCTCATGTTTGTGACAGCAAAATTGTGACATCCTATGAAATAGAATTGCACGGGTGACATTAACAATATTCTTCTTACAATATACTTTTTTAATAGGGGTTTATTTATTTTTTTTAAGTTGTCATCTTAATTTGAGAAAACATTTGGACTTAATAGACCATTTTGAGAGCAATTTCAGTGATTTGAATTGTTTACTTTTTAAAACTCGTTGAGTAGAATATTTATACAAAAAATATTCAAGAGGACAAATATAATTTCAAAAATAACCCTTCATTTGTAATACAAATTTGATTCAAACATATAACTATAAATATTTAATTATCTTGATTTTTTTTACATGGATATTCTACTGAACGAGTCTTAAAAAGTAAATAATTCTGATTACCCAAATCGGCCTCAGAATGGGCCTACCATACCCAAATACTATCTCATTGAGAGAAGCCAAACCATTTCTAACAATATGTACATCTTTTAAAGACATTATATGGGGAAATTTTTTAGGAAAAATTACAAATTAGTGAATATTTTTAAAAATAATTTTAAATTAGTGGTAAATTTTATCAACTTTAATAATTAAAATTATAATTTTTTCATAAATTTGTAAATATTTTGTGAAGTTACCATTGATTTACAATTTTTCAAAATTTATAAATTTATGATTGTTAGAGTTATATTGGGTTAATTATCACAATTTCATTATTTGTGCTGAGACTGTGAGGACATTCTTTTTATTTTTATTTTTATTTTTTTGATATGTTGGAGATCAAAAGGAGAGTCTTACATATAATAACACTTGAACTCTTTACATTCTAATAAAATATAAAGATTCTAACCAACTAACAAAATGTAAAGAATTTGACAAAATGAATTAATTTCAATTAATATATATATATATATATTCTAGAAATTGAGTTTGTTCATGATCTATATGTTGAACAATTTATGATGGTGCAAGACTAGATTGTCACGACGATGTCAACATTATTTATAGTCTTCAATTTACGTACCTGTCGGCCATGTTTAATACATGGATTGAAAGAGGGATTCAGATTAGTAATCTCAGGGGCTTTTATGCACCGACATGATTTTTTGTTGGGCTATTTTGGGAAGATGGTTAAAAGTCATCTTTCAGTTTTTAACTTATTTTGGGTCACATCATCCTTCTATTTTTTTTACAAGTTTTTTTTAAAAATAGATAAAAAAAGTCAAAAAATTAGCTTTTAATCTTCCCAAAATAACCCATTGTCTCCTATAACGTGTTTAATTGGCAAAAATAAATGAAATTGGCAGTACGTAGTATTGTTAATCCTATGGCATGAGATTAGCTATATCACCCCATTCAATAGTAAAAAATAATTCTATCTGTTGTAGTTATAAAAAAGATTTAATCATAAAAGGATAACCATTGGGGACTAAATCTCTAAGGGAGTAAAAACTTCAAGGTCACTTTAGGTGATTTAAAAATAAAAATAAAAAGACGGTACAAGATAGTGCGGTTACTCAATCATGTAACAATAAGTTATAAACTCGTATATAGGGGGAGATTTAAACTCATACTTTAGACACTGGGTATAGTTTGTCTATGCTTGAAAAGCTTGTCTTACCAACCTTGTGTGCTAGTGCCCAGATGACTCGTTGCGAGGAGGATCGAACTTGAGATTTGGAGTTTAACACCTCAAGTCTTACTCTATCAACCCTCAAGGTTTTATAGCGTGTTTGGTGAATTTTTTGCAAGCTCAAAATTGATAATTAGAAAACAAAAACTAAAAACACATTTTTACTTATTTATCAATAATCAACTTATTTAAACTTATTTAAGTTATTTATTCCTTATAAGTTGTACGCAGAAACTGCACAAAACTCTGACACAGTTTTTTCAAAATAAAATAAGCTATAAGCAACTTCAAAAGTTGCAAAAAATAGTCTCTGGCATCAAGAGCAGGGAAAAAAAAAACCCTCAGCTCTAGAAAATGAAATTTAGGTTTCTACCGTTAGAAATGGTTTTGAAAAAAATCTGGAAAAACAGAATTTTTTCTAAACTTTGGTTTATTTTTTAGGTGGGACTCATGCGCCGAATTTCGCTGGTCAAGGTAGTAACGCGTTCTATGCTGCGTTGTGATTCACGTTATAACGACCCTGGTCCTTTCCCATTTGATTATTGCATCCGGACTTACGTTCCGTGGATTCTGCTGCTATATTTGTTGTTGTTGTCCTTTAAATTCCTTATTCTTGGGTTATAGGATGTGTTTAGCAGGTTGGTTGCAGATTGGTTGGGTTTAGAAACCAAGTCTGCATGTTCAGTTTTTGGCTTGGTCGCTCGAGCGAGCTTATCTTCGCTCGAGCGAGGTCTTCCTTTTTGGTTAGTCGCTCGAGCGAGCCTTTCTTGGCTCGAGCGAGGATTGCGTCCAGTACCTAGACCTGAACGCAGTGTTTGTTGGCTCGAGCGAGCTTTTCTTCGCTCGAGCGAGCTGGTTTGTCTTTGGCTCGAGCGAGCTTCTCTTCGCTCGATCGAGGTCAGTTTCTTGTGTCTGGTCGCTCGAGCGACCAGGTCTTCGCTCGAGCGAGCCTGTCCAGTATTTAAACGTAACAGCGGGATTTTTAGGGCAGTTTTTCATTCTTTTTGATCTCAAACCCTAAAGTCCGACTTTTCTTCTTCTCTAAACACCTTTTCTCCTAGGTTTGATCTAGTTAGGGTGTGTTTCTACCCTAGTTCTTTTACAAATAAGATAGAGGAGAGTGGGGGCTTCCTTTTAATCTGAGCAGTTGTCGGTTTGGAGCACTCTGGAGTTTCGAGCACCTTCTTCATCATCATCTTTTTGGGTTTTTTCTTGAGGTAGGGATTTCCTACTCCATTTATACGTTTTAATCCTAAGTAGTGGTATTTTGGTATGTGGGGGTAGTTTGGTAATTTTGGGAGAAACCTTAGGGTTTGTCATAGATTAATTTATATAATTAATTTTAAGGAATATTGTGATATTAGGTTTAATTCATGAGATTGGGGAAACTTAGTGATTTAACTATGTAACTGGGTAGTTTAAATACTTACCTATGAGAATGATGAAATTTCATTGTGTTGTTATATTTATTTCTTGTTTAGAAATAATTGTTTTGGGCTATCGGTGGAGGATAGTCATTGATTGTTGTAGACCTTGCATGCGGCTTAGGGATAACTGAAATTGGGTCATTTATTTGACTGTTGAATTAATACAGAATATTCGTGTATTGATTATGTGATGTATATGTCGAGTATTGATTATGTTGCATATGCATTTTGTTTTGGAGGAGATAGGGGATGAACTCCACGGTTTAGGGGAAGATAGGGGATGGACCTCTAAACCGGATTTGTTGGGAGGAGATAGGGGATGGACTCCAGTAGCATCACTTATGTGTGTGCTTGTCGATAATAGAAGTATTTCTAATTGTTATTGATATGATACATCACCAAAATGTGTATCAGTTGGGAAGTATGGAGGTGAATTTGATTGAGATTGTTATAACACCAGTGTGTGTGTTTATTTTGTAGTAAGAAAGGTTTAACCTGATTTGTTATACTTGTTGAGTTATTTGGCCAGGTTCTGAGCCATGTCTGTATAAACGGAAAGTATATTGTGTCATAGACCATGTGTTATAGACAACGTAGACATTCGTGTCATAAAAACTTTAAATTGATTATCTTGTGTTAACCATATATCGGGTGCTACTGCTTTAGTTAATTCTTATGCTTGGTTTAGTATTTCTCTACTGGGCTGTGGCTCACCCTATATGGGAACTTCATTTTCAGGTTCAGGTGGTTCACAACCTCCAAAGACTTAGCTTGGGAGGATTTGGACTTGAAGACTTGCCTTATATGTTTTATTTGTTTTATTTGAACTATGTAAACATTCAAGCCTAGGGCTTTATGTGTTTTGAGTTAGAACTCATGGAATTGTGTCCAAGTGTTGGCTTGGCAAGATGTAAGCCCGTAGGGCATTTATTTTTGATGTTTTATTTTCGTAATACTCTGATGATTGAAATAATACCATGTTTTCTTTTATAATTCCGCATGTTAATATTATGTGCTATGGGTTTATTTTTGAGGGCGTTACAAAACCATTGCCAGTCGAAACACATACAATTTTATTTATTTATTTATTTTTCCAAATCAAATAGTCCCAAAGTTTTATGCTTTAAATTCATGTGTAATATGATGAGTGAGGTCATACTGTCTTGTTTTCATAGGTTTCTTAAAGCACACTTAGAACAAGATTATGATTTGTGCGTACAAAATGGTTGACCCTAGTTTATGTCGTGCCCATTAGGTCTTTGGTTCACAATACCTTTCCAAGTCTTCCAATATATGCTTATTATTGTCCAGTTTAGTAGCAAATTATTTAGTTTATTTGCTTAAAAACAATTAAACTAATGATGTTTGTTTGTAATTTAATAACTTATTTGATTTTTTTTGTTTATTTAGTCAAAAAAGTAAGATTTTCTTAAACTATAATTTGTAGTTATTTTATTTTATTTTTTTGTAGTTTATTTGAAACCTTTAATATGTATGGAGAAAAAAGCATCATCTATTGTCAATAACTTTTGAAGGAATTATGGATATTTACCTAACAAAAAAGTTATGTAACTATTTCTTTAAGGAAAAATTTCATCAGTGTAAAATTTAAAAAATAATTACAAATTAGTGTTAAAGTTTATAAATATTAATAATTAAAATAATAAATATTTAATATTTTTTCAAATTATCACTTAGGGTAATTTCCCCCTTTTTTTAACCAAACAAATTTAACATTTTTCATAGATTCTAAAAAGTTACACAAACAAATTTACTTCTTATTTTTTTTTTTTTAGGCTAATAATCTAAAAACTTGCTATATATAAAGTGAACAACGATAGTATCTTGAAACCTTCTTTCTCCTTAATGTCAAGTGAATTTCTCATATCTCTATTTAAAACAAAAAATTTGATAGAAGAGTGAGTGAGACTCGAAGTTAAAACTTTGGATATGAAAAAAACAACCTTACTAATTGAGTAACACACAATATCTAGTAATTTTTATATTTTGTCTTTCACTTATTTGAATTACACACGCATACTAGTTATATATTAAATAAAGGTTAAACTTGGTGTACTGAAGCCTTTGCTTCTTTTCTTCCCTTTATGCCAAATGGATTTTTTTATTTCTCTATTTAAAACAAAAAATTTAGATAAAGAAAGGGGGACTTATGTGTAGATCCTAATAGGTGAGCATATTATCCAATAGGTCCTATAATAATTAATGACATTTTTCATCAAACACTATTAAAAAATGTCACTAATTGTTAGTTTTCAGCGAATTTAAAAATTGTCACAAAAAATGTCATTAATTATAAGTTTTAGCGACAGTTTAAAAAAATCATCACAAAAAGTCACTAATTTTCAACTTTCAGTGACAATTTAAAAATTTCATTATGGAAAAAGTCACTAGTTGCAAGTTTAACGACAATTTATAAAAATCATGACAAAAAAAGTCATTAATTGTCAATTTTTAGTGATATATGCAAAAAATATCAGAAAAAATTATTTTTAGCGATAATTTATTAAGACTTATTTTTAATAGGATTTGATGAGAAATAAGTTCAACTATAACCTAAGATCTTAAGTCTAGTAAAGAATATTCTTATCACTTGAATGGCACACAATATGTGATGACTTTTTATTTTATTTTTATTTATTTGAGTTATACACCTATCATGTGTGCCAGTTACTAGCCTATATAAAACTAGGCTTGATGTTTTGAAACCTTTATTTTCTAAATGCCAAGTAATTTTTTTATAACTAATATCATTTTTAACTAATTTAAATATAACTTCTCTTACAAAACAATTACAATTACTTTTTTTTTTTTTTACTTTTCATATATAATTTTTATTTTATTAATTTGTTTCAAACTGTGTACTTTTCTTCTTATATCTATAAAAGTTACAACTAATAAATAATAATTAAAAAACTATTTTGATAAAAGAGGTTTATTTGGTAGAGCTGAAAAATTCTATAGCCTTGTTGAGACATCACTACCAAAAAATTCTATAGCCCTATTGAGACATCAAGTCATCATCACCAACCAACCCCACTCACTCACTCACTATTAAGGCATTACCTAAATGTCACAAAAAATGAAAGAGTGGCTTTGCCGTTATTTGATGAGTGCTATAGCAAGTGATAAGCTTGGATTTATGACTTCTCTTTCCACGGCCTCTTCAAAGGGTTTGGGCTCAATTTAGGCCTCTTTCCATAATATGAATCCTTCATGTATTGGGAAAAAAAAAATGAATTGATTAGATATAAGCAATCATATAATTATAACATATTTATTTTAAAAAATTAAATCAATCAAACTTCTATAATCACGTGATCAAATTAATTGATCAAATACTTTTTACATAAAATTTGTTCGAAATTTTTTTAAAAACAAACTGCCCAAATTATGAAAGTGTGCCAGAAGTGAAAACAAGTGAGACATACAGATAGATGTAGATAAATATTATGTAATGTCTTATTCAAGCATGTCATTAATTTAATAAGCCTACTTTTGTGGCGCATAAAATGGTGTCATCAATGTATGCAATGACACATTGTTGGAAGTTGAAACTTCAAACTAAAATTTAATCACTACATTAACAAAACGTATGATAGTTGACTGTTTGCTATTTTAGTATTTTGAGTTCAAACAATCGAGGAAAAATCTAATTTTGACTTAAAAAGTATTTTTATTCAATTTAAATAAATGCTAATCAATAGGGCCCTTTATCGTAGAAATGTTGCTAATTACTTTTTTGTTTGTTTGTTTGTTTGTTTGTGGTGATATTAGGTTAACTAAGAAATAATATATAGATGAGAATATTAATATGGATGTGCGGCAGGACTAGAAAAAATAGAGTTATGAATGAATATATTCGAGAATGGATATGAGTAGTACCGATAGAAGATAAGTTGAGAGAGAATATATTGAGAAGGTTTGATCATATATAACGGAGACTAATAGAGACAGTAGTGAAAATATGCGATACAATGATAGTCAATAGAAGTATTAGGGAAAAAAGTATACTTAGATTGACGTGGGTTAGTATAGTAAATAGAGATATGAACCCCCTTAATTTATCTAACGAAATGACCTTAGATAAAGTCGAGTGGAGAAGAATGATTTATGTAATGGATCCCATTTAATAGGCCTTAAGGCATGATTTGGTTTGATTTGTTTGTGGCGATATTCATATTTGTATTGTCGCTTTATCTAAAGAACATGTAAGAGAAGATTTGAGTTTTGGTTGAGCACTGGCTGTGATGCCCAAATATCTTCCGAAGCTTAAGTTAGTAAATTTAGAGACAGAAACTAGAATGAAAAGTTTAGGATTTTATATGTGAAAAAATGTAAGAATACGAAGAGTTTAAAATACAAAATATACCGATGTGATATATATATTCGCTTTCGTGACTATAAATGTAAATATTTTTTCTCTTACATTTGTACGTTATATACTTAGAACCTTCTGTATTCGTAACACTACTGTTTATATATTACTTATTTTGTAATTCTCCTCATTTGAGGTTCTTTAGTGGTCATCGCCTCCCATCTACTGCGGCCCACATTAATTGTGTATATATTACTAATAATCTCCAATTCCCAAGTGATGTTTTAGCCAAGCGAAAGGAATCAAAGCTATCATCTGAGTATGAAATTTGACTTCTTAGATACTCCTCATAGGCCAAGCCCCTATTGATCTTGTGCTTATCAATCTGTTTTTACTCTTATTTTTTTGTTTTAGTCAATGATATAACCAAATTGATTATACTGGCTTTTAAATTGACTCCGCTTGAAATTTAAAAATACAAAATTTTTTTTTTGTGTATTAGGAAGAAATCGACTATTATTGTTATGTTTGAATTTTTTTAAGAGAATAGATTCACCCTCATTTTCTTTTTCTCCTAACAAATTAATTTGAAGAAAAAGGAAACCCACCATCATGCTTTGTGTTTGGTGGAGGAGTGCTTGATTACCACTCTGAATTTGTGAGGGAAATGTAAAACAAAACTCCATGATTCATTTATTTTAGCATGCTCACTCTCCAAATTCATATATCAGAACTTCCACCACTATAAAAGTAATGATATATAAATAAATAAAATTTTAATTAATTGATACAACACTTATGAATTTAGGAGTGCAGATGGGGTAATCACACCTTTAAAAATTTGAAAAATATCAAATGTTATATTAAAATTTTTAAAATAATTTAAAATTATAAGAATTTGCATCATAAATATACTTTTGCATCTCATAATGATAATTGTAGATCTATCCCTGCTTATCATATTATTATAAATGGTCCCATTTCAAATTCTAAGTTGTATGTCACTTTAGTAAGTGATTTTTTTTTATAATAAAATTTATTAATTTGTGGAGTATTATATAAGAGAGACTAGGCACACATTGGGATGCAAGTTTGGGCCTAAGCCAATAAAGATAAAATAGGTTATTTTAATCAATAAGATAAAATATTACATCAAAACTTAATCATATCATTTTTTCTCTCACAATCATCAAATTACTATTAAAAAAGTCAATTATCACCTCAAACATAACTTTTTTAGCTAGGCTAAAATAACCAAATAACTAAAAAGTCAGGCTAAAAAAGTTCATTCTAAACGAAGGCATATATGGTTTTGGTTAAGAAGTGCAAAGTGTAAATTTATTGTACATTTTTTATGCCACACTCTCATAAAAAATATACAACTATTTTAAATTTGTTAATAAATATTTTTAAGACACTTGTTAACCAAATTTTCTCATTTGATTGAAGTCAAGTAAGAGTCAAATGCATCTAATGTGGAACTCTTACATCAACAAATTCATTAATTTTGCCAGTATAGAAGTCAGAAACATGTTTTTTTTTTTAATTAATATAATTTCATGTAAATAAAACAGAAATGATATTTATCACTGATTTTATTTTATCATATTATTTTATTTTTAAGTGAGTTGATACAATATGTGTAACACACTATTTAATAAATAGTGAGATAGAAACCATTTAAAAAGTGAAGAGTTCTAATAAATTATTGGATTAATTACACTCCTTACCTTTGAACCTGTATATTTTGAGCTTTTTAACTATAAAAATGTATCATTTTCAACTCTTCCAGACTACTACTTCTAGAAGGGTGTATTTGTATGATTTTTATAATTGAAGGGGTTAATATGTACAAATTTATAGATGAAGAAGCAAAATAATATTCATTAATAATTGAAGAGATCTTATTATAATTATGGATGGCTTGGAGCTTGTTTATTTAGTGATTTTTTAAGTTTTTATAAAAAAATATGTAAAAAATAAAAAATTAATCTAACAATTTTTAACAAATAAATAAACAAACTGCATACTTAAATAGTTACCAAACCACCGTCTTTAATTACTTATTTTAGTGATAGATAGTTATCCTTAAGTGACTAGCAAGCCAATTAGAGACAACAACTGTGAAATGTGAAGGGCACTCTTGGGTTTGTCGGAACTTGGAAGTATAGAGAGTAGGGTGTTGATTCAGTGGGAAGTGATTTGACTCACTAAACATGACTATGTTACACATTAGGGCAATTTTTAAGCGTAGAAGTGTATATCATATATATTTATGTAAATATTTATAAATATATGTAAATTATTTCACAAAATAGCGTAAGTTTTTACAAACATAATGTTTTCGTATATTATATTATGAGGTAATTTACTCAATTTATAAAATAATTTATGTATATTTGTAAAATTTTACATCAGTACATATGGTATATATCTTATACCCCAAACACTTCCCTATCATACAACACCGATAAGAATCACTTTCTTTCTCAATTACAATAATTACCTATTACCTATATAGTGGACCTCAAAAAAAATTTAATATTAACTTACCTAACTCAGAAAACCACAAGAAATAAAGAAAATTGGCCATGGACCAGATGGAACTCATTCAATGGGAACTCTCTATTGGCCATTGAAGGTGGGGTGGCTTTGTTTCATTTTCATTGGAAGTACTGCCTCCATTGTTGTTAGAATTGTTGTGTTGTCTTAATTTGGAGAAATTTTTGTATGCAGATAGGGTATATGTCATATGGTACCTTTTACTAGTATGATTGGTTTTAACAGTAGAATCCACTATATTTATGTTGAGTGTTTGGGGAACAATAGTGGACATACACATTTGTAATTTATGAAAAGTAGTGCCACGTGATACTCTATTGGTATACAAAAATTTCTCATTAATTTGTATAGTAGGATGCCGATTTAGCATCCGTTATTTAACTCGTCATTTAAGGTTCACTAAAAAAATCTTTAAAAAAAAAATTATAGTAAAAAAAAAATCTTTAAATCTCATTTTAACTTCTAAATTGAAACCTTAAAAGAAAATTTTTAAACCACTACTGCAATTTGAAAACTGAATCTTTATTATAATCTTTCAAGTTACCTTTTTAGCACATGTTGAGTGTCATTGACCTAACCGTGTTGAAACAAGAGGATAGGAGAGATAAATAGATTAATTCTTGCTGTCGATTTGGTCCTTTCCGACGAACTTGGGCTCTAAAACCATGCCCCCTTCACTTTTTCTCGTGTCATGAGACCCAGTAAAAATAGTTTTTATTAAGCCCACCAAGCTTCTACAATGAACAATAATGTAGCAGCATGAGACCAACAAAATGTGGTTCTTATTAAGCCCAATAACAGTGGCGGCCCAACCCTTTTGGGGGCCTAAGGCCAAATTTCAAAGTGAGACCTTTTGGTATTAATTATTTATTGTAAGGAACTCGTGAGGCTTATTAAGGGTCTCCGTTTTAATGATTTAAACTATTTATTTTGTAAACTTCTTAATGTATATCACACATGAAAAAAATTAAGTTGATTCGATAATCGTAATTCTTTCATTTTATCGTGTTTGTCTCTGAAAAAATTGACAATGAGTATATTTTGAAAATAAACCATCTATTCTTTTTAGAGAAAAGCACAATAAAATAAAAATATTATGATTATCGAATCGACTTAATTTTTTTTATGAATGATATGTATAGAAGGCTTTACCTTCCCATTAGAAGGAACAACATAAGCCCCCTAGTACTGGACTAATATTGATATGGGAACCTCCATTGAAATGGGACATAATAGACATTTCAAATTGGATGTAGTCATTGACCTCGGAGGCCCTTTTTTAATGGTTTGATTGCGATCAATACAACTCAACATTCTGTCGCTCCATTCCCGATGGCTCTATAGAGTGCAAAATCGCCAAATACTCTAGTCGTGTCAGCTGTAATTCAACCACTTGTTATGATTAGTCCACCTATGTGATAAAGGTGGGTCCCATATAATTATTAGCTTGGTTTATACATTTATTTGGTGTGGGATAGTAGAGTTCGAAATCTAGTAAGAAACTTAATATGTGTAGGATTTGGTTATCTAATTGTATGGAACTAGGATTCTTATGAGTAGACTATTATGAATAATCATGTAGATTATAGGTTTTCTTTAAGAGAGATTGAGAGAGTAGTGAGGGAAAAAATAGAGATATAAGGAGTGAGGGAAAAAATACCGAAGGCACTGGGGTGAGCGAGGGCTCAACTATTCTTGAGCATGGGTTTAGGTAGTGGTGTAGGTTTTGCGTGTTTTGGCCATCTCACATGTATTCTTTATTTTATTCATAGTGAAAACTCTCTCTACTGTAGATGTAGGCAATTTAGGCCCAACCACGTACATCTGTTTGTGATTATTTTTCTCTTTGGTGTGTGCGTGAGTTGTTTTCATTCACGATGGTGGGATGTGGTATAAATCCTAACAAGTGGTATCAGATCTAAAGGTTACCAATCCTATGTGCGATTGGCAGAGGGTGCGATTACTGCATATAGAGGACTCGCATAGAAGAGAGAGAAATCTTAGTGGTACAAAAAGAAAAAAAAAAAAAAATCAAAATCCAATAAAGACAATATGGTGGAGGCATTGATTAATTGGAACACAGTGCATAATGGAGGGTTTGATTTTGTGGCTTTAGCTTGTCAAAGGTTATGATCCTGTGTGACAAAAAGTATAAAATCAATAGTTTAGAATATTTCTGTTATATCGGTGTGTATTAATAAAAAAATTCAAGGCGAGGGTTATCTCCAAGGTTTTCAAGCGCTGTGGATTCATTGGTACGGTCAGAATTTTTAGATTTTGAAAAGGTTTAAAGGGATTGGATAAATTTAAGGGCGATCAAAGGTGATTGCTTGTGATCTAGGTGATCTAGGAGTAATCTGATTCAATCAACAAGGAAGTCCAGTCATTGCGGGATCAATCAGACGGTGTTTTTTTTAATTGGACATCATGATTGGTAACTTGTATAGGCTCGTAAAGTATGTTCTAACAAAAATGAAGCTACTGTCAAGCATTAGACGACTAGTATAAGTCGTGGGTGAATAGTGGCGAGCAATAGTTGCAAGGATATTTGGTGGCCATCAAGAGTAAGACAAAGGGTTGTAGATTGTCCGGAAGCTTCTGTCATAGAAATTGAGACCAAGGTCGCTACAAGAAGGTGTACACCAAGGAAGGAGACAACTTAGGGAGGTGTAGCGGATCTCATCGGCTCGAGCATGAGGACAAAAGAAGCCACGAAGGACATGTTTGAGCACTATTATGGGAAGTGCAAATAACGTGGGCACTTGGTTCAAGGGGTGCAACATCTTCTAGGTTAAGGTGAAGTGTATTACGCAAACTAGGGCATTGGTTGGAGGATACACATAACATTTACCCTACATGGGTGGAGGGGGGTGATTATTAGGATTAGTCTACCCAAGTGATAAAGGTGGATCCCATGTAATTATTAGGTTGGTTTATATATGTATTTGGTATGGGATAGTAGAGTTCGAAATTTACTAGGAAACCTAATATGTATAAGATTTAGTTACCTAATTGTATGAAATTAGGATTTTCATGGGTAGACTATTATAAATAATCATGTGGATTATAAGATTTCTCTAAGAGAGATTAAGGGATTGAGGTGAGGGAAAAAATAGAGATGTAAGGGGTGAGAGAAAAAAATATTATGAGGACACCGGGGTAAGCAATGGCTCAACTACCCTTGAGCATGAAATTTGGGTAGTGGTATGGGTTTTAAGTATTTTGACTATCTCACATGTATTTTTTATTTTATTTATAGTGGAAACTCTCTCTTCCGTGGATGTAAGCAAATTGGGCCAAACCATGTAAATCTGTGTGATTTTTTTCTCTTTGGTATGTGCGTGGATATGCTTCCGTTTGTGTTGATAGGATGTGAAATAAATCCCAACACCCCTAGGCTAGGATGCACCAATGAAATATACGGTGTGTATGGTCATAACTCAATTAGCAACTTGGTTGCAACACAAGGGCTCGACCAAGATGTCATCTATCTATCCTCTTCCAATGGTTACTATGTCTTTATTGATTATGAGATGCCTAATTTCCCTTTTTTGTGCTCTTCTAGTTCGTATCTATCGAAAAACTTACTAGCGGTACTAAAGGAATGATGGGTTTGAAAGAACTCAAACTGCTTTGCCAATTCTAGTTGCGTTGGCATTCAATTTATCTTACAAATTTGCACTTTGTCTCCAGTCTTCAAGTGCGGAAGGATTTAGAGACATTTTCATTGACGGAGGGCCTTATTATATGCCTTCTTCAACCATATATTTATCCAAATCATTCATGACCACACCATTAATCAACAACCCGGTGAGCATAGCCCTGGTTTACTCACAAGGTGATGCTTCTGATAAGTATTTCATTGATGTGAAATTGATTAGAGTGGGTGGTACTGAACTCGTCTCTTTCGACGCTTCCTTGATGGCCATGACCAAAATGGAGTAGGTGGGACTAGGCTAAGCACCATAGCCCCATCCTCCATCCTCCACACCTCAATCTATAAGGCTCTTGTGGGGGAGTTTGTCAAGAAGGATAAGAAGATCAAAGGGGTAAAACCTGTGGTACCATTCAGAGCTTGTTTCATTGAGAAGTGCATTGTTCATGACACTAAAACAGACCGGTTGTGGCAAATATGTCAGAAATAAACTTCGTCACATAATAATCACTCACACAAATTTAGAAGAGAATTGGATAAGGGCAAATACAACTCTTGTATTTCACTCATATCTCAAATGACTAACTTACAAGGCTATATATGGTACTCCATAACTAAACTTTTAACATTCTAACATAATGACTATTCATACTAATATAATGACTCACTTAAAAAATTTCTTTGTCACATTCAACCTAATAACACACCACTAATACTCATTATTTCTCCATAACTTCTAAAATAAACACCATACTAGTCACCATTACATGCAAGAAATACATAACTTTCAAAATAATAAAAACTAATTTATTTGTTTCAACCCCCTCCCCCCTCCCCCCCCAAAAAAAAACTTGGTTTTTATTAACTCCAAGCAAACTTCTTAATTTCTAAAAAACATCTTTTTTGAGGGGTTTGATGAAAATTATCGGCAACTTGATCTTGAAACTTCAGAAACTTGAGTTCCACATCTTTCTTGGACACATACTCTCTAATGAAGTGATACATTGTGTCAAAGTGCTTGCTTTGATCATGGAACACCCGATTTTTTTATTTTTATTTTTTTATTTATCAATTCTTCTTTGTACCTCTCCACTTCACCTTGAGCATTCTTGTTGATTTTATACACCCATTTGACTCCAATTTGTCTTTTGTCCCCTTTGAAAATGTAGCTACTTCCCATGTACCATTCTTTTCAATGGCTTCTATTTCTTCAACCATAGCATGTCTCCACTTCTTGTTTTGTGGTGCTTCCTCAAAGCCTATTGATTTACAATTGGAAAATAGAAAAAAAATAAAATAAAATTGTGAGATCGCTCATTCTTGGAATTACCTCTTCCATACAATCATAGATATCTAAAGGCTTCGATGTGGCCTTCTACTTGAACTTGCTTTGGATGATGAAAGACTTGCTTGAACATTAGTAGGAGATAGGGGTGGTCATACATTGGGCTGGGCTGGGTTCAAGTCAGGCTGGAACCACATAATAAGGAATTTGGCGTTTGTCTAAACCTGGTTCGACCCTAACATTAGGCCTCTACATTTGTAAAAGCTCGGCCCAAAAAAAAAAAAAAAAAACTATAAATCCCAAGTCTACCCATCAGGCTATATGTTATTTTTTTTAAAAAATATTCTATAATTAAATTAAATCACACATTATATTTCTTAAATAAATATATTGATGTCATTATAAATTGAAAGATTTTGTGTATAAATTAAAGGATTTCTTAAATAAATTCAATTACATATCATCACAAATGCGTGTTTCAAGAAAATCAACAAAGATAAAGTTTAGATCCCAACAAAAAATATATATTTTAATATATTATAATTAATTAATTTAATAGTGGGCTGGGTTGGGCCAGGTAGGAACGAGTTGAAACTATAAATCCCAAGCCCATCCCATTAATATATCGGGTTGAAAATGTTGGCTCAACCTACTCTATGAACTAAAACAACCTTCCCAAGCCCTAAAAAAATAGGACTGGGCTGGGTGGGTCAACGGGCCGATGCCTACCCCTAGTGGAGACAATGGTGATGGCAGGGGAGAAATGGGTTGCTTCAAAACATCATTTGCTTGCTTCTCTTTCTCAAAATAAGGGAGAAAATCATAATCTTCTTGTGGAGTGTTCCAATCCCATTCACCTTCTTCATCGAACTCAATATCTCTACTAACAATGATTTTTTTGTTACTTGGGTTGTAAAGCTTGTAGCCTTTGCTTATTGAATCCTAGCTAATGAAGACCATCTTCTCACTCTTGTCATCTAGCTTGGTCCACTTCTCTTCTGACACATGAGCATATGCAATATTACTAAATACCCGCAAATGTGAGACACTTGGCTTGATTTATTCCCATGCTTTTTGCAGTGTTTGATCATGAACACTTTTAGTGGAGCAATGATTTGACAAATAAATAGCACAATCAACTGCTTCTGTCAAATTTTTTTTAGGCATTTTCTTACTCTTAAACATACTTCGAGCCATGTTCAAAATGGTTTGGTTCTTTCTTTCGGCAATCCTATTTTGTTATGGAGATTTTGGAATCGTCAGAGGATAGTGAATTCTATTTTCTTTACAATTTTTTTAAAAAAATTCATTTGATGTGAATTCACCTCCTCTATCGGATCTTATAGCCTTAATTTCATAGAAAATTTTCTTTTCAACAAGTGTCTCTTTCAATGGCTTCTATTTCTTCATTCATAGCATGTCTCCACTTCTTGTCTTGTGTTGCTTCCTCAAAGCCTATTGGTTCATAATTGGAAAATAGACAAAAAAAAGTGTGAGATCGCTCATTCTTGGAATTACCTCTTCCGTAGAATCATAGATATCTCGAAGGCTTCAATGTGGCCTTCTACTTGAACTTGCTTTAGATCATGAAGGACTTGCTTGAACAATAATAGGAAATAACGGTGATGGCAGGGGAGAAATAGGTTGCTCTAAAACATCATTTGCTTGCTTTTCTTTTTCAAAGTAAGGGAGAAAATCATAATCTTCTTGTGGAGTGTTCCAATCCCATTCACCTTTTTCATCGAACTCAACATCTCTACTAATAATGATTTTTCTTTGCTTGGGTTGTAAAGCTTGTAGCCTTTGCTTATTGAATCAAAGTTAATGAAAACCATCTTTTCGCTCTTGTCATCTAACTTGTTCCGCTTCTCATCCGGCACATGAGCATATGCAATACTACTAAATACCTGCCAATGAGAGACACTTGGCTTGATTCTTTTCCATGCTTCTTGCGGTGTTTGATCATGAACACTTTTAGTGGAGTAACGATTTGACAAACAAATAGCACAATCAACTGCTTCTGCCAAAAATTCCTTAGGCATTTTCTTACTCTTCAACATGCTTCGAGCCATGATCAAAATGGTTCGGTTCTTCCTTTTGGCAACCTGTAGACATCCCATTTTTGACCGCCCGTAAAACTTGGGCGCTTTATTCTAAACACCTGATGATGAAAGTTACATTGTGCAATCTTTTGAATTCTCAGCGAAGAAATTTGGATTCAAGCTCTAATCCCAAACCTTACACCCCATTTTGGCCAAAATATTTTAGACTTTGAAACCCTCTTTTCAAAATATTTTTTCAAATATTTCTACGATGTTTTGAGGCTCGCATTTCAATTAAACTATTGCACTTTTCAGTAAAATGAGTAAGGACAAAGTGAAAATAAATGAAAGGGAGGTGAACTCTTTGAAAAATCTTTAAAAACATCTTATTTGTAGGTTTGAAGTTGAAGGAAATAGAAGGGGATGGAAGAAAATCAGTTGGGGAAAAAGTTGAGCATCAAGCAGTTAAGAAAGAAATGAACAGCCTTTACTAAATTAGTCATATCTCTTTTTACACTTAGAATTTAGTGTGAGGCCACCACCATTGGAAAGTAGACTTCTGGGGCTTTAATTTGGACTCAAGAATCACCTAAAATCGAGTCCGAATGAGAGAGATATGCTCGTTTGAAGTCGGGCTTAAAAGCAGGTTTTTGGATCCGGCCGGGTTTGTTTAGATCCAGCTGTGGATTGTTTAGACCCGGCTCGTGTAGACACCCCATTTTTGACTGACCTTAAGACTCAGACGTCATCGTTTGTGCACGCAATGATTGTGCATATTTGTGCTCGTTTTGAGTGCCCGAAGATCTCGACTGTGCGCCTTGTCTTTGCGCCTCTAAAACCTCTGTGTTTTGGCCCGGGTTTTGGACCGGATCTTGGTGCCTTTGCCTGGAGGGAGAGAGAGGCCTGTAGGCCACTTTTTGTAGCCGTAGGCTACTTTTCCCTCTTGTAGTAGTGGCCCGTAGGCTAGTTTCAAGAGCTTTCGGCTGAGTGCCTTGTCTTGGGGCCTCTTAGCTCTCTTCTTTTTGGTTTGTTTTTGGACCATACCTTGTTGCCTCTTACCTAAGGGAGGGAGGGAGAACCCTTGTCGCTCTCTTCTTTTTGGCATGTACCGGCCACTTTCTTTCCTTGTAGGCCACTTAAACTGGCCGACAGCCTCTTTTTCTCTTTTTTAGATATGTTCAGATATTTTGGGCCAGCTGTGGCTCACTGAGCCATCCTCCATACACGTGTATAGAGGGATGAAGGGCAAGTTTAAGCTTGTCAAGCAAGCTTGTGCTTACATTGTTCTATATAAGGGAAGATCTCTCTCCCTTTCCAGAGGTTCAGAAAATCTCAGAGCTAAAAAATCTCCCTCTCTCTAGAATTCTCACTCTCTCTCTATATTGTGCTATATTGAGCCTTGAAGTGTGTTTTCTTCATACTTTTGCACACAAACACCTAGTCAAACACCTTCATTTTGGAGCTGAGGTCCTTGGAGCTTGTTTTGAAGTCTTAGGACTGGTTTTAGCTCAGAGGAGTTTCTGTTCTTGCTGTGGTTCTTCAAGGGTCTTCAAGGGTAAGCATCTACCCCTTTTAAGCTTTGTTTTGATTAATAGCTTAACCACCTTTGCATGCTACTTTAAGGCTGGTTTTAGCCTCTTAAAAACTCTATTTTTAAGGCTTTGAAATGTGGGTTTGAGTCTTGTTTGGTTAGGGGATGTTTCCCCTCTTTTGCTCTATGGCTTGTAAAGCCTTTTGAGCCACCATTCTTAGCCTTTGTTGTGACCTTTGTTTGGCCTTTCTACCACTGAAACTCAGAGGAATTTCAGTGGTAGAAAGTTGGTTTTGAGGCTCAAAATGAGAGGGGGTGGTCCCTTCTCTTTATGTCTTGTTTGTACGCATAGAGGGCCTACCAAGTGAGCATGTATTTCTCCCTTTTTGAAGCTTAGTCCAAGCATGTTTTTGTGACTTTTTGGACCTGCCATAGCTCTGTTTTGGATTGGTTTGGCCTCTTGTTGTTTGCTTTTTGCACTTGTAGTGTAAACTTGTTCACTAGCCTAACATGTTTCATGAGTTAGCTTGTTATTCTAGCATGTATTGGTTTCACTCCAGCATGTTTTTGGTGTTATTTTGACATGCTTTAACTATAATTTTAGTCGGTGGGGTCACCTCTTGCTTGGTTTTTGTACTTGTAGTGCAATCCTTCTTGTTGGCCTAACATGCATCATGCTTTATGCCTCTCATTCTAGCTTATGTTAGCTCAATATCAGCATGTTTTTGCCATTATTTTAGCATGCCTTAGCTCTGTTTTGAATGGTCTTGGCCATGTGAGGCTTGTCTTGTAGGGTTGTAGTGTAAGTGGCTTTGACTAGCTTTAAGTGTCAAGTCCCTAGCATGCTTTGTATGTGATGTTTGTGTGCCTTAAACTCATTTCTCACATGATTTCAATGTATATGGTGTAGCCACACTCTCACATATTCCACTCCTTCATAGCTTTTGTGAGTTATGCCTTATGCCTCGTTTTTGAGCCAATACGTATGCATGCTTGTCTAAGCTTTTGGGCCACAATTTCAGCATGTTTAGGCCTCTGTTTTGGCATGTTTAACCTCTATCCGGGGTTGGTTTGGTCGTTTGTGCTATGTATTGCATGCTCCTTGGGTAGTGCTCTTTACTAGCCTTATGCTTTAGGCCTTCTACCATGCCTTACTTGTGATGTTTATGTGATATGGCATCATCTAACATGTAATTTCAGAGCATATAGCCTTGCCATACTCTCATGAATATCACTCTTTAATTATGTTTAAGAGTTGTGCCCTTATGCCTTGTTGATGAGCCAATGCATGAGCATCATTATCTTGCCTTTCATGCCATCATTTCAGATCATTTCGGCCACTGTCTTGGCATGCATGAGGTCTGTTTACGGTTGGTTTAGTCCATTGAGCATTGCATTGTATAGCCCTAGTGTTGTGTACTTCACTGGCTTTGATGCTTAAGGACTCTAGCACGCCATACTTGTGTTGTTTGCATGATATGTCATCATTTGGCATATGATTTCAGTGCTTGTACTTCCATCATGCACTTATATATATCGCTCTTTAATTGTGTTTAAGAGTTGACCCTTATGCCTAGTTAATGAGCCGTTACATGAGCATCATTATCTTGCCTTTCATGCCATCATTTCAGACCATTTTGGCCATTATTTTGGCATGCATGAGGTCTGTTTGGGGCTGGTCTAGTCTATTGAGTATTGTATTGCATAGTCCTAGTGTTGTGTACCTCACTAGCTTTCATGCTTAAGGACTCTAGTATGCCATACTTGTGTTGCTTGCATGATATGTCATCATTTGGCATATGATTTCAGTGTTTGAACCTTTGTCATGCTCTCATATATGTCACTCTTTCAATGTGTTTGAAAGTTAAGCCTTTTGCCTTGCTTGCGAGCAAATGAATGAGCATGCACATCTTGGCTTTTTGTGCCTAAGTCTTAATGTGTTTTGGCCACTATTTTGGAGCATCTTAGGTCTGTCCATATGTGGTTTGGTCATTTGAGATTGATAATGCATGCCTCTTGAGTGATGCTCTTTACTAGCTTAACGTATTTGGCATTTGAGCATGCATTACATATGTTATTTGTATTGCATCGTGTTCAACCAGACGTTATGTTGAACACAAGGTGGATTGGTCTACTTCATACTCAAAGTGATGAAAGTGAGCCAATCCCCTTTGTCTCCATTGCCTTTGATCACTCATGATAAGGCCGTGGTCTTAGAGTCTTGTGCATGCCACTTTAGCATTAAAAGATGAGCATTTGTTTGCATTGCATTGTGTTTGGATCGGACATTAATCCAAACACGAGGAATGTGTCACATTTCATACTCAAAGTGATGAAACGTGTTACGTTTCTCGGTCACCGATGCCCTTGATTGTGCATGATAGGGTGGAGGCCTTTCGAGTCTTATGTGTGCATTCATTGAGTTTTGTGCGAGCTTGACTCTTTGGCCATCGTGTATTGAGATGCATGATTGGTGGCTTGAGAGTCGAGTACTACGCTCCTTTGAGCATGAGAAATGATAAGGAGAGTAGTTGCGCACACATTTCCTTGTAAATGCATTGTTGTGCCTTTGTTGATCTCTGTTGCAGCAAAGTTGGGATTCTGGAAAGGAAAGTGGCCAGTAGGCCACTTTATTAGCCTGTCGGCCAGTTTAAGTAGCCTGCCGACCAGTTTAAGTGGCCTGCCGGCCACTCGCAGCAAATTTTTCCAGAATGCCCCTATTTTGAGGCAGATGCAACCTGAAAGTGCGTTCGATGTTCTGATGTCACCGTGAGTGCAAACAGAGACAACTTATGGCAATGCAAGGCATTTCCCGGGCGAAGCGAACCAAGCATGCATCTCTCCCTCGCTCTTGAGGCCATTTAACTGCTTTACTTAGCTAGTTAATTTGCCGGTTTTGTAATTAATTAGCTTAGCATAGTTAGTTAATTGATTTGTAATAAGTAGCTTAGCTTAGCTCTTATTTATTCGGATCCTCCGTTGCGAGGGCAAATGTTGTAATAAGTGTGCGTGCGTGTGTGCATGTCTTCCAACCCCATTTCTTTCTCCCTTTTACTTATCAGCTTTTGATGGTTAGTTTAGGGCATATTTCAATTAGCATACCTTATGCTTTGCATTCGTGCATCATTCATTCGTATTGCATGCACCGGGCTCGGCGCATCATTCAAACTGCATTGTATTTCAATTCCTATTTGAATACATGTATCAATTGTGATATCCGTATGCCATCTTAGATAGCCGAGCCTACTTAGTTGCATTTTGCATGTGTTGCATTAGGCATCTTAACATAGCTAGGATCATGCATTGATTTCTAACTAGTTTTCTTTTTTTGGCTCGGAGTACACTGTAAGTGTTTACGCTTTAGCATACTGCATGAGATGTGTATGTTGCCATGTTAGCATGCTTGCCACGAGGCTATTTGCTTAACTGCTATAACTGCATGAATGCCTGTGGATGACGGCTTCATTGCTTGAACTGGAACAATTCATCAAAATGTGAGTTTTAAGCCCACTTGAAGTGGAAAATCATCATGTTTTAAGCCCACTTGAGGGTGGCAAAATCCGCGTTTTAGCCTACTTGCGAGTAGCACTTTCAAACCATTTTCAAAAAACAAACATCGAGATGTTTTGTTCCAACTTGAGTGATTGAGTCTATACTTGTATGCTGTGTGCATCACGTAGTAAGTTAGCTAAATAACCGGAATAAGAACACATGTGTTTTCAAAAACAACATATCATGTTAGTAGAGGCCGATCCTTTGATCGGGCGAGTGAGGGTGCTCATTTCAAGACCTTCCCCTCTCGTACCCAAGTTCCCGAGCCGAGGCAACTTTGGTGATGACGGACAGGTGGCCTTAGGCATGAGTTAGGGTTTGCTAAATTTTTCAAAATAAAATATTTAGGTGGCGACTCTGAAATCTAGCAAAGCAGTCCATGTTTGGCACTTTTGATTCAAAATTGATTTTTCAAAACCAATTGCCGGATTTGGACTCTTTGGTGATTTATCAGTCTTACATTGCACTTTGTGAGATTAGATTCAGAACCGTGATAGGAGTTCGAACTGTAGTAGCTAGAACCCAATTCCCGCCCTCGCGTGCGGAGGAAGTTCGGGCGGTCTACAGCTGGGTTTTAATGAAAAATAGTCCAGACAACCTTTTTTCGACCTGACTTTTCATTTTGGGGCCCGACCGTGTGTTTTGTGGCCCAACCGGGTCTCATTATCACCAAACAGAACAGTTGGTGGGAATTGGACAGCTGGCTTTGTTTGAAGATATTTTCAACTAAATTGACTCAAATTCTATAAATAGACCCCTTGTATTCAAAATTAAAGGTTAGAAGATTTTCCTAAAGGCTTTGAAGGATATTGAGAGCTAAAACCATCTTCCTTACTCCTTTGATCTTCAAATTTTCTTGAACAATACATACGCAATACATACACCATTAGAGCTTGTTCTTGAAGCTTTTGTTGAAGTTTCAAACCATATTTCATAAACTTGAGGGTGTTTGGAATCAAGTTTGATAAACAACCATACATACTCTTCAGAGAGGTATAACTCTTATCATCTTTTTCCTTTTGTTTTTTACTAATCATCTTCTTCATTTTCCTTGAGTTTGTGCACTGTTGGAGGCCATTTTCAAGGGCTGAAGTATGTGATTCCTAATCCACAAAAAGGGAGGGGTTAGCCTCCCCTCCTCAAGCTTGCTTGTCTAGCTTGTTCTCTCTTATTTTTGTTCACTTTCTTCCTCTTTTTGAAGTAGTTTTGTCACCATTTTTTGGTATTGGAGGCTGTTTAATTCATTTAATTAGTTTATGCTTTGAATATCATGTTTGTCATGCAAGCTTGTTTGTCTAGCTTGCCCTCTCCTCTTTTTGTTCACTTTTTTTCCCTTCGTTGAAGTAGTTTTGTCACTGTTTTTTTGGGTTTAGGGGCTGTTTGATTCATTTAATTAGTTTATGTTTTGAATATCATGTTTGTAGTGTCATAAGTCCTCATGGATTTGGTTTTTTAGGCCTTAGACACCAATCCATTTGAGTTGATAGTTTTATTTACTTAGTTTTCAAGTAAAGAGTCCCACTTTTATAATAATCAACTTTGCATAATCATCTCTACAACCTCCCTCCATTCTTTGTTTTTTTATCAAAGAGTTGTGTTTAACAAAAGATTGTTGTTCAAGCATAAGAAAGAGACCCTCTATGCTTAATGGTTTAATCTCTTCGGAGGTTCATTATCAAGACATTATACCTCTCTAATGCTAAACACAACCTCTTGTTTGTCACTCCTCTTTATCACCAGTGTATTTACTTCTAAGGGACTAACTTTTTAGTTAGGCCCTTGGAAATCATAAAAGAAGGTTTCATTATATCTTGTTATCGAGTTTGGGTTTAGAGTCCTTATCGCTCATTGTGGGTTTGGATATGTCACTATCGCTCATTTTGGGTTGGACTCTGAATCCCTTATCGCTCGTAAATGAGTTTGACTCATCTTTTGTAATTTCCCTCGAAAAAAAGGGTTTGAAAGGCTCATTTCTCAGTTTAAGTCGATACTTGCTCATTTACATTGCTTTTGGACTTAGTGGACTTAAATATCACCTTTGGACAAAATGGAATAAAAGATAAATAAATGGAATGGTAAGTTGACAAAGGCTAATAAAATCAGCTTAACATTGATCAAACCGACGTAAAGAAGATTAATAAAATTGGTTGGATTCGGTCGGACATTATGCCGAATCCATCGCTTCTAGAGTCATCACATACTAATTTGTGATGTTTGATGATTCTCGAGGTGTGTCTACCTCCATTCTTGAATTAATTTCATGATAGGAGGGAGGGGTAGTGTGTCTTTCATTGCATTAATTAATTTTTTGTCGCATCGTATCCAAAACCATCACACAATCAACTTGCGACCATTGATGGTTTCAGAACCGAATCTGCTCTTTCCTTGATTGTCTTCATGATAGAGCAGAGCAGAAGGAACAAACATGGCTTAGAAATGTTTTGTCTGCATTGTTTTCACCTTAGAGCACAAAAACATTTTTCTGCAACAGAATAAGGCACGACCGGATTTATTTGGGCCTGGCCGGGCCTCACTAGCGGCCAGCCACGCTTCAATGCATGGTAAACATGACACTTTTGGTTGAAACAGAGGGCAGTGGCTGAGGGTGAAACAGAGCAGTTTCATAGAGGGTAGACAGAGCAGTTTCTGAAAACTATCTTTATCGACGCGCATGCGATCCCTATGCATTCTTTACATATTCTTGTTGCAATATTAATGTTATAATAAATTAGATGGTTCTTTAGTTATTATTTATTCAAATTTGTAATAAGTAGTTAATTCGGACACTTAGACATTCGGACCCTCTTGCGCGAGGACAAATATGTAATAATGTGTGTATGTCTTCCAACCCCATTTCTTTCTCCCTTTTATTTATTTGATTATAATGGTAGCATCATCTTTTACACTTTTCATACCATTACCTTGCTTAACATATCCATTTTTGCATGCATAAAGATTCGGCTAATCATACTAATCAAATGTCAATTTCCTTCCTCACTTGAATATGTGATTTATCACATGCCTTGAATTGACTCACATGACATATTAAAATCAAACCTCGTAGTTGCATTTTGTATGCGTTGCATTAGTCATATTGCATTATTTAGGAGCATGCATTTTTCTAACTATTTTATTCCTTTTGGCTTGCCTCGGTTGAGTACTAGGTGAGCGTTTTTGCTTTAGCATATTGCATGCGTGCGATTATTGCCATGTCAAGCATGTTTACCATGAGGCTAAGTGCTTAATTGATATCTCTCTTGAATGCCTGTGGATGGAGGCTTTTTGCGTAAGTTGAGATAATTTGATTAATGTACATATGAGATTACTTTTTTAAAAGTGGCGCATATTCAAAACAAATTTCAAAACAAACATGAAATCAAAACGTTCCAAATTGGGCGCATTAGTTTATACTTGTGTGCATCACATAGTAAAGATATCATAATAATCGGAACAAGAGCATATAATGTACATAAAAATTACATTATGATTAGTAGAGGCCGATATTTGATCGGGTGAGCGGGGTACTCAAATCATGACCTTCCCTTCTCATACCTAAGTTCCCAAGCTGAGACACTTTGGTGATGACAGACTAATGGCCTTTTGGCACGAGTCACGGGTTTCTTAAATTTTCCAAAAACATTTAGGTGGCAACTCTGAAATCTGGCAATGCAGTCTATTTTTGACATTTTTGATTAAAAATTAATTTTCTAAAAATGTTTGCTGCATTTGGACTCTTTTATGTTTCTCTATTTCACATTGTACTTGTGAAACTAGATTCAGAACCACGGGAGTCCGAACTATAAGGCTATCGTATCTAAGGAGACTAAACCCCTTGGAGGAGTATGAAAAACAAGCTATACAACCCCATTTTGTTATGGAGATCTTGGAATTGTTAAAGGATGGCGAATTCTATTTTCTTCACAAATTTTTTTAAATTCATTTGTTGTGAATTAACTTTCTCTATCGGATCTTATGGCCTTAATTTCATAGAAACTTTGCTTTTCAACAAATGTTCAAAAAAATTTTAAAGCACAACAAAATTCTTTTTTCATTTCTTTCAAAAAATACACCCATGTTTTCCAATTGAAATCATCAATGAAGAGAAGAAAATACCGATTTTTACCAAGAGATGGTTGGCTCGCAAACATCAGAGTGCACAAGTCGAAGTGATTCCATTGATCTTGAAATGGATTCTTTTGGAAAGCTCTTCCTAGCTTGCTTGCCAACCAGACATCCCTTACAAAGTTGATGTGGGTGGTTAATGGAAGGTAGTCCTTTCACCATTTTCTGTTTAGACATCATTGTTAGAACTCCAAAATTTAAGTGCCCAAATCTCAAGTGCCACAACCAAGAGGGGTCTTTAACACAACTCTTCAAACACATGGCCACGCCACTTTGAATGTTTAGCACACACATTCGATTTCTTGTCATATGCACTTTAGCAACCAAATTTTCAAATTCATCTCTTATTTAAAGACTATGATCTTTCACACAAATATCATAACCTTTCTCCAAGAATTGACCCAAACTCAAGATATTATTTTCCATGTTTGGCACATAATAAACATTTGAAATAAGTTGTTGCCTTCCATCCTTCAAATGAATCAAAATATTACTTTTCTCTTCCATCGGAATTTGAGAAGAATCTCCAAAAGTGACTTTTTCATGCGCGTATTTATCAAAATCCATGAATATGTTTTTCCTTCTACACATTTGGTTGCTTGCACAGTGTCAAGATACCACACATTCTTCTCTCATTTTTCTTCCTCTTTATATGCCAACAACAAAGTTGACTCAACTTTTTCATCAACGTCTTTAACTGCGTTGACTTTCTCTTCAACACCATCACTTTTACACTCCGAAGCACAATGTCCATATTGATTACAATTGTAACATCGAATATTAGATTGGTCATACATTCTTCTATATGGTCTTGAATTGTTGTTTCTTCCACATCCTCTTGAGCGATTTGAGTATTGGCCTCTTTCTTGCCATCTTGAATTTTGGTCATTACTTTTAATTCTTCCATGACCTTGCCCATCGCGTCTTTCATGTCCATATCTTCAATCCCTTTGACTACGCTCTTACTTTCCATCTTTCTCCTTCAAAGAAAGCTTTTTGTTTAGTCGTTCTTTGTGGGCTAACAATGATCCCATGAGTGCATCAACCGTTAACAAATCTAACACTTTAGACTCTTCAATGACTACAACAATGTAGTCAAACTTGGAATCCAATGAAGGGAGGATTTTTTTCTACTACTTGGTTATTATTCAACTCATCACCATATTTTCTTAATTGATTGACAATGGGGAGGACTCTTGTGGAATAATCATAAACTAATTAAGAATCCTTCATTCATAAAGATTCAAATTCACCCCTCAAAGTTTGGAGGCGAACTTTCTTCACTTCTTCAATACCACCATGAGAAGTTTGGAGAACCTCCCATGCTTGTTTGGAAGTGGTTGAAGTGACAATTTTTTATAACAAGGCATCATTCAAGCACTAATGAATGAAGGAAAACGCCTTTTGATCCTTCTTCTTTGTAACTTGTAAAGCATCTTTTTGCATTTGATTCAAGCTAGTTTCATCTTTCGGTTGTGTAAAGCCTTTTTCCACAAGATCCCACAAAGCTTGTGATTCAAGAATTAATATTGCCTTCATACGAATGCACCAATTATCATAATTGTCATTGGTGAATTCAGGCATTTGAAATGGAAGCATTCCATTTACAATCTCTATCTCTCTCTGTCTCTTTTAGAGCCTAGCTTTGATACCACTCTGTTAGAAATAAGCTTGGCCACACAACAACCACTCACACAAATTTGGAAGAGAATTAGATAAGGAAAAATACAACTCTTGTATTTTACTCATATCTCAAATGACCAACTTACAAGGATATATATAAATCTCCATTACCAAACTCTTAACATTCTAACATAATGACTATTCATACTAATATAAGAATGACATCCCTCCACTCTCTTCCTTCCATTTCTCCATAAATTATTTAACTGAATCATTCTGAAAAAGAGAAAAACTAAAGAGTCTTGGGTACTCATCCTTTAATAAACTGTTTTGGTTTCTATTTGAACCTGATTTCATGTCCTAAAATTTCTATATTCCTCTGTCTTTATCCAATCCCAATCATTAGTCATGTCTCAAAAAACACATGTTTCAAAATTCCCATATAATTTAATGGTTGAGAGTGTGCATTGGGAGAGAAATAAAGAGATTTACATGTCAAATTTTAATTTATTACAACCTCAACTATATATAACCTAACTCTATTGTCATGTTATATTGAGTCAATTGTAGATTCTACACAATGAATCTCAAAATGACATTTTTTTTTGTGTGTGGGTTCACATCAAATAATTGTTCTAACATTATTAGAATAGATAGATATAGAAAGATCCTACTTATAATATATTGTTAGTTAACTTCACAGTATTGGAAAATTAGTTAAGATATACATAAACTAACACAGACACTTAGTTATTAAAAAAAAAATAATAATAACATATAGTTAATTGTTATCAACATTTCACTAAAAGAATTATACTAAACAAAACATTTTTTTATTTTTATTTTTTCACAATCCCATGAAAAACTAGCCAATGCATGAGCATATCAATACACAACCTAACATGTTACATATCTTTCTCAATTCATTCGTTCTTTCCACTGCTAGAAAAAAGGGGTATATGACATGGAACTTTTTGCAACGGTTTAAAAATTGTCGCAAAAGCTTGTTTTTTGCGATGGCAAATAAAATCGTGGCGAAATTAACTTTTTTGCGACAGAAAATCTAAAATCGTGGTAAAAAGTAAGATTATATGCAACGGTACATTACCTGTCGCAATTTTTTTTGTCTTGCTATTTTTTTTTTTGCGACACTCTTTATTAATCCATCGTAAAATATTTTATTTTTGCTTATTCATTTGCGATGGTTCTTAACATGGTCGCAAATCATCATCCCTAAATTCGAGCCTACCCCCCGTCCCTCATTCTTTCCTTCTCTTCCCAAACTTATTGTATTCTATTATAAGATTAAAAAAAAAAAAAAACCCTTCAGTCTTCTTCCCTAATCTCACTTTCTCTTGTGCCCAGTCATCACTCTGTTTTTCCTCTCGCTATCGCTGTTAATACATCAAAAGCCACATAGAAGAGAGAGAGAGAGAGAGAGTGACTGACGGCGGCCGGAAGTTCCACCTCTACCCAGTTCGACCTCTGCACAAGATGGCATCAAATCGGTGTTGGGACATCGATTAGCGCCATCGTCACCTCTGTCTCTTTCTCTTGCCCATCCATGGCCTCATTGCCATCGCTGCCTCACCCATGTTCTCCCCACAGGTACATCTCTATCTGAGGAGCCCTGTCCATGGCTGATTTGCGTCTGATTATAACTTGTTTTTGAGGTAGGTTTCTCAGTTTTTGATCTATTTGACCAATTGAACTCTGATCAGTCTTGTTTATATTGTTTGTTTTTGTTAAATTTTGATTGGGTTTCAGTTATAATCTTGATTTCATCAATTGGGTTTTAGTTATAATCTTGATTTCAGATGGGTTTGTCTTTAAACTGAGCTCACATCTCAACTTCTTTCTATGGTTCTTCCCATATCTCTCTCCATTTGTTATATAGATTTAGAGTTTAGATTAAGAATGTTTAAAGTGAGAGTAAGCATTTTTATAAAGGAGGAGAGTTGTAGATTTTGTGAAACCATACATACGTTATGCCTTAGACTTTGGAGATCCATGGAGAAATACCGAGATTTGAGTGTTGGCGACGGAGGAGATTGATTTGAGGTAATTCGGGTGGTATACAATATGATTCCTTTAAATTTCTTTGCAAAGAGTTTATTTTAATTACTTCCACTTTGTAATCCTCTTGATTATTGTGATCATTTGATAAATCCTGTGAAATTATTATCTGTTGACACGTTTGAGTACTGTGGTCATTTGATAAGTTTTCTTAAGTTGTTTTGTGTAGTCAATGTTGATTTGCCTGGCTAAATGACGTGGAAATGCTCCGTACATGGATCAAGTAGACCTTGCCAATAGCTTCGACCAATAGTGCGGATAAGCGGTTGTGCTTGGGTGAGGTGGGTGAGGCCAGTCACTGGTCATGCATCGAGTGGGACCGGGTATTTGGTTCTGGATAAATTATCATATGTCGAGTTGACTTGTTTGTGCAATTTGGTAAATTGCTTGATTATCGAATCTAATCGGTTGTGTAATTGTTGGATCTCTGTTGATTTATTTTCTGTCCGAGCCTTGTTATTCCTGTTGTATTGTACACTTCCCGAATTAATTTATTTTTCAGGTGTGGAGCAAATTTAGTAGCGATTGGAGTTGAAGCATCTAAAGAGATTATTTGAGTTGGAGATTTTTTAGTCCACAACTATATATTATTTTTGAAGATTTGTATAATTTATGTTTTGGAGACATTTGAGTTAATTATTTATGGAGACGATTTGTATATTTGAGATTATGAGTTATCTGCAATTATAAATTTGAGGTTGATTTGATTAATTAACGGCCCAGAAGTTGGGGCGTTACAGAATGATCTTCATTTTGCTTTGTTCCAGGGACACCCTTATGGGTAAAGTTTCCTTAAGTTGTTATGGTGGAAAAGCTCAATTAATTGAAGTAATTTTGAAATGTTGAAGTTTTAATTTGAATTTTGGGTGTAATGTTGTTGTAGGAATGTGATGCAATGGGCATAGTAGATACTTATTATGCTGTAACAATGTGCATTGGCCTCCAGATCCAATTTTTGCCAGGTTTCTGATCGATGGAGCATGGTTAAAGTACTCAGCCAAAGCAGGGGGCAACTTGGATAGCATAGATCAGTAATTATAGCAGAAGCTAGAGCATGTTTTGAAGTGTTAAGATGGTGCATACAAAGCAAAGTGATGTTAGTTACCATCCTAATAGATTGTCAAGTGTTAGTAAAGAGGCTCAAGGAAGGGAATGCAGTAGATAGAGTAGAATCTGAAGTACATCTGAATGGACATCTGTTATCTGTCTAAACTTCTGAAGTATGAAAAAAAGTAGATTTTTATAGAAGAAACTTAAATGCATGTGTTTTTCTTTAAATTCATGTTTTCTTATATTGAAACTGCTTATTTGTTTGATCAGGATTGATGATAACATGGAAGAGTCATTGATAAATGTTGAAAGTGCTCGCAGTGCTTTGTTAAGGCATTTAAACCAGATATCATCAAACAGGTGGCTCATGATTAAGATATTTGCCATTTTGATATTTTTCTTGATGGTATTCATCTTTTTTGTGGTTCAATACTTACTGATGAGAACCCTTGTATTATTGTTGCATCTGGTATTCTACACCTTTTTCATACCATTGAACCTGTCTATAGATTATTTGTCAAGTACAAGTTGCCCATTGTGGAAATTGGGGAGTACATAGCCATTGTTCTTGTACATGTGCTTGTTTCTTACCATTTTGTTGCTACCTTGTTTAGGAAGCATGTTTACAGCAACATTTTCATAGGTTGAAATTATAATGAAAGATATTCTATTAGTTAACACATAGAGTTGCAACTGCTTGACTTCTTCTTGATACAGAGTTCTGCAATGGTATTCTAACTATTAGGGTACCTCTTCTTGTTTTTTTTTGGTGTGTTTTTTTTTTGTTGCGCAGTCTCCTTATTAATCAAAAGGAGTTAAAAAGCTTGAATGATTTGAGAAAATAAATCCATTTAGTTGATCCCACATGATTAAGATAAGCTCTTGTCAAGTTGAGTTACAAAAAGTTTATTGATTCATATTAGAAACTATGTAACCTTGTTCAAGCCTCTAGTATATTTTCTTTAAAGCCCAAATATCTTTTTTTTTTTTGTTTCTTGAATTTTCCAGGCATCTCTTAGATCTCCCATGCACTTCTAGGCCACACTTGCCTACATTAAGGAGTATCACCCCTAAGGATAGATGAGGGTAGTCTCCAAGTAGCTAAAAATCATGAATCATATGAATGTCCTTTTAAATTCTTTAGAGACAACAATCTAAATCTAACCATATTCAAAATATTCAAAACAAGAACTTCTTCAAGAATTTTCTCTTTGGTAAAAACTCTATTATTTCTCTCAAGCCAAATGAGGTAAACAGTGCAATTTAGAGCAAGTCTGGAAATAATAGAGCCAAGAGAATTACCCTTAACAGATTTAGTAATATAAGACACTAGTCTAGTCCAATTTAACATAGGCCAAGCCACATTGATCTTAGTTTTAATATTCATCCACACTCTCTCAGAGAAGGGGCAATTAAAAAACATGTGGGAGTGGTCCTCAGTGTGGTATAGGCATAATGGGCAAGTAGCAATAGGAGAAACCTATTTGGATATAGCATTTATTTTCATAAGTGCTCTTGCTGTTCTTGTTGTAAGTACCATAATTATATGTGTTACATTTTCAACTTACTCCTTAACCATATGATTTTGTAGTAACATGTTTTGGTAACTCAAATTCAAATTATTAAGCATACAAGTCCACTTTGATTCCATCTTTCATTATATTGCCACAGCTGGATTTAGCTACATCTGGAAAAGGAGGATTTGGGACTTATATTGGAATATGTATGATTAGCGGTGGTTTTAGAGTTGCAGATGCTCATGTTCAGGGTGGAATGGTTGGAGATCTATCATTCATGCTACCCAAGTTCATGCAAGTTAGTATTTGTGGGTTAGATTATTATTTGATCTAGTTTTGAAGTTTTGATATAAGCTTTCTTGTTTTTTTATTCTTCATGTCTTTTCTTACTGGTTTGACTGCATCAAGGGATCCAACCTCTGGCTTGAGATTGATTACAAAAGCAATATTTGAGAATTCCAAGGATGGCCTGCGCAAGGGAGCTAGTACGTTCAAATCCTTTTAGCTGTTTTTCATAAATTTTGTAGGAAATATGATTCAATAAGTATTGCTACATATTGGGGTTACAATTTTCTAGTTACTGTTTTGTGAAAGAGAAACTCATCAAACTTATGTCAACATTTAAGCCAATGACTCAAAGTAAGAATGTAACGGAGATTAAGTTTAGGTAGGTAGACAATGACCTTTTTTTCTCTCAAGTTTTTTCTTTATTTTTTATTTATAAATATTTATGGTTATTGTTTTCCACCTAAACTACAAATAATAGGTTATCATTGTCAATCTTTTTAGGTAGTTGATTTTGATGCATTTTGTACTCTATTTGACTTCTGTTTCCAAACCAAGTATTTTGCTTGTGCCCTATTTTGTTCAAATTAATGAAATGTTTGTCCCGGATATTGGCAGCTAACATAATCCAATTGAATATCTGTAGTGAGCTTCATAATGGAAAAACATAGATGTTAAGGAAAGATAATGATCAAACCGATTTGGATTGTAGAGTTACAAAATGAATTAAAATTGTTACTTCATGATAATAGAATCGATTTCTCTGATGGATATGCTTTCTTTAATTCCATACAACACCAATATCTTTTCTTTAATTTCAATTGCACTATTTTAAAGAATGCTGAGATAGAGTACTATGATAGCATGTAATACTAGTTTACTAATTTTTATTACTTACGGTTCATTACAATTTTATTTTTTGCTATCTCCGCATTTTTTGAACTCCTTTGCATTCTTCTCTATGCATTGGTCTTTCCAAAGCTACCAATTGTAAAATACTACTACTCAAACGGCATCGGATGTCAACAAAACTTAACATATACGACTAACTAGGCACAAATGACTAGTAGGAAAAGACGAGACTTGAAATCAATTCCCAATTTTGAATTTGGAGCGTAATTTCCATTTGTGAAAACTTGTCCTTTAGAAATTCTTTTTCGAAGAATAATTGGAGAAACTCTTGGAAGATACATTGTGTGGCGTTTGATTTATGTATATGTATATGTTATTTATTTATTTATTTTATGAAATAAATATCAAATGTTTTACATATTTTATAAGCTTGAAATTAATTATATTATAAATAATTTTTTTTGGGGTTTCTGTTTGCAGATGCTACCTTTTTGAGTACGTGATAATATCTTCACATATCGATATTGGAGCTTACTATTGATACTAAAACAAGCTGTTAATATATATGCTTTTTTATTTGTATTGTCGATACTTTGGTCTTATTTTAGATACAAATTTGAGTTTTTGAATTATCAAAAAATATTAGTATTGTTGGAGGATGTTTTATATATTTTTGTAAAGAATATTTGGTTGATACTGTATCATTACAGGATACATAGATATAATTATTTGTATATATGATTTTGCGAATGTGAATGTGTATTAATAATTTGTATAAGGAATGAATTAATAAAAAATATATTTATTTTATGAAAAAAAAATTTGCGACAGTAATAAACCGTCGCTAATGGAATCATCATTTCCTTGCATTTTATTAGTGCCATCTTTAGCGACGGTTTAAACTGTTGTGAATACATTACTGATTTAATTCTATTTTTTTGCGACGTTTAAAACCATCGCTAATAATACTTTTTGCGACGTCAACTACCGTCTCTAAAAGAGTTTTTGGTGACGGCATTGTAAACCATCGTTAAAAGAGATGTTTTTTTTTTATGTTTTTTTTTTTGTTTGGTTAAATTGTCGCAAAAACTATTGATTTACCATCGCTACAAGAAAGTGACGGTTTGTAACCATCGTAAATACCTTTTGTCATGCCCTCTTCCGCCACCTCCCATTTCCCGTCGCTATTCTGTCGCAAAAAGTCTTTTGCGACGGTATGTGCACCTTTTGCGACATTTATGACCGTCGCAAAATCTCCTATTTTTAGTAGTGTTCTGTTGGTGTCTATCATAAAAACCTAGCTACTACCCGTTAAAAAAAAAAAGTGTCACGGCCCAACTTCGGTACTATTACCAGAGGTTAATTTTAAATATAACATATTAATAGCACAACAGAATAAAATAAAAGGATACCTAAATATTTATTTTATTTAAAACATATATTGGAGCTTTTATTTATTTATATTGTCAGAATTAGACTATATTTACAAAGTACCATGTGTCCACTTCAAGCCCTGGCCCTGTCACTTCCAACTTATGAACAATGGGTTAAAACCCCTCCCTAAGTTTCATCACCTGAAAGTGTATAATAGTTATAAACATATGGCAGAGTGAGAAATATTATACAAAAAGTACAAGAGTATAAAGTCACAATGGATAATTATTTAGGCTAACCAATGAATAGTTTGGTTCGAATAAATAAATTATTTTAAATAACAAAAATATATTGCATATATCATATAAGCAAAATAATCATAATCACGGTATAAAACAAATAGAAGGTCAATGGATCATTGACAAATAGAGGGTCACTAAAGTGACTAATAAGAAGCCCAATAATTATTTAAGTTTCCCAAGACATGAGACCTCTGTAGTGGTACTTACACAATACATCATCAAATATCAAATCAAAATTGGATTTAATAAACAGTTTATATCCATAAATTTCCATTTTAAACAAATAGGATTCATTAAGAAATAATATATTTGAAATGCTAATATAATTTACAACCATGATTTACGTAAAATAGTTTATAATAATTCAAGTTATAATATAACTCACCTCAATATGAATTCTTAATTTTTACTTTCCTGAAATTTTAAAAATATTTAACAGAATTTAATTTATCTTATAATTCATATACACTAATTAAATCAATTTATCGTAACCACTAGACTTTTAAGATAAATTGAATAATTACATTATAATCTACCGCCACCCTTTCTTTTAATTACTTTTTGGCCCAACAAATTGAATAATTACATCATAATCTTTTGATAAAACATAACGGCCTCTAATTTTAAATTAAATTACATTTTAACACATATAATTATAAAATTAATTATTTTTTTAACCCCGATTAGTTGATATTAATATAATGTTAAAGTTAATTAAACATGTGTCAAAGAAAGAAAAGGAGGGAAACTTCTAACCGATGAAATCTCCACTGATGGACCTTTGTTGTCCTCGAGTGAACCACACCCTCATTGATCTTCTTGCTTCTGGAACGAAGCAACTTCGACCAAAACCCACTTTTCTTCTTCCCATCTCTAACCTCTCCTCTTTGAGCTCGAGCAACAGAAGCCATGGATTTACTGTTTGTAAGCACATTTTTGGCACTCCTCAAGAAAGACATGGTGATGGACTTTTTTGCCTCTGAAGCCAAACTGTATACACTATGCACCGGAGATGACTCAGAAGAGTGATGGGAAGAAGATAAAGAAGAACAAGAAGAAGCCATGGTGGTGGTGTTAGTACGTGAACTTGGTGAAGATAACTGAGAGAGTCTCTCTGACAAACAAACCGAGCAAACACCCGGTGATTGCCTGTGTTTCAGGTGCTTCTTGCACTGTACATCGGACTTTGATCGATTGATTTGGTGATTCTTTGATATCTTGTTTTCCATTTTTTGTTTTGTTGTTTTGTTTTGTTTTGTTTTGTTTTTGCGCTTGTTATAGTGCATGTATGTTCATATACCGAGTTTCCATGAGGGTTCCAAGTGAGCTTCGTTGTGTGTTTCACAAAATGACTTTTTTGACTGAGGGTTCCAAGTGAGCTTCGCTGTGTGTTTCACAAAATGACTTTTTTGACTGTTTGTAAGTTTGACAGGTTTGTTTGAGGATTCGGTGGACAGTTGAGATTAAAGTGGAGCGTATACGTGGGATTGAATGGAATAGTCAGTCGAATAAGTCAGATAGCGAGTTACACAAAAAAAAAAAAAAAAAAAAAAAAAAAAAAAAAAACCTGAGATGCTTTATGTGGAAAGCATCTAGCCTTTATGTGGAGAAATTATCCATTGTCCTAGAGCATTGTTTCACTCCATTTATATTTAAATAAATGTTCAATTGTTTCCCTAAAGGGATAAATTAGTAGTGAAACCTACTGTTTTAACTAATAATAGTAACGTTAGAGCACCGCCTAAATTTGTCACTGCAATATATAAGAATTTTAAAAATTAAATATTTTAATCTTTGACAGTAAAAATTTTGTTACAAAAGATATTTATGGACCAATTTCTATTGTATGATGATTATGGTTAAAAGGTCGACTCGAAAAATCAAAAACAAGATTTTTAATGATAATTTTAAAAATGTCACTAATAAATAGATTTTTAGGAACAATATAATTTGATTTCAAAATGTTTATTTTTTGAGACAAAAAATTTGATCATAAAAAGATAATAATTCATCATTAATATCTAATTTTTGTTACTAAAAATATAATAATGACACTTTTCGTAACAAAATTATTTAGTCTATAAAAAATAATTTTATCCCTAAATTTAATTTCTAAAACCTCAGTTTGCGTCTGGTGGAGTTTTCTAAATATGATCTAAAAATAGAGTTGTATTTTGAGTTTGTAAGTTTTAGAATTATGATTTGAGTGTGAAAAATTTGTTTGGTAGTTTTGAATTGAGTAGGAAATTTTTAATGTGACATATGATATTTGATACAAAAACTTACAACTCATAACCAAATACACAACTCAAAATTTTATTCAAAACTCATAAAATTTTTAAAAAAATTCCGATTTTTTTTTATTTAAAATATAAAAAATAACCGGTGGCATTCATAAAAATATATATATATACTGTTCCTATCAACCGGCTGGATGTCTGGGAGGACGACCCATTAGCACAAATTTTCCCACATTGGACAGAGTTTTCAAAAGTGAGTGGAATTAATTTTTGAAAATCGTAAACAAGCATCACACTCAAATGTAATGGTAGAATTAAGTTTAGAGAGTTCTATCCAAAAGAGTCTTAATTTTTTTGTAGTGTGCCCTTGGAACAATGAATAATTTCTCCTTTAAAGGTGGGCCAATGTGGAAAAACTGTATCCATTCCAAATTAGAACCAGAAGGTGAATTCAACTATAAACAAACAACAATCAAAGTGGATTTTGGGCTATATAATTATGATCTCTCTGTTGTATTATATTTTTAATGAGAAATTTTTATAATTGATTTGGTGAGATTTTATAATTGAATTAGTGGGGGAGAGAGAAGGCAGCCCCTTAATACTTCAAAATTTATCAAAAAATAAGGTCGGACTTTGGTGTACCATGTAACCCTTATATGTATATTAAAAAATATTTTTATTATTGGTGAATTATTTTTAGCGAAATGACATGAAATCTGAAATTCTTCTTTGAAATTACATTCATTTGGAATGCTGCTATGGTTTTGGCATGTCAAGCTATCGTTTATTTATTTAAATTTATGCTTAAAAATTTATTATCTTTACACAATTGAATTCCTACTCTTCTCTCTTCTCTTATCTGGGTAATCATTTTTTTAGTATAGCATAAGCAGGCTCTTTTGGAGAAGATGACAGGACATGAAAATCAGTAAAGAAATTGCTGTTAATGTCATGTTTTGGTGATTTTAAATTTTCAAAGTTGTCAATCAAATCTTACCTTCGATCAACCATGCCAACGAAATAAAATAAATAAAATGAGGGAAAATTCTAACAGATGAAAAAACATAAAATCTCCATTAATGGACCTTTGTAGTACTGATCACCCTCCCTATCATAACCCTCGAATGTACCGAACCCTCATTGATCTTCTTACTTCTTCTGAGGAAAAACAGCTTCGACCAAAACCCGCCTTTCTTCTTCCCATGTCTAACATCTCCTCCTTGTGCTCGAGCGACAAAGGCCATGGATTTACTTTTTGTAAGCACATTCTTAACACTCCTCAAGAAAGACATGGTCGTGGACCCTTTTGGCTCGGAAACCACAGAGTAGAGATGATGGACCGGAGACGACTCAGACGAAGTGTAATGAGAAGAAGATAAAGAAGAATAAGAAGAACAAGAGGAGGCAATGTTGATTGTGTTAGTACATGAACTTGATGAAGGTAACTGAGAGAGTCTTTCTCTCAAACAAACTGAGCAAACGCCCGGTGATTGCAGGTGGTTCGGGTGTTTCTTGCAGAGCACATCGGACTTTGATCGGCTGATTTGGTCATTCTTTAATTTCTTGTTTTCCATTTTTTTGTTTCTATTTTTGCTTCTTGTTGTGTGTGTGTATGTTCATATAGTGTTTGTTTGTTTTTGTTTTTTGTTTTTCTTTCTGAAAAATGCCTCTTTGACAGTTTGAGTTTGAAAGATTTGGTTGAGGATTTGGCGGACGGTTAGGATGTAAGTGGGGGCTTAGATGGGGGCTGAGATGCTTTATGTGGGATTGAGTGGGTTGGCAGGAGTGGAAAAATTCTATTCAAATTAGAAACAGAAATGAAATCCAACTAAAAATAAGGAAGAAGCATAAAATTCGATTACAGAATAGGTCTAATTTCTGTTACTTAGATTTTTTCAAAGAAAATATTTGTTAGTGAGAAATCTCGGTAACAGTTTTAGTGAGGTTATATGACTGAATTAGTAAGAGACAAAATAGTGATCATATAATCTTATTGTAATGTTTTAATTAGTTAATGATACATATCATATCATGATACTAATTATCTATCTATCTAAGCTTCTCTCTCAGGCCAAGTGTACATTTTTATTTTTTTTTGGCACACAATATATTATAAATATATATATATACTAGCAAATGGACCTGTGTTATGCACGGATGAAAATAAGAAATTATAAAAGTAAAATTTTTAACAAAAATAAATAAATAATTATTTTAATGATATAATTTATATTAGACTATAATAATACACATATCCTCACATGTTAATGTTAAAAGTATGTTATAGTAAAGATTTCTTAAATTGTAATACACAATCACCTAAGTACATTAGTTTACATATGTTATGTGAATTGTCAATTAAGTTCATTTGATAATACATAAATAAACTACCAATAAAATAAATTTTAAGATTCATGTAAAAATATTTAAATGTTAACTTTCAGATGCATATAATTTATCACATAATGCTTAATATAATTGGAGTCATACATTTCAACACTTAATTTTTATGAATAGGGTATTGTCTGTTTCTAGTTAGGTATTTTAATTGGACGGTCTAGTCTAGCCTATTTTAGGTTTGTTTCAATGGTCCAAACCGTATAATGTGCAAGACTCATCGTGTACTTTATCTCTGTAATAAAACACGTTGATCGAATATTAATAAATACTTGATCAGAACATATTTGTGTCAATAATTTATTTTAAAAACCATACTTACCGTTGATACAAATTTGATTTAATCAAGTGGTTATCAATATTTGATCAATGTGATTTTTTACAGGGATGAAGTATTCGATGATCCTACATATTAAATAGTTGAAATCGTCAATATGTGTTAGGCTTTTATTCTTGACAATCCCGTTTGACAAAACTCTTTTTAATTGTAATTGTATTTGATCTTTTATTTCAGTGAAACTATGAGTTTTAAATGTGAATTCAACCCAAATTGCGCCTTGCACAGATGTTTCAGAAGTTTATTCTTTCATGTTTGCCACTTCGCTGATTATGTCAGAGATCGAGCTCCCCGGTCAGCTCGCGGGGGTCTAGGGAACAACACCCCTTGGTAGGTTCGGGGTAGCACCCTGGCGGGGTTGAGGGGCAGCGCCCCCGAAGCAAAAAGCAAAAATACAGTCGAAATTGCTTGTCTGCTCAAGTGGCTATTTGTGCGCTCGAGAGGAGAATCTTTGGTTCTAGAAGTTTGAACTGTCTGCAAAAGTACTGGAAGTTGTGTTTTTGCACTCAAGCGAAAACTTCCTGTGCTCAAGTGGCCATTGTTGCGCTTGAACGGAGATCGCGGATCAGTTTTCTATAAATATATGATTTCATCCGTTTTTAGGGTTACGACTTCCAGATCTTCTTCTTAGATATTAGGGTTTATATCTGGAACTTCTTTGTTTGTTTCTTTTAATATCTGTGAGAGTTTAATGAATTGAGTGGATTATATCAAAGGGTTTTGTTTGTTTTATTTATTCAATACAAAAGAAAGAGTTGTTTATCGGTGGATTCCGTGAAATTTGGGCCTGAAGCTTTGGTGGATTTTGGAGTGGCTTATCGTCGTGGATTCGACATTGACGTTGTGGATTCAACGTTGAGCAAGACAATTCCGAGACGAAGACGAGGTTGGAAGAGGCACATAAGGGTCGGTCGATTCGGGCGTAGATTCGCTAGTTAATTGAGAGTACGCTTGTGTAATTCCTTTATGTCTTCTTAGTGGATTGTTTTGTGGCTTTTGCCCGTGTTTTTTTTTTTTTTATCATAATTGGAGGCGCTCTAATTGTGGCTTTTTCACGTTAAAATCGTTGTGTTAATTTGTCTTAATTGTTTGATTGTGATTGTTATTTACTGCTTAAAATTGATATATAATCACAAATCAATATTTAGGAAATTTCTAAATTTTTCAATATGAATAAATCTAAGTAATTTTAAATTTTATGTACTTATTTAAAACTTTGAGGGAAACTTGCTATTCAAGTGTATTGTCAAAAAATAATTACATATATATAAATCAAAATTTATAAACTTTACAATTAATTTTTTTTAAAAAAAAAATAAATAAATTCAACCTTTACACTTACATGTTATTTTTTTTTTTTAAACTTTTAACATTTGAAATTCTCGTGTCTTTTGTCATTATTACTGCATCAATATATAACATCAAATAAAAAAAAAATAAAAAAATAAAAATAAAAAAAAAACTAAAAATCCCGAACGCAAGGAAGGAAAAAGAGTAATGGAGAGGCGGGTTCAGAACAACGGTATATGAGGTTGGATCCCTGTGCTGAAGCAACGGCGTGGAGGTGGAGCTTGGGGAAAGGATGTTAGGCGTGGTCTACACACCATATTCGTGGACAATCTCCCCTGCTCCATGGATGCTAAATCCCTGTTCAAGCTATTCTCCAAGTTTGGCATTGTAAGAGATGTCTTCATTCCCTCCAAAAGGAGAAGAGTGACAAACTCCCGATTTGGTTTTGTGAGATATGGTTGTCCTGTTGCATCAGACGTTGCTATTCAGAAAGCTAATGGCCTCTTGGTGGACGATAAGGTGCTAGCAGTCAACATGGCTTCTTACGATAGGAGTAACAGGGATGTACAGAGCCAGAGGCGGGTTCAGAACAATAGAGGTGCCTTTGAAACAACCACAACGGGGGGTCAAATGCCATTTGTTGGCTCTAGAACGTTCGCCGAGGTATTAAAAGGGGGCAAACTCAATGGGGAAGCTTGTCCGACCATTAGAGCAAACGAAGTTGGCCATGGATGGCTATATGACAGTGTTGTAATCAGACTAAATATTGATTACACTGTAAATAGTATTAGAGAGGCCCTCGAGGAGAATGGGATATTGCAGGCTGTGGTCAGGAAGGGGGGAGGTCGTGACGTAGTCGTAACTTTTAATTCCCATGAGGAGATGCAATCTAATGTCCATAATATGAAGGTGTGGTTCAAAGACTGGAGCAAGTTTGTTTTAGAATGGCAGCCCGATCTTCAAATCCAGCAGGAGAGATGCGTGTGGTTAAGATGTTTTGGCATACCTCTTAAACTCTGGAATAGAAGCACTCTGAACAGTATTGGCAGTTTGTGGGGATCAGTCCTTAGCCTTGAGGGTGACGTGGATCAACCTAAATCCTTCTCCTCTACTAGGATTAAAGTGGTGACATCCTGCATGGAGTTCATTTCTTCAACAATAAATTTGGAGTGCAAGGGAGTACTTCATCCTATCCTTGTGTTTGAGGATCACCTGGTCAACTCAGTTGAGTTTCCTACCAGCTCACGCACTGAGCTTGCTGATTGCAACTCCATTGTAGGAGCAGGGCCAATTAATTTTCCGCAGAAACTCGGCGTGGAGAAGGTTGATGATGCTGCATTGGCACATAGTGATCGGAGGTCCCCACAGTACAACAGTGGTGAGGGTACAGTAGTCGAGGAAACCGGCTATGTCAGGCAACTAGGTGATAACGTAGCAGGTGTGGTGGCTCCTGGTCCCGATGAGGAAGCACCCACGAAAGACCTCAACCAGTGCTACAGTGGGGCGTTGGTAGACACAGAGGTGGAAGAGACGCTGTGTGAGGGAAAGGTCTGCAGTGCTACTGCAGTAGGTGTGAAGGGGGCAATGATGGGGGAGCTATCAACCTACCCACTAATCCTGCCTATTCCACTGAGAAGTGATGAGGAAGATTCATCTACCCGTTCCAACAAAAGCTCTAGTGGGCCGATGGATGTCTTTGGGCCTGGTATTTCTCTTGAGGTGGATCTAGCCCAACCAAATGGGTTGCAAAGAGTCCATAGTTTATCTATTCTCAAGCCATCTGATTTACCTGCCACTAGACCTATTAATTGTATTGTTCCAGTCTCAGGCCCACATGCTATTGCTGGCCCATCTTCTCTGGGCTCTCAGGGTCTTAAGGATCAAAGCCTTGCTAGATCAACTACTGTCACCACTAATCCCCATCGAAAGGCAATGAATTCTGGGAAGAAGAAGGCTCAAGTGGAGGGCTTTTCACGTTTTGCTAGGCTTTATGGCCAGACAACTGCCTCTGCTGCTAAGCACTCTTCCAGGTCTATCATTCTCAGACCTGCTGCTGCTGCCCTTGCACAACCAAGCTTGTCCCAAGGTAATTCCAGCTCAAGGAGCCTTCTCCTCAAAGAAGCTAAGGCAACCATCCAATTAGGGGAGCAGCTTGGAATTAATTTTAAAGGAAAAGAAGTTGCTGTGTTGGATAAGATTATTGATCTTGAACTTAATGATAAAGAGAGAATCAATGAAGCAAAGCCGTGATTGCTGTGTCTGGGGGCCTCACAGTGCATCATCTGGTCTCTATGAAGCTTCTCTCCTGGAATGTCAGAGGCATCGGTAAGCCTGAAAAGAGGGGTAGAATCAAACGTCTCCTGAGAGAGAGACATATTGACGTTGCCTTCCTCCAAGAAACCAAGAAAGTAATAGATTCAGAGTTTGCTGCTCGTGGGCTTTGGGGTAATAGGAAAATGGAGTTTATGTCTGTAGACCCTGTTGGGACTGCAGGTGGGCTTCTCTGCATTTGGGATCCGGATGTCTTTCAACTAGTTGGGAGCTGCTGCAACAGGAGGTTTATTCTCCTCTCAGGTACACTCTACAGTTCATTTGATTGTGTTCTCCTAAATGTATATGCTCCTAATGATGTTAGTAGTCGGTCTATTCTCTGGAATTCCATTTTTAAGCTCAAGGACTCATTCCCTAGGCCTTGGTGCTTGGCTGGGGATCTTAATGAAATTAGGCACATAGGGGAGAGGGTTGGCTGTGTCAGAAGAGATAGGGGAATGCGTCATCTTAATGCGTTTATTGACAAATGTGAATTGAGTGATCTACCCCTTCTTGGCCGGTCCTACACTTGGTGTAATTCTCAGGAGGCCCAGAAATGGAGTAGAATTGACAGAATAATGCTCAGCCCAGAATGGTTGGTTCACTTCAAAATGAAACTCTGGGGTCTGCCTAGGTTAATATCAGACCATTGCCCTCTTTTGATGATGGAAGATGAAAGAGATTGGGGCCCCAAGCCCTTCAGGTTTCTTAATGCTTGGACCCTGCACCCCAATTTCTCTCATTTTTTCATTTCCTGTTGGGAGAATTCTACTGTCTCTGGTTGGGCAGGCTTCATAATCCAGCAAAAGTTCAAGCACCTTAAGATGAAGTTAAAGGTTTGGAACACTGAAGTGTTTGGTAATGTTACCACTAAACTCAAGGAAACTGAGGAGGAATTGCATGCCTTTGACAGACTAGCAGAGGAAAGAGCACTGCTCCAATCAGAAATGGTTCGAAGAAGAGAAGTAAGATGTGAAGTGTGGAAACTCTACAGGAAGGTGGAGTGGCTATGGCATCAACAATCTCGAATGAAGTGGTCTTTGCAAGGGGACAAGAATACTAGGTTCTTTCATGCTGTTGCAAGTACCAGACAGAATAAGAACATGATAAGCTCCATCTCAGTAAATGGAGTGTCTCTCGAGGAGCCGAGCAGAGTTAAACATGAGGTGTTCCTCCATTTTAAGAAACACTTCAAGGAAGATTGGGTCAAGAGGCCCGTATTGGGAGGGGATTTCAGATTCATTGAGGATACCATTTCCCAACATCTTGTCTCAGAATTCACTGTAGCAGAGGTATGGGCTGCCATTAAAGAGAGTAATAGCAACAAGGCTCCCGGACCAGATGGGTTTAACCTCCTATGCTTTCAGAAGTTTTGGAAACAAATGAAACAAGTGATTATGCAATTTTTCCAAGATTGAAGGCAGTCATGCCCTCCATTATTGGTGATTCTCAAACTGCTTTCATAGGGGGAAGGAATATCCTTGATGGGGTCTTTATTGCTAATGAAGTAGTAGATGGTTGGAAGAAGGCTAAGCAAAAAGGATTGATCATCAAACTAGATTTTGAGAAAGCTTTCGATTCAGTTAACTGGGAGTTCCTGTTCTCTTTGATGTCCAGTTTTGGGTTTGGGCCTAAATGGGTCTCTTGGATTAAAACATGTGTTTCTACATCTAGAATCTCCATCCTAGTCAATGGTTCTCCATCTAATGAGTTCTCTCCGCAACGAGGACTCCGTCAAGGCGACCCATTGTCACCCTTTCTCTTCAATATAGTGGCTGAGGGGCTTAATATTCTACTAAGTAGAGCACTAAATCTTGGCATCCTTCATGGTGTCTCGATTGGGGTTAATGGGGTTCTGTTATCACATCTTCAATTTGCTGATGACTCAATTTTCTTCTGCAAGGCTGATATGGACCAGGTGGTGATTGTCAAAAGACTCCTACGGTGTTTTGAAGTCCTTTCGGGGCTTAGAATAAATTATCACAAGAGTGTTGTGTGTGGTGTAGGTGTGAATGATGAGTATCTAAATGAAATTGCCAGTCTCTTGAACTGTCAGGTGCAAAGTTTACCACTGAAATTTTTGGGGCTACCTTTAGGAGCCAACCCAGGTAGAAAATCAACCTGGAAGCCTGTGCTTGATAATATCAGAGCTAGGCTTTCCGGTTGGAAGAGGAAAATGTTGTCATTTGCTGGAAGGTTAACCTTGATCAAGTCTGTTCTTTCTAGGGGTGGGCGCGGATCGGTTGCGGCCACGAAACCTCCAATCCGCCATCCGTCCGCCAAATTGGCGGATTGGTGAAAATCAATCCGCATCCGTCCGCCAATCCGGCGGATGCGGATTTAGCGGATTGGCGGATTGGCGGATGGATGCGAATCGGTTTGGCGGTTTGAAAATTTACAAATTTTCAACATACAAAAAAAAAAAAACCCAAGAAAAAATTCAATTAACATCGGTGTCAATGTCATTGTCTAAAAATGTGATGTGCCTGCCTAGGATTAAAGGGAAATTGCATATGTTTTATAGATGATTTGTTTGTGTTGTTTGTTGTTCAAACAGGTACATTAAATAAAAGTTCAAGCACGGGGTCACTGTGTTGTTCAACTTGGAGGACTTAACAACTTACCATTGAGCCACTTTACCCAACAAACATTGCATCAAATCAACAAAGCTTCCCCTTTCTACTGTTTGGGTTACTTACTCCAATTCCTTGGTGAGACCATGAGATTATGGCATGGCATAGGGAAAGAGATGACAGAACCTTTTAAATAAACCCATATGTTCAAAGTATTTTACTCAAGCAGTTTCTATCTTTTCTTTTGTATTTTATGTAAATTTGATATTCATTATTAGGCATTTTATTAGAATACAAGGAATTTTCAATAAATTCAAGTTTGCTGTAGAATGCTTTTGTTTAAAGGAATGGAAAGAAGTTGGGACCGTTTTGAGCAAGGTGCTATTAATATTATTTCAAATTATATTTTGTCTCTAATGCAACAAATCTGCTGCCAATGCCATTCATCTTCACATGTGTAAAACAAAAATCTGAGTAAAACAAAAATCTGCCATTCTCAAATGTTGCTCACAAAAATAAAACCATTGCTCACAAAAATAAAACCATTGCCATTCTCTATCTGCCATCCTCATATGACATGTTAACTTATCAATTTGCCATTCTCAATCTGCTGCCATTCATCTTCACATCACATGTGTAAAACAAAAATCTGAGTAAAAAAAAAATCTGCCATTCTCAAATGCATTGCTCACAAAAATAAAACCATTGCTCACAAAAATAAAACCATTGCCATTCTCAATCTGCCATCCTCATATGACATGTTAACTTATCAATTTGCCATTCTCAATCTGCTGCCATTCATCTTCACATGTGTAAAACAAAAATCTGAGTAAAACAAAAATCTGCCATTCTCAAATGCATTGCTCACAAAAATAAAACCATTACTCACAAAAATAAAACCATTGCCATTCTCAATCTGCCATCCTCATATGACATGTTAACTTATCAATTTGCCATTCTCAATCTGCTGCCATTCATCTTCACATGTGCAAAACATAATTCATTACATTACAGTCATCCAAAGTTGAAGTTGAAAATCATCCATAGTTTAAAATAAAAAAATAATACAGTCATCCAAAAAGATAATTCATTACAATACATGTGCAAAACATAATTCATTACAATACATTCATCCAAAAAGAAGCAAAAAGTCATTAATTTCCTTGAGCCACACCATGAGCCATGTAAACCTGCATAACAAAAAAAATGAAATTATTTAATAAGAAAAACACTAAAAAGTCTTAAACTTAAAACAAATAACATATGTTAACAACATTTAGCAAAAAGGAGGGGTATTTTACCATGATATTAAACATCAATAAAATTAGATTCCGGACTTGGGCTTGAACAAGAACTTGATTCTGAAACAACTACACATAAAACATAACACAAGAAAAACATGTAAAGTGAAAATAATGAATTTTGAATAATACAAAATAAATGAAATTTAAAACAAAATAAATCATTGAATGTATTACCCGAATCATATTGTTGTTCAAATTCTTCAATATCATTCATTGCTTGTCGAAGGCATATTGGAATGTTACTTCGGAGCCAATTTTGTGCACAAACAAGAACCTCCACCATCTTTGGAGCAAGTGAACTCCGAAATGGATCAAGTATACGACCTCCTGTGCTAAAAGCCGACTCAGAAGCAACAGTGGACACAGGCATTGCCAATACATCTCGTGCTATGAGTGATAATACTCTATACTTTGTTGCATTAACCTTCCACCACTCCAAGATGTCAAATTGAGCATTCTTCCCACCTTTCTCAATATCACCCAAGTACTTATCCAATTCCGACATACTCCCAGTACTAGAAAATTGCCCCTCCAAAAATGAATTAAATTGAGAGTTCACAAGAGAATGTGGGTCATTTTCATCTATCACCACCATATCTATTGTTTCATTTATATTGGAGGCATGCACATTTGTTGAATCAAGCGCGGCATAATGATCATACAATTTACTTAAACAATTTTTCACCTTCTCCAACATTTCCTTCACTTTCACAACATCTCCACCAAAAATTGTTGAAAAGCAAAATTGCAAGTATGTCATTTTTCTTCGAGGGTCAAGAACAACCGCAATGTACAAAAGGAGATTGATTTTATCCCCATTTCCCCAATACTTGTCAAACTTCTCTTTCATTTTTTTTGCCATTGAAGACAAAATAGGATCATTGTCTTTGATTAATTGTCCAATCATATTTTCAATGACAAAAATTTCAGTGTAGAATGTATTTGAAGTAACAAATAAAGAGCCAGAAAACCTCTTTGTTGCATTGTAGAACATTCTAAGAAATTTCAAAAACACCCTACAATTATCCCAATCCTCGGCGGTAGGCATCTCTCTCCTCTCACCCCCTTCAGTATCCAAAAAGTAGTGTTTATAATTGTAGTCCTCCTCACCCATTCTTTGAAAAGCACTTTCAAATTTTTCTGCTGCCTCCAACATAAGATATGTAGAATTCCACCGTGTTGGCACATCTAGGCACAAGAGACTCTTACTCTCAATTTTTAAACTTTCCACATACTTCTTAAAAGAGTCAAGGCGGTTTGGAGAAGACCTCACATACCTCACTGCATGCCTCACATTCGCTATACAAGACTCAAGATCCTTCAATCCATCACTAACAATGAGATTCAGAATATGCGCACAACAACGCATATGCAAAAATTCATGGCCCAAGACAGTTCCCTTCCATAATTTTGTGGTTCGTTTCAAGAATCTAATGGTTAGATTATTGGAACTCGCATTATCAACAGTTAAGGTGAAAAGGCCATCAATGTCCCACTCTTTTAAGAGTGCCTCAATTTTTTTACCAAGTGTTTCTCCTTTGTGGTCTTCAACTTGACAAAAATTTATAATTCTCTTTTGTAACTTCCAATCATCATCAATGAAATGTGCAGTTAGACACATATAACACAAATTTTGTATGGAAGTCCATGTGTCTGTGGTAAAGCAAATTCTACGCCCCTTCACAATTTTCTTCAACCTCTCTCTTTCATTAGTGTATATGTCTACAATGTCCCTAGCAACAGTATATCGAGATGGAATCTTGAACTTGGGTTGCATGACATTACAAAACCTCTTAAAACCAACCCCATCCACAAATCTAAAGGGCAATTCATCAATTACTATCATCTCGGCAAGATGCCTCCTAGCAACTTCTATGGAAAATGGCGTAACCACAACATCAACAACACCCTCACCATCACTGCCAACTTCTCTAGGTTGAAATCCCAATGTTTGTTGCCCATGAGTGTCCCTATATGGATACTTTGTACAATTTTTCAAATGACTTAACAAATTACTTGTTCCGTGACTCTTAGACCCTGCCATATATTCTTTCTTACAATACTTGCACATGGCCCTATCTTTCCCATCAATACCCTTAATCTTTTCAAAATGATCCCAAGCCTTTGATGTTGTTCTCCCACTACTACTAGTTTTGGCCAAGGGTGGTCTACGAGGGGGAGCATTAGATTGGGTAGAGGGGTCAATAGCAGATGATTCGGGCTCAACATTAGGACTCACAAAAAAAGTTTCTTCACTTGGAGGATCCATGATCAAAAGATTATCAAATAAACTGCCAACAACCAATAAAAAATCATTCAAAATATGCTTCTCAAATCCATGCTCAAACATGTTAAATGGCATATGAAAATAAAAGAATGGACAGTGTTTAAGTTCATTGACTAATGTGAATATGCTTAAAAAAATGGACAGTGTTTAAAAAATGGCATATGAATATGCTTCACTAAGTAAGATTAGTTCATTGACTAATGTATTATGAATCAAAGTTTAATTTAATGATCAACTCTTTAGTTTTTATTTCAATTGTTTATGATAGAGAAGCACTTGTGGTTATAGGCAGCAATTTAGATGAGTTACACACTGTTCATATCACATAATGTGCAAACAATATGGTCATCAATAAGACAGTATATCATATCACATAATTACAGAGAGAAATACAATTAATTTAAATATAATTAAAAACTAACCTGGAGGAAGAGATTGCTTCAACTTGTCAGCCTTTTCTGAGTCAAACACACAGAACAGAGTGTGTAGAGGTACCTGGAACAACGAAAAACACATCCAAAATAAAACAAAATCAGTAAACAAATGTGATATCTGAGCTTCCAAATATACATGAGAAGCAAACCAGAAAAATGAATAAGATCCAATATCTTGACATCATTTTTCAAAATTAATTAGGTTGTGGACCATGAACACTTACAAAAAAAACACTCAGGATGACATTCAAAATAACAAAAGAAAATAGCTTGGGATTTTATGTATAGAAGCATGAAAAATAAAAATTAAAGAAAAACTAAAACACATGAAAGACAAACTCACTAAAATCATCAATCAGTAAGTAGTAAAAGTAACATGCAGATACATTGGAAGAGCACACACTCAAAACATTAGACAACACTTTGATTTTGCTCAACTAAATGAAGATTGAGATACAACTTTATTAAGAAAAAAAAATTACAGAAAAGAAAGGCATGGTATTACAAATCTGGTGGGGAAATCCTTACATAAACACTTGTCACACCTCTAATATATAAAAAGTAAAGGATGAACCTACTTTTGACAGAATATACAAATGGATTTACAGATCATGTCTCAAATATTCCAATAATACAACATATGGTTGTTTAATGTGCTGACCAATGACCATTACTAAAACATAAAGAAGTGGAACCATCTATTTTGAAATGATTCTAAATAGTGGAATCCAAATTATTTACTAAAGTCTAAAACAGATTCTGAATAAAAAAAAAAACCATCTATTTCGTTACAGTCAGTGGAACCAAAAACAAAAACATCTATTTCGTGTAGACTGGAACCAAAAACAAAAAAATGGAACTGGAACCAAAAACAAAAAAACCAGTTAAGAAGAAAAAGGAGAAGGTGAGAGAGAGAGAGAGAGAGAAATACCTCAGTTACAGTCAGTGTAGACTAGTAGATCGATCAATCTAACCATCTATTTTCATTTTAGAACTGGAAAAAAAAAAAAAAAAAAAAAACCGATTAGACTAAGATCATCAGAAGAAGAGAAGAGAAGAAAAGAGAAGAAGAGAAAAGCAGAAGAAGCTCAGAAGAAGAGGAAAGCAGAGAGAGAGAGAGAGAGATATACCTCAGTCACTGTGTATGTAGATCAATCGCCGATGCCGTGTACGCCGTGTTGTAGATCGATCGCCGACGCCGTGTTGTAGATCGATCACCGACGCCGTGTATGTATAGATCGTCCGACGATGTGTAGGGTAGAGAGAGAGAGAGAGAGAGAGAGAGAGAGAGAGAATGAGAATGTCGAAATTAGGGCAAAATGAGAGAGAGCATATCAGAAACAGAAAGAAAGAAATGAAAAGGGGGGAAAATGAATGAGGCAGGAGGCACGCGTAAATCAGCCAAAAAAAAAGGAAAAATAGGCATTTGTGGTCGGGTCGGGTCTGCCGACTAAAATGGCGGATCACCCGCCACCCGACCCGAACCCGAAAATTTTCATAATCTGGGCCCGCACCCGTCCGCCACGTGTCACGCATCCATCCGTTGCACGTCGGGTCGGGTCGGGTCGGGCGGGTGGGGCGGGTCGGTGGATCCGCTGCACAGCCCCGGTGTACTATCTTTCCCTCTTCAGGATGCCCGAAGGCGTGGCTCGTGAAATTGAAAAGATTGAGGCTGCTTTTTTGTGGGGTGGTGATGGCCTAAAAAGAAAAGTTCATCTGGTAAAATGGGTTGAGGTTACTAAGAGTGTTGCCCAAGGGGGTTTGGGCATCAGAAGGATCAGGGATGTCAATGCATGTCTGCTTCTAAAATGGTGGTGGAAATTTGGAAATCAAATTTCAGCATTATGGAGGAAAGTTATCTGTAGCAAGTATAAAATTGAGATCCAGAGTTGGCATCCTCCTGTGCAATCCTCCTACAAGTTCTCTAGGGTATGGAAGGATATCACCAGTATAGGAGCCCATAGTCCTCATACGTTTCAATTCTTCCTGGATAACTGCCAAATCAAGGTTGGGAATGGTAGTCGTATCAGATTTTGGCATGACAAGTGGTGTGGATCTACCTATCTAAAGGAGGAATTCCCCTCTCTCTTCAACCTGTCTGTTGATAAGAATGGTTCTCTTCAACATTTCTTTGCCAGGAAAACCAGCACTTCAGTTTGGAACTTTCCCTATAGAAGAAACCTCTATGCCTGGGAAGAGACCAGTGAAGCTAGGTTGATTTCCTTGTTATCATCTGCCCCCCCTTTGTGCCTTTCCAGTCTTGACAGCCTGGAGTGGTCTGCTGCGGGTCCAGGTTCTTGTGTTTTCTCTGTGTCCTCTCTTTATTCTCTTTGTAATCCTCTCCTTGGGCCTCACCTCAACATCAGTGAATTCATCTGGAACAATACCTTACCTCCCAAAGTTCAGTTTTTTGGATGGTTAGCTTGGAAAAATAGAGTTAAAACAGCGGTGTTTCTGCTCAATATTGGTATCCTAGGCAGCAATGTTTCCCCTTTATGTCCTCTCTGTAGAGTGGCCCCTGAATCTGTGTCTCATGTTTTGCTCCATTGTAAATTCTCTTGGTCCATTTGGTCATCTGTGCTACATGAGTGGGGGCTCAGTTGGTGTATCCCTCAATCTACAGCAGCTCTGTTTAACTGGTGGATGGGGGTTAAGCTCAAGCACCCCCTCAGGAAATTCTGGGGAGCAATCCCACTGGTTGTACTATGGTCCCTTTGGAGGCTAAGGAACGAATGTGTTTTTAGAGAGGCTCATCCTAATGCTGTAGAACTGTGGGAACTTATTAAGATCAGATTGGCTCTTTGGCTTAAAGCTTCTATCAAGGATTTCCCCTTCACAGTTGAGGATGTGGTTCTCAATTGGAGTCAAATCAGGCTATGTTATTCAATTTAAAAGGAATCTGCCAAGTGCTGCTTTGCTGGTGCTGTGTTACTGACCTGGTGATCTGAATGCTGCAATCTGCCATCCCAGTGGCTGAATGTTGTGATCTGAATGCTGTCTTGTTCTACAATCTGCAATCTGCAATTGTGGGTTTGGTGAATTGCTGCAGCTTTCCTGGTATGAAGTGTGCATTGAGGTGTATTGCTGATGTTCTGGTTCTTCAATCTGTGGAGTTTATGTGGGTTCTGAATCTGAGTTCTGTCTTGGTGTGTGCTGTGTGCTCCATCTCTGCTGTGCTATTTTGCCTTGTCTGCTGGTTGTTCTGTTTGTTAATCTGTGTTAATCAGTTTGGAGATGGAAGTGAAGGACAAAACTGACAAAACTTCTAAGGATGAAGGCATGAAGCTACTATCACAGACATGCTGATGTGTTAGATTAAACAAAAAGGGGGCTTGGTTTGATTGAAGGGCTGCTGTGTTTGGATTAGGTGCCTCAGTTGTTAGCTGGAGTTAATTTCATTAATTTGATTGAAGGACTGCTGGTTTTATTCTTTTTTGGTTTCCTTTTGTTTTGTTTTGGGCGTTGGTTTCTCACCAACTAGGAGGTTGGAGCTTGCTATAGCTCCAAGCTCCTCTTTATTGATGTAAATTGTTCTTTCCATCAATAAAGTTTTCTTTGCCGATCAAAAAAAAAATATATAACATCAAATAGTAGCAAACATCAACAAAATATGATATATTAAGAAATTGTACTATGTATTAAAACACGTTTTTTTCAAATAATAAATATATACTTATATTATATTGATAATTTTTTTGTTACCTTCTAAAACTATAAACATTTTTTAGACGCAGAAATATTTGGTACAAACATCATTTTAGGAGCACACTATAGCAATTGTAAAAATGTTAAATTATAAATATATTTTTTGAGATTTTCTTAAAATAAGAATTACTTTTTGTAATTTTAAAAAGTATATCCCACCTCTTAAAAATTATAATTTCATAATAAATTATTTATTTTATTAATAAATCATAAAGACAACAAATAATTTTTAATAATGTCATAAATATAGTTTTTAATAAATCATAAAGGCACTTATATGTTAACTTATTTAATTTATTTGCTTCAAACAAAAAAACTAACAAATGGTGTCTGGTTGCAAATTAAATTCTAATTTATTTGACTTTTTCAATTTATTTGGCCCAAAAGATCAGATTTTCTTAAGGTACAATTTGTAGTTTTTTTCAACTTATTTGAAACACTTAAATACATACAAATATAAAAGTCTCATCTCATGTGTAATAAGTACAATTTTTTAGGACATTTTAAATGTTTGACAACAAAAATGCTATGTCATATCATAACTTACTTAGCCAAACATGTAAAACTTTATTTTATTGATTATTAAAAGTTGACACACATTTGCAACTTATTTTAAGTTTTTAAAAATAAAATCTAAGAAAGAATCTTAACAGTGATACAAAATGAACCCACTACCGTCATTATAGTGTTTATCTCCTAGATTAAATTTGTAATTATTTCATTTTAAATTGAAATATTTACTATTGTAACTTGTAATTTTAAGAGTACTAATCCCACATCATTATTAAATTTTATAGATAAAAATTTTATTTATAAATTATTTTTCTTTTCTAACTTGACTATCAATTAATTTTATTTATATATTATATACACATAAACAAATCCCTTATATTCGCAAGCTACATATGCTTATGGGACAACAATAATTGATTTATTTATTTATTTATTTATTTTTTGATCAGCAAAATAAAGCTTTATTGATGAAAAAAGCACAATTCATGCAAAAATATATCAACAAAGAAGGGAAGTGCACTAAGTATCAAAGCTAACCTCAACAATCCCAACTAGATTGGCATTGCAAAGGAAGCAAAATTCATTGAGTCTCACAATTCATGTTCATGATTATTAACAAAGTGTTAATATACAAGATAATAAATAAGATATTATTAAAATATATATAATTAGGCAATTGGCAAGAGATAGCTAACAACAATCAAAACATTAGAACAATGTCATGTAGCACACTCCTTAACTTTATTATTAATTTGGGTGATAAACGAAAACATACATGGTCCACAAAAAAAAAGAAAAAAGTCCTACAGACAGTAAAAGATAGAAAAAAAAATATACCAGCATCTATAAAAATAAACTTGAAATTAACTCTTAAAACAAAGATACACTCACAACTTTTATTATCAATCTAGATGGAAAAAATACACAGAAAAAGCAGAAATCATTGCAAAAAAGAAAAAGAAAGAAAAAAAAGAAAAAAAAAAAAACAGATATCACCAGCAGACATCTAAAAAAAAAAAATTTGGAATCAACTCTCAGAACAAAGATAGTGACATATATATGTATATAATATTTAACAAACATGTCAAATTTATAAGATTCATTGTAACAGTTAACCCATAGCACTCGCATATTCATACATCGATGCTACTCCTCAATCTACCACGGATTGAAACTTAGACTATTGATATTAAGAAAGAGAGACTAACCTTTACACAATTAAATTTGGAGAGGGTTGCCCTCACGAAGAGATTGAATGATGGTATGTTAAGGGAGAGAGTTATTTTGAATTTTTAGATTGTTTAAGCCTTTCAAAAATTTAGGTTTTTTATATCAATATTTTGTTATTTATTTTTTTGGAAAGGCAGGAAGAGCACTAAGGGAAATCAATGCTTCCCATATTAAGTGGATTTTGAATTTGAAATTTGAAATTCAAAAGTTTTGATAAGTAAAGATTTTTTATTTTATAGTTGAATGGACTAACCAATAGTAGTTTTTTTTTATTATTATTATATTATTATTATTTTTTTTATTTTTTAAATTAAAAAAATCCACAAATTTAGTTTGAGGGTTTAGAACTTCCACACGTCTTGGGGTTGAAAACTCCCTTTTCCTTATATAATATATAGATTTTATTTATTTGAAATGTGCCCATTGTTGGTTTGTTTGAAAGAATTGTGAGTGAGCAAATATTGATTACAACAGTGATACAACATTTCAATTTCTCTAATTAATGACAAATTTCATGAGGAATCTTTAGGTGCCAATAGGTTAGATGTCATGTGGTATCTTCCTCTATTATAATTTTGAATTTGACAATAGGGTCTATTATATTTATGTTGAGTGTTTGAGAAATAATAGGAAACATATGCACACTTGGCAATGCCACGTGGTACTTCCTAGCATATAAAAATTTCTCTAAATTTCACATACAGAGGGAAATAAAGAAAGGAGAGGGAGAGAAACAGTGAAGAGATGAATAAGGAGAAAAATAGCAATTTTGATATTATGAAGATGTATAAATGATGTTTGTCTTAAAACAAAAATGCCTTACTCTCGACTCTCTTAATTTGAATTAAAAATGTGATGGTGCACTTTAATCAATGAATCACATAGTCTAATATAGTTCTTTCTAAATGACAAAGGAGTCTCTCGCACATGAACCAAACCACAATAGGTTAATTAAACTTTGGCCTCAATTAATTGTAAAATTTAAGTTTCGGAACTTTGATACAAGAATTTGGATAACTAAATAATACATTTATTTAAGACTGTGTAATATAAGTTAAATTTTTTCTTCATTTCTCTGACATTTTTTTTTTCGTTTTTAAATTTCTACCAAAATTTATAATCAAAACAAAGCCTAACAGCCAATTTTTTTTATGGAAAATGCGTGAGAGTTCGAATGCCCCGAATGCCAAAACGACGTCATTTTAGCATTCTTATCGGTAAGAGAATGACTCAGACCTGGTACGGAAAAATTATCTTACCGGTAAGAGAATAAATCTAACCGCTAAGTTAAAAAAAAAAAATCTTAAACCGACGTCGTTTTGAGATTTTAAGTCATTTGAACCGTTGATAATTCGAGCTACGTAGCGAAGTTGTTTTTTTATGTCTCTTATGCATAATCAACTTTTTAGTATTCAAATTTGGTCACTACTCCCCTCTATTAAAAAAACAAAAAATAAAAATTTGGTCATTACAGAGTTGATGGCCTAGCCCAGTAATTGGGTTTTCGTATTGCCAGGCTTCCAAGTGAGGTTTAAATTCTCGGCATTCTTTCCCCTTAGCATATTTATTTGTATGTTATTTTTGTCTTGTAGTTTAAAAATAATAATAATAATAATAAAATAATGATCCCCATAACATTGTTATTTACTGATTGTCTATTCTGATTTAAAAAAAAAAAATTAGAACCGTCACTGCTTGGATTTATGAAGAAATTTTCCTCTTTTCCCAAGTCATCTTGCAATCTAATGCGATAATGACACATACAATACAAGGCTGACTCAGACACGGAGAGACTGAAATTTGATTGGGTACTTGATAAGAAACTTTTGTAGAGCATGACAACCCATATTAATTTTATGTATAATAATTTTTTTCTATAGAAGAAGAAATTTAAAAAAAAAAAAAAAAATCCAACAAGCTCAACAACTGTCAACTACAACTACAACTTCGCACATAAAAAAATAAGGACTTACGTTTAGATTTTAATAAATAAATTTATTATTTAATATGTTTTATGATAATTAATGGTGTTTTTCAAATACTATTAAAAAAAACGTTACTAATAGTTAATTTTCAGCGACAGTTTAAAAATTGTCACAAAAATGTCACTAATTATAAGTTTTAATGACAGTTTAAAAAAATTGTAATAAAAAAGTCACTAATTTTCAACTTTCAACGTTAGTTTGACAAATTTTGTCATAGAAAAATGTCACTAATTGTAAATTTTAACGACAATTTATAAAAACGTGACAAAAAAAAATCACTAATTGTCAATTTTTAACATGTAAAAAAGCATCACAAAAATTTTTTTTAGTGACGATTTTATTAAGACTTGATAAGAATTAAATTCAATTATTAAGATTTATTAATAACTTACCCTAAAAAATAAAGGATGTTCAATTAATAATTATCCTATCTTTCGAGAATTTTTCTTTAGCGGTGTGCTCAATCAATATCATGAGCCTAATAATTACTTGGGACTAAAACCGTGATTTTCCTAATTTATAGAATAATTTCAACTCAAAATTAACAACAAATAAACATATTAATACACTCATAATATTTGATGGGACATCATCACTAAATGCGGGCCGCATGTGAGCGTAAAAGTATTGGTATTGTAATCTTTGTGATGTCCTGAATCCTTTAAAACAAATTGCGTGTATTAATTGATAATTTTTGTTTCTTACGTTGTCTCCATTATTGTTGAACCTTTTGAGTTTAGTGTTGTTATCCATTCTTTTTTATGGTTGTTCCAATAGGTACACCTTAGTGTGTTCTGAGAGGTTATTTTGTAATTTTGGGTGTTGGAGAGAAATCAGGAAAGTTGGGAAATGTTTTGAAGTTACTTTGTCTCAACTTTAGATTAAGACTGCTCGAGCGGTCTTTTTGTCACTTGAGCGGTGAAATTGACCTTCTAGTATCTTATTTTGCAGTTTGAACTTTTGGGAGCAAGTGTTCTTCGCTCGAGCAGTCTTTTTCAGAGGGAAGTGGAGGTTCTGGGAGTGGGTATTTTCTGCTCAACCGGTACCTAAAATTTGAATTTTTCGCTCAAGCACAAGTTTGGTCACTCAAGCGATCTGTCCGCAATCTGCTCCGAAAATGGTGTCAAATCACTTCAAAAGTTGAGCCTTACACAATTTCCATCACTTTTCACTTTCCACTCTCTTTACTTTAACTCTCACTCTCTTTCTCCCATTTCTCGTTAGAAGACCCTCCATCCATTATTCAATGAAATTTTAACCTTAGTATCTTCTTTAAATTTGGAGAGCTCGTCAAGGGTTACGTTATGTACGGTGGGGATTGGATTTTAACGTAGTTGTTTTCAAAGTTTTTCATCTTTTCTTCTCAAAGTCTTGCGGTAGAGATTTTTTTTGAGTTATATATATGATTTTAGCATATCTTGTTCATTTCACTACAACATCTAGTTTTAGTTTGGGTTTGGGTTTGGGTTTGGGTTTTGACATGTTGCACCTATAAAATGTTAGAGAAATGATTTCTTTCTCATGATTTGTTCCAAGATAAATTATTTTGTGAACTATAAATCATTTGGGGATGTATGCTTGTAATTGTTTTGGAAATAAAGGAAAAACCCTCTTTTGGATCAAACCCTAGGTTTTGGGAAAATCTGGGGGGAAGTGAAATGGGTGTAATATTCATGAAACTGATGTTAAATCCTTTGAGAAATTGAAAGAACTTCCCTTATGTAGTTGTATTGATGAGGCACTCATGAGAGGGATAAGAATTTTAGTTAAACAATTATGGTAATGTGTGGTGTATATGTTTGGATTTTGGAAAAATTGAAAATGTATGTTGATTGTGAATATGAGAAAATGTTATATGTCACATGGATTCGTACTTCACCATGATTTTGAGAACTATTGAACCATGGAAGCTTTACTTGAACAAATGTGAGAATTATGGAGATATTGTACAAAGGAGATATCTATATGCAATTATTTCTTATTTCATTCATTTGCATCATCTTGAATATTGTTCACTTACGATCTTAACTCGGAAATTAATTTATTATTTTGAGAAAACAACTGTTGTTATTGAAAACTTTTTTGGATAAATACGTTTGGTAAGTCGGGTTTGGGGGTGTAAGTTATATTGTTTAAGTTGGCCTGAGTATTTAAGGTGAAAGACCAAAAACACGCGTGGAGGAGGTACCACTCAGTTAGGAGACGGTAAAGTGGGGGATTGGTAGTGCTTATGATGCCTACTTGCAAACACCAGCCTAAGGATTACCTGAGTCTTATTTACCACCCCCATTGTCCAAATTAGACTTTCATGAAGAAAATGCACTTTAAATGAAATATTGCATGGACTTCGAAAGAAATGAAGAACTTTGACATTTGAACCTGGCATGGCATTACATGACATTTGAACCTGGCATGACATTAAATTCATGTATATGAGATTGCTTAAAACATATATACTTTGTTAAAATATCTCTACTGGGCTTTATGCTCACCCTTAGTGGAATTGTGTAGAAAAGGATGTTGTGATTCCGCCTAGTTGAAGGTGTGGAGTGATTTGAGGGCAAGAGGCTCTCCTTTTTGTATGATTTGTTTGCAAACCAAAGGCTTAATATGTTTGGGTTTTGACAACTTTTTTTTGTAACCAGACTTAAGCCTTGGAACTTGTAACCTTAGGGCATTTACTTCTTGTTCATTTATTTTACTTTTATATAGTTACAGATGCTATGGATTCGCCTTTTTAGGAGGGTGAGTATGTATCGCATACGAACACTTTTGTATACTTCGTCTATGAAATGAAATATTAATTGAAGGAGTTGGTTGATCGAGGAAGGATCATGTGTTGGGTATATTTATCCTATCTAATTTATTGTTTATGTTTTAGGGGCGTTACAATAGTTGTTAGACATGTTAGCCCAAGATGACTTCTGTCCAACATAACCTATACAACACTATATTTTATCCTCACGTAAATTTTACTCAGATGCATGTTGCATTGGTAGGTTGTATGATGAATTAAGCACTATTGCATGTTGTGTGATTAGTTGTATGATCAATGAAACAATTTTGCATGAGTGATGACTATATTTTTAATTATAATTACTTCGTTTGATGACTATATCTTTAATTATAATTACTTCATTTCATAAATGTATTTTAGTGATGAATGTAATTTATATTTGAGATGTTGGAGAAAATTAAAATGAACTTAAATAACTAATATAAATTTGTGAGTTTCATTAAAGCCATTTCACTAGGCAGTTTTTAGAATAGTCTAAACTAATCTGTAGAAGACTCTAGAGTGACAAGTAGGGGTGTAAAAATGGCCCACGGCCCGTGGGCGGTATGAAGTCCACCCGTGGGTCGAGGTGGGTTCAGCCCAGTTAGGTTGAGCCCAAGCCCAGCCTAGGACCCTAGGCCTAGGCCGTTATTTTGAAGCCCGGCCTGGCCTGTGAGTCCGGCCCGCCTGGCTCGACCAGTGATTCGATCCATCAGCCCGCTCAAGGCTCACTCAAAACCTGGCCTGCCCGAGGCCTAGTATCATTTTTGGTGAAAAAGAATAAAATTTTGGTTGAAAAAGTTAAAAAAAATAATTTAAAAAATGTTCAAGCCTAGCCCGAGGCCCAAATACCCCCTGAGCCTGGGCTGAATTTTCTGGCCCGTGGGCTGGCTTGGCTTGGCTTGAATTTAGGCGGGAGCCCGCGCTGCCCGATATAGGTCGACCTGAGCCTGAGCTCGAGCCCTGGGCTGGGCCAATTTTACTCCCCTAGTGACAAGTGGTTGTGTAATGGTTAAATTTACTTTTATGTAAATCATCATATAGTTTCATTGAATACTAAAATGATGAGTTGTTGTGTAATGGAAAAATTTACTTTTATGGAAATCACTTATATAGTTTCGCTGTACACTAATATAAATGGTTTGATTTGAATAATGGTTCAAGGTTAAATGTTTCTCATATAATTTGGAGAAATATCTCCCCATAAAGTGCAATTTACTTGTTGGTTGGCATAGAGGAGGAGATTAAAAACATTTGTGTTCCTTTAGAGTATCGGAGTGTTGGATTCTAGTGGCAGCCCCTTATGCACTCTTTGTAATTTTACATTGTTTGTTTGCTTGGAGAATATGGTCAAAATTGCTAGACTGGTGGGGTATTCAATGGGTTACACCAGCATCCATTATTGATATGCTATAGTGGTGGGTTGGGCTTAAATTTAGGAAATTGAAGAAAAGAATATGGGAAGCAATACCAATTGCTGTAATGTGGTGTATATGGAAATTTAGGAATGAAAACAAATTTAATAGTGTTGCTGCTAATTGGGAATCCTTTTGTGAGATTATCAAAGTTAGATTAGCTTTATGGGTGAAATATAATCTCAAAGATGTTGATTATTCAGTGAATGATATACTCTACAGGCTAAAATCCATAAGGGGATGATGACTAAGCCTTTGGGTATGATATCAGTTCATGTCATGTTTATGTCATGGTCTGTTAGTAGGCACTCTGGTGTTGATGAAATTATTGATTGGTCTATAGTTAGTGTTGAAAATCAAACCTCAATTCACAAAGAGAAATCCATAATGATGAAGAAGATTAAAGAAGCATAAAGAAGAAGATGAGGAAGCTTCATGGAAGCTCACCACGATAATGCCATTGACGGTCAAAACCTTCACCATGAAAGAAATGAAGAAAACGTGAAGATTTATGCTGCACACACAGATTGTAATCCTATAAATAGATTGGATATGTTATTGTTTTAGATCATGAGAATATATGAGATGAGATGAGATAGAAAAATAAATCCTATAGATACTACTTGTATCCTAAATTCAAGAAATAAAATTGTGTGTTTGTTTTTGTAGGAAAAATAAGAAATAATACAGCGGAAATAAATATACGAATTCAGGCATACCTTTTATGCTCAAACTGAATCCACATATCATGTTGGTGAATCACGTGCCTCCATTGATATTTTTGAATAATTCCCAATAGTGGAATAGAACTACTCGAGAACTACCTACACTATTCATAGTACAAAGGCTATTCTATGTTTCTATAAAGAGAGAAAAAAAAGAGAGTCTGGGAAAGAGAGAGAAAACAAATTACCCATATGGTTAAATTATTACTCTCCCAAATATAATACATATATTATGTGGGAGAGTTATAACCACCTACAATTCTATCTCCTTAAGATATGAGATAGTGGGTTATATGCATTTATCTCCAAGATAAGATGATTCAAAATGAATCTCTCCTAACGGGGTATCTCAATGGATCATGCCACCATGGACGACCCAATAGGGTATGGGTTCTAAATCTAACCTAATTTCCAACATCTCCCACTCGAACATGCACTAGCATGACACTGTGCTTCTTTTATCTTAATCTATCGATCAGACACGATCATATTAGCCAATAGACCGTGCGACCACTAAGAACGCCTGCATGTGAGAGCTCTACACTAGAAACTCAAAAGAGCCAGTATAGAGACATTAACCCAAAGATAAAAGAATAATGCTATATGCACCAACTAGTGTACTAACTAGTGTACCAATTGAAGATGTGGCATAATTTAAGATGTTTTTGGTATTTGTAATTTGTATAATGAGTGGGGTTAATAATAATGTCATAACTAGTGTTGGTACACTAGTTAATACACTAATTGGTGCATGTAGCACCATTGAAGATAAAAATAGTGTTTCGTATACCCTAGACTCATCCAATTACAGCACTCCAAAAACATCTCTAATCCCTCAAAAGAGTATGTTTGACCCTTTCAAATATTGCAATATATTCACATTCAATCTGTCTCTCATACAAAACGATGTGAGTTATCAGCAATGAATATACAACAGAGGTGTAATACTAGATGATCTTTCCTTCGCCCTCATGCTATTTAGTTTAGGATTGACCGATTTCGCAGTGATGTCCTTTAAGGCCGAATCATTCATGACCGCAAGCAACATACCAAAGTAGCCGAACATTAACCCCTTACCTTATGACATAGTCAAAGGTCACAAAAGGGTACAAAAGTGAAAGTCATATCAATAATGACACGTAAGACTCACACGGTGAGGAAGTAAGGATCCATTCTCTCACCTCATTACTCGGTCGCCAAGCACATGTAGTATGAATACATGCTACAATGGAGTAACTCTTCCATAGAGTGATATCGTATTCGATACACCATATAGAACTTAGTCTAGTCGCTCTTAAGCGCACGAGTCACTTTCTAACATCTAACATGAATTCTCTATTTGTTCGCCTTCTAGGCACCAAATGAGATCTTCCACCTGGCTAATCATAACATGTAGAACATGGAAAGTGGATGCTAGCATCCATGTTTGGTCTTTAACACAACCTCATCTTGGCTACAACCAAGGCAACATACAGAGTGGATAATTTTAAGTTTCTTTTGGCTCCAAATAAAATAAACCACTAGTCTCATCTTTACTCGCTCCCAAGCGCCAAGGGCGATTGCTAGTATGAGTGAGACAATCTTGTCTGCTGATATCATCATCTGCTAATCATTATAACGCAAACCATAATAGCATCAATATCCCATAATCTTACAAAAATAAGTGATCGATTGAAAAACACAACTACAGTTTGCGTAATTTTAAATTCCAAACATAGGTCCTATTAGCACTTCTTGCGATAAGCATATATAACGGAATCCACCATATGCCCTTCACATGAAGTGGTTCAAGATCACCACCTCTTGCGCAACTACCTCTCTAAAGACATTCTGGTGACCAATTTGCGTTCATTCAAGATGCGCCCAACTAGCACATTGAATCTTGGAAAGGAAAATTTTATACATTACTAGTAGAGCATCATATCCACTGTCTAAGGAGTAAGGTGAAGGTCTAAACTACTCAGTTGACCATTTATAAAAGATAACACTCATCATGCTGAATACGTCCACATAGCATACTTCAAGCTCCCACAACAAAAGATCAAGGAATATAGGTCATCTATTTCTCTATAAGACAATCTAAGGATTCACCCAATAGTTGAGGCTCTAGCTTTACCAATAAGTAAATCAATGGGTTTGTAATTTCACATCTAGAATCATTCTAGGATATTCCTTATGTAAGTCATCAAAGACAAACCAGGAATTCTCCCAAAACAATCCCTAAGGATCGTACATCCGAGCATATAAATTGCATCACCCATCTCCATCATATCTAAACAAAGGACTACCAACCCTAGGTGTCAACAACCCTATAAATTCCTGGCTCATAATGACTATTTAAGGAAAAAAACTTCTTTTTAGACCATTAATCATGCCTCAATGGTCTTCATCGATCATCGTTGGCCCATCATGGTTTGATGAAATCTAAGAACCACTAGTTGAATAATTACTTTAGACCGTAAAATATTTATTGAAACTAGCAATCTTTTACGCTCCTAACTTTTCACCATAAAAGCAGAAAGTACAATAATTGAATCTCGTGAAGCTACATTTTTTGAAGATATTTTTCCATATAAAACTAGGATATCAAATCAGGTTGTAAATAGAACTTCTACTACTAGTACTAGTGTTATTCCTTTTAGAGATGATTCTGAACACCTAAACTTAGAACCTAGAAGAAGTAAGAGAACTAGAATAGAGAAAACCTTTGGAGATGATTGTTATACTTTTTTAACTGAAGGAGAACCAAATACTTTTATAGAAGCTATATCATCTTTAGATGCACCATTTTGGAAGGAAGCCATTAATAGTGAGTTTGAATCTATTCTTCAAAATAATACTTGGGAGTTGACTAACCTACCTCCTGGGAGTAAAGCTATCGGTTGCCAATGGGTATTTAGAAAGAAATTAAAACCTGATGGAAGTATAGAAAAATATAAGGCAAAATTAGTAGCCAAGGGATTTACACAAAAGAAAGGAATAGATTATTTCGATACCTATTCACCTGTTTCTAGGATTACAACCATTAGAATCTTAATTGCTCTAGCATCCATTTATAATTTAGAAAATCATCAAATGGATGTTAAAACTGCTTTTTTGAATGGAGATTTAGATGAAGAAATTTTTATGGAGCAACCTGAAGGTTTTGTGGTTAAAGGACAAGAACATAAAGTTTGCAAGTTGGTTAAATCTTTGTATGGACTTAAGCAAGCTCCTAAACAGTGGCATGAAAAGTTTGATAAGATAATTCTAGAATTTGGTTTTAAGATCAATGAACATGATAGATGTGTATACTATAAAGAAGATAATGGAGAATGTATTATTTTGTGTTTATATGTTGATGATATCTTATTATTTGGAACAAATTTAGAGATAATTAAAAATGTGAAAACTTATTTATCTTCAAAATTTGATATGAAAGATTTAGGAGAAGCTTTTATAATTTTGGGTATGAAATTAGAGAAAACAATCAAAGGTATTACATTGAATCAATCTAGAATCGTAGAGAAAATGTTAAAAAAGTTTGATTATTATAATCTCAAACCTGTTTCAACTCCTTTTGATCCTAGCACGAATTTGAAGAAAAATAATGGTGTACCTGTATCTCAACTTAGATATTCTCAAATTATTGGATCACTTCGTTATATTGCTAATAAGACTAGACCTGATATTGCCTATGCTGTTGGGAGATTAAGTAGACATACTCATAATCCTAGTAAAGATTATTGGATTACTGTGGAAAGAGTTTTTAAATATTTAAGAGGAACTCTAGATTACTTTGCTTTAGTGGTTTTCCTAATGTGGTAGAAGGTTATAACGATGCTAATTGGATAACAGATAACTTAGATATTAAGTCTACTACTGGGTATATATTTATGTTAGGTGGAGCAGCAATATCATGGGGTTCTAAAAAACAAACCGTTATCTTTAGAAGTACAACAGAATTAGAACTTATAGCCTTAGACACTTTGTGTATTGAAACTGAGTGGATTAAAAATTTACTCATTGATATTTCACTTGTGAAAAATCCTATACCTGCTATTTCTATACATTGTGATAATAGAGCTGTAATAGAACTTGTGAGACAAGCATATACTAATAAAAAGATGAACAGGCATATGCAAGTGAGGTATAAATCTATAAAAAGTTTGGTGAATAAAAATGTTGTATCTTTGAATTTTGTGAAATCTGAAAAGAATATTGCTGATCAGTTAACAAAAAGTTTATCTAAGAGTGTAGTCTTAGATTTATCGAGGGGGATGGGTCTAAGCCCATAAGGAGTCAACTAAGGAAGTAACCCAACTTCTGTGATTGGAGATCCCATGAAGGAAGTTCAATGGGTAAGAACAATCCCTATAGTGTGACTTGTATTCCAGTACTTTAAAGAAGGAGATTTTATTAAACTTATTATTTATATTCTCTTACTCATCCCTAAGAAATCAGTGCTGATGTAAATGTGATGGTTAAGGAAGAGTATTTACTCTAAATGAATCCGAGGCGAGCAAACTCTCGCAAGATAGACATCCATCACTTCTATCTTTCGAGGATTCACCTAAGTGAGAGCGTCGTGAAGCCGCGACCGTGGAAATAGGGCTATTTCCTAAAATTCTCATGAGAATCAAGATTGAGCACATGGCTGCCAATAGTGCTAACTCGCGCCACAGTTATGTATTATACCATATGTGTGACATGTTGAATTCTGGTAAAAGGGATTTAGTTCAAGACCTAGTTCACTAAGATTCTTTCAGAATGAAACTGTTAACACTAAGTGAGGTTCAAGTTTGAAAAACACCTACACTCATTGTATGGTTTTAAAGTTGCCCATATTTTTATTTATTTATTTATTTGACTGTTTTACAAAGTTTTGAATCTTGTGGGGGATTGTTGGAGATTTCCTAAAAGTTTCAAAACTTTAATTATTTTTATTTATTATTATATTTTATTATTTATTTATTTCCCCCTCTGCCTCCTACTGTCCCCCTGACCATCCTGACTCCTCTTGGAGCCCCTCATCCTATCCTCTTCCTCATGCATAATAATCTCAAGATGAGCCGCAACATCCACAAGGCGCCCATACTCCCGAGTCATGGACCCTATAACCCTAAGCTTGAGCCCGGTCCTCAACTTCTTTTTGAACTCAAGACAATGGCGTTCCTCAGACGCCACTAACTCATGTGCAAACCTCGATAAACTGGTAAATGTGACCTCAAACTCGGCCACTGGTGTATTCAACTGCTTGAGTTAACAGAACTGATCCCTCAACTTCTCCCTAACAGAGGGAGGCAAAAACTTCTCCTGGAAGGCATCAACGAAAGCCTCCCAAGTCCCCCAATACGGCCCCGAATAAACTTCCACCACTGACCCGCGTCTCCCTTCAGCTGGAAGGACGCCAGGGTCACCCTCAAGGCTCCGTCTTCAATGCCTAGCATCTCAAACGTCTTCATCATCTGCTCAAGCCATTCATCAGCCTTAAGTGGCTCCTTTGGATCACCTAAAAACTCGTCTAGATTCGACCGGAAAAACTCCCTCTTCAGAAAAGACGGCCGTGCCTCAGTTACATGGGCCTGGGCTTGATTCTCAACTCTGAGAATGCCCATGGATTCCCTCAATGCTCTTGTCATCTCGTGGGCTAAGGCGTCCAAGGCCTGCTGATCTACTGGCTCGGCCACATTGGCCTGACCAACACCCTCCTGCTGCGCCGGAATTTCATCCGGTATAGGCATCTCCCGCCTCCCAGGCCTACCTCGCCTACCACCACGTCCTCGTCCTGGCATCCTAATAAAGGTAACAAAAAACATTAGCACATTCACAAATGTGCCGAAGCTATTTCACTCACATCCTAATGCATTGGATAATAGTAATTCATTCCATGTAAGCACATAATCACATAAGCACTTACGAATTTCATTTCCAGATAATGACAGTCCCGAGGCGTTGCTAGAGTTCCGGTTAAAAACAACATTAATCAAGTGCTTTTCCAACAGGAGTCCCAAAAACCCAAGGATCCAATCAATATCCTAGAAATTAAATCCCATACACATATAGTCACATAAGCATGTTATCACATAACATTTCATCTAAGTCTCTAGCAAACGAGACGAACCCATTGTGGTACTAACCACTTCCCACGTACCCAAAGTATTCAAACCCAGTACGCTCTGATACCAAGTTGTCACGCCCTCAAAATAATACATATAAACCCACATTCATGACATCCATAAACATAAGAGAATAAAGCATATTTCATTTATCAGAGTATTCATTACAAAAGTATTACATGTTGACAATAAAAGTAAATGCCCTACGGGCTTACAACTTTCCAAGCCAACACTTGGATACAAAAAGAGGGTGCTAACTCAAGACACATTAAGCCCTCGTCTTGAATTTACATGTAACACCGATACAAAAAAAAAAAAATAACAAAAACAGTCTTCAACTCCCAAAACCTCCCAAGCTACGTCCTTGGAGGTAGCATATCACTTGAACCTGAAAATGATGTCCCATATAGGGTGAGTCAATGCCCAGTAGAGATATACTAAACCAAGTATGAGAAATAACTAAAATATTAGCATTTGATAAATAGTTAACACTTGTAAACCAACTTACAACACTTTCCAGTTCAATGACAAATACAACCTTTTTTCATTCCACTTTCCTTTACTTATCCAATTCAGATTCATAAACATGGCTCATTATCTAGCCCAACAATTACATGAGACTACAACTCATATTAAAATACTTCCATTATCCACAATTCAAATGAGACTACATCTCATATTAAACACTTCCATACTTCAATTATCTATCTTATGCAAACGTAATTAAGATTTTGGGACTTCCACCCTGGACACTCTGGCCAACTTAGTTATCAATGGAGTCCATCCCCTATCTCCTCCCAAACAGGTTTGAGAGTGCATCCCCTATCTCCTCTCAAACTATGGAGTACATCCCCTATCTCCTCCCACACAATATACATATACAATGTATCCAAACACTTATCATATACAATGATCAATCAATACACATATTCGATGTATTATTCCAACCGTCATATTCAATGACATATTCCAGGTGATTAGTTTTAGTTTTCCCTAATCAACATACAGTGTCTACAACAATCAAGACTATCCTCTACCGATAGCCCAAAGCAGTTATTTCTAAACAAAGAATATATTTATCAAACAGATAAAATATCAACATTCTCATAGGTGAGTGATTTATTTATCAAACTACACCATTTAATCCCATAAATTCCCAATTTCATGATTTCCAACACAATTTCATATTTCTATATTTCCCAAATTAATTATACAAATTAATTGCTTAATTTCAATTAGGGCTTTAATCCCTCTATTCTCAAATGTTGCCCCCAAGGCCAAAATTTCACTCATATAACATAAACCACCCCAATTTCAAGTCTCTTACACATATTTGACTCAAACATGGAAAACCCCCTCTTTTACAAATTATAATCGAACCCTAACCTTCCCAAAATTACCATAATTCACCATCCAATCAAAATGACTAAAATTTATGTCAAAACCCATAAGAAAGAGTAGGGTATCCCTACCTCAAGTGAAGAGACCAAATGGAGAAGATGATGAAAACTCAAGATGCTCCAAACCCAAAGATTTTCGGATCAAAACGTAGCCCACACCAAGCTTCACCTTTCTTACAAAGGGACTAGGATAGAAACACACTAGAACTAGGTGTATTCTTAGAGAGAAAGTGTATAGAGAGAGAAGAGCAATCGGATCTAGGGTTTGTGTAAAAGAGATGATGAAAAAGTGAAGAAGAAGCTGCTACTGCGAACTAATATATTTGAGCCTCGCTCGAGCGAAGGAGTGGTCGCTCGAGCGACTAGACACAAGAAAACTTCGCTTGAGCCAACAACACGAAGCTTCAGGTCTGCAACCCAGAAGCACGCTCGAGCGAAGAAACCCAAAACATAGTCCTCGCTCGCTCGAGCGAAGGAAAGCTCGCTCGAGCCAAGAAACATAACTTTCAGGTCCAAAACTAGACGCAGACGCACGCTCGAGCGAAGGAACCTTGGCTCGAGCGAAGGAGTTAAAACATAGAACTCACTCGAGCGACAAAAGCCTCGCTCGAGCGAAGACACCAAAAACTGGGCAGCATCATTTTGTTTCTAATCGTAACCAACCTGTTACAAACCTGCCCAACACATCCTAAAACTCATATACAAAGAATTAAAGGACGGAACGAGACATATACAACAATACTCAGTCATGGAACCCAAGTCCGGAATATTGTCCATAAAGGGAAAAAACCCGAGATCGCTATAACCTCCCCCCCTTAAAGAATTTCGTCCCCAAAATTAGTTATAACTTTCAAAAAAACATGATTTCTCAATTCTCAACAATATTACAATTCAATACTTAACATCTTGACCCATTACCGGTCATCCCATCTCTTTTCAAGAGGCAATTCACAATATAATTCAATGTGCATTAATAACATGCTTTTCTTTGAAATTCAACAAATTCCAACACCATATTCCACCATTCCATAACATATTCAATGTTAATGATATATTTGTATTTCTATAATACATTTAACATATACAATGTCAAATTAAACTTTCATTTTCAAGGCATATTCAATAATACTTCCATAAACCGAAACATATACAACGTTTTACAACTTAAGACATATTCAATGTTCTTAAAGTTTATCAACACAACAAAATATTCAGCATATGCTCAAACGTCCACAAATAGATCTGGATACTTCTCTCGGACCTCCAATTCACGTTCCCAAGTGGCTTCCTCCACCCTATGATGTTTCCGCAAAACTTTTACCAAGGGTATCGTCTTGCCTCGCAAGACTTGTTCCCGCTTATCTAAGACCCTCATCGGTCTCTCCACATACGAGGCATCCTCATCAATCTCTAAGTCGGTCCAATCCAATACATGTGACTGATTCAGCTCGTACTTCCGAAGCATACTAACATGAAACACGTCATGCACCTCGGACAACTGCGGCGGTAAAGCTAAACGGTATGCAACCTCCCCAATCCACTCAAGGATCTCAAAGGGACCAATAAATCGAGGGGACAACTTCCCACTTTTCCAAAACCTCATCAAACCCCGCCTAGGTGATATTTTCAGAAAGACGTGATCACCCGCCTCAAATGCCAAAGGCCTCCTTCTACGGTCAGCATAACGTTTTTGGCGACTCTGGGCTGTAACAAGCCTCCTACTGATAAGCTCAACTTTCTCCGTCGTTTCCCGCACCAACTCCAGGCCCAACAAAGGTGCATCACCCACCTCAGCCCAACACACTGGAGATCTACACGGTCGGCCATACAAGGCCTCAAATGGTACCATACCAATACTCGATTAGAAACTATTGTTGTAGGCAAATTCCACTAAGGGTAAGTGCCTCTCTCACGACCTACTAAAGTCAAGGACACAGCCTCAAAGCATATCCTCAAGGATCTAAATAGTACGCTTGGACTGCCCGTCAGTTTGAGGATGATAAGCCGTGCTAAAGGTCAATCTAGTGCCAAAGGCACTCTGCAAACTCTGCCACAACCTAGCAGTAAAACGTGGATCTCTATCTGAGACGATCGACACTGGGACCCCGTGCAACCTCACTATGTCCCAAATATACAAGACGGCAAGATGATCTACCAAATCTCTCATGCGTATAGGGATAAAGTGCGCCAACTTAGTCAATCGGTCTACAACCACCCAAATAGCATCACTACCCCCGTTGAGTGCTCGGAAGACCTACAACGAAGTCCATCGTGACATGCTCCCACTTCCACTCGGCAATAGGCAAGGGTTGTAACAAACCCGCTGGCCTCTGATGTTCGGCCTTCACTTGCTGACAAGTAAGGCACTTAGATATAAAAACTGCCACATCCTTCTTCATACCCCGCCACCAAAACTGGCGACCCAAATCACGATACATCTTAGTGCCTCTCGGATGCACCGCAAGGCATGAATGGTGAAACTCTCGGAGTACTTTCTCTCGGCAAGACTCCAGCACAAACAGACGGTCTCGGTACCGTACACTCAGGTCGGGATACACAGTCAAACCCTTCTCAACCTTCCCACTGGAGATCTTCTCTCGGAGGGATTCTACCTCAAGATCACTTCTCTGTGCCTCTAACACCCGATTCATAAGTGTAGGCTGCGTAACAATAGAAAACAAGGCCGCAGACTCAACAGATTCACCCAGAAGCAAATCAAACTCGCCAAGTGCACCCAACATTTCGCACTCCCGGATGGCTATACAAGCTACATCACTAATGGATTTCCTACTGAGGGCATCGGCCACAACATTGGCCTTTCCCGGGTGATAGTGCAACTCAAAGCCATAATCCTCGATAAACTCCATCCACCTCCTCTGCCTCAAGTTCAAGTCTTTCTGTGTAAACAGATATTTCAGACTCTTATGATTCGAGAACACCTCGAACCTCTCACCATAAAGGTAGTGCCTCCAAATCTTCAGGACAAATATCACAGCTGCTACCTCTAGGTCATGTGTAGGATAATTTCTCTCATGTGTTTTCAACTGTCGCGAGCCATAGGCTACCACTTTCCCCTCTTGCATCAACACACAACCCAAACCCTCTCGTGAAGCATCACAATAAACCACATAACCCAAGCCTCTCTCCGGAATAATCAAAACCGGAGCGGTGGTAAGTCTAACTTTCAGCTCTTGGAACGACTTTTCACAAGCCTCACTCCATACAAACTTGACCCCTTTCCGCATCAACCTAGTCAATGGTGAAGCTAGCCTGGAGAAATCTTTCACAAATCGACGGTAATACCCGGCCAATCCCAGAAAACTGCGGATCTCAAAAGTTGTCACGTCCTCAAAATAATACATATAAACCCACATTCATGACATCCATAAACATAAGAGAATAATGCATATTTCATTTATCAGAGTATTCATTACAAAAGTATTACATGTTGACAACAAAAGTAAATGCCCTACGGGCTTACAACTTTCCAAGCCAACACTTGGTTACAAAAAGAGAGTACTAACTCAAGACACATTAAGCCCTTGGCTTGAATTTACATGTAACACCAAAATAAAATAAAAAAATAACAAAAACAGTCTTCAACTCCCAAAACCTCCCAAGCTACGTCCTTGGAGGTAGCATATCACCTGAACCTAAAAATGATGTCCCATATAGGGTGAGTCAATGCCCAGTAGAGATATACTAAACCAAGTATGAGAAATAACTAAAACATTAGCATTTGATAAATAGTTAACACTTGTAAACCAACTTACAACACTTTCCAGTTCAATGACAAATACAACCTTTTTTCATTCCACTTTCCTTTACTTATCCAATTCAGATTCATAAACATGGCTCATTATCTAGCCCAACAATTACATGAGACTACAACTCATATTAAAACACTTCCATTATCCACAATTCAAATGAGACTACATCTCATATTAAACACTTCCATACTTCAATTATCTATCTTATGCAAACGTAATTAAGATTTTGGGACTTCCACCCTGGACACTCTGGCCAACTTAGTTATCAATGGAGTCCATCCCCTATCTCCTCCCAAACAGGTTTGAGAGTGTATCCCCTATCTCCTCTCAAACTATGGAGTACATCCCCTATCTCCTCCCACACAATATACATATACAATGTATCCAAACACTTATCATATACAATGATCAATCAATACACATATTCGATGTATTATTCCAACCGTCATATTCAATGACATATTCCAGGTGATTAGTTTTAGTTTTCCCTAATCAACATACAGTGTCTACAACAATCAAGACTATCCTCTACCGATAGCCCAAAGCAGTTATTTCTAAACAAAGAATATATTTATCAAACAGATAAAATATCAACATTCTCATAGGTGAGTGATTTATTTATCAAACTACACCATTTAATCCCATAAATTCCCAATTTCATGATTTCCAACACAATTTCATATTTCCATATTTCCCAAATTAATTATACAAATTAATTGCTTAATTTCAATTAGGGCTTTAATCCCTCTATTCTCAAATGTTGCCCCCAAGGCCAAAATTTCACTCATATAACATAAACCACCCCAATTTCAAGTCTCTTACACATATTTGACTCGAACATGGAAAACCCCCTCTTTTACAAATTATAATCAAACCCTAACCTTCCCAAAATTACTATAATTCACCATCCAATCAAAATGACTAAAATTTATGTCAAAACCCATAAGAAAGAGTAGGGTATCCCTACCTCAAGTGAAGAGGCCAAATGGAGAAGATGATGAAAACTCAAGATGCTCCAAACCCAAAGATTTTCAGATCAAAACGTAGCCCACACCAAGCTCCACCTTTCTTACAAAGGGACTAGGATAGAAACACACTAGAACTAGGTGTATTCTTAGAGAGAAAGTGTATAGAGAGAGAAGAGCAGTCGGATCTAGGGTTTGTGTAAAAGAGATGATGAAAAAGTGAAGAAGAGGCTGCTACTACGAACTGATATATTCGAGCCTCACTCGAGCGGAGGAGTGGTCGCTCGAGCGACCAGACACAAGAAAACCTCGCTCGAGCGCAGAAAGCCTCAATACTTTGTTTTCTCTCTCTCCTTCTTCTCTTTACAATATTTTATATTTTATATTTCTGGGCAATTGATACATTCTTGGCAAATTCTTCTGGTGCAACTGTGCATTGTATCAGATCTTGTAAAGTTTTTGGGTTGTATCTTGGAGTTGTTTGTGATCGTTAGAACCTGCATGGAGGGAGCGCATAATGACTTTAGGACAGCGTCTTTGACGTTCCTCTCACAATCACACAGGCTATTTTCTGAACCCTTTCATTTTTTACTTATTCTGTTATATATATATATATGTATATATAGTTTTGTTGAATTATAAAACCTAGTTTTTCAGAATCTGTTTTGCTTTCAATATTATTCTATAAAATTGATTTAAGATAAATATTTTTCAATTCCCACACTCATAACTTTTCAACATAAAAACGGAAGGTACATCTCTATGGATCTACTTATCCAATTCTCTAATGAGAAGTTGGGTCACAATGTCCACAAAGTAAAGTTTCAAATTCATGTTAATCATAGCCTAAGTCAAAGTAAACCTCACCGTCTAGGAGGAAGTCTTTTGATAGTATACACCTTTCTCAATGGTGTGACTTTTTGGTATCTAGAGAGCCTTGTGCCTCAAAAAATGACTATTCAAATCGCACATAACTTTAGAACAGTTTTGCGTCATGGCGGAAAGTTTACCAAATCCTAAAAATGGTTAATCCTCAAAGGTTTCATCTTAAAATGTGTAACATTGATCCACTTTTGAATGTTTCATTCTCAATCACCCAGTGATGACGTGGAAATTTTCACATTCGCTATGATGCAACTAAAAATTTAGAGTATTATTCTCTAATAGAGTAATCTACTAGTAGGCACGTCGCTCCCACTGTCCTTACGATATTGGAAATTTATTTCCATTCTCAACTAGGCTAACCGCTATACTTAGAATTCTCTATCTTATAGAGTTCCAAAACTCTATTCACGTCACCTCTACTAAGAAAACTTTATGACACCAAATGCTCTAATACATATGCCTTTTTGCAGTTTTCTAACTTACATGTGTGCAGCCATTGCGAATAAAGTGGCACATTCACATGAGAACAAGATGCCGCAAACAAGTGGGCCCAAGAGGGCCTACTCAAACCATCCATATCATCTTCTCGTCAATATGATTAAGTACAATAAGCCACATGTTCATGACCAATGTCATAAAGTAATTGCAATCATCCTAATTGTCACGCCCCAAAATTTGGACAATTCAATATTAAATTAGGACTAAATCCCAATCAATATTCCATTATCCAAATCCTAGGGGTGAAACAAAATCTAAACGTTCATGTCTCCAAAGAGTTTAAGTAAATTTCCATCCTCAAAAGATTACAAAGGAAAAAAAAAAAAAAACTAACAAAACGCTAACCAAACCATTCACCATAATTTCATAACTAACAAATACCTCTAACATTAAAGTAACAATAAATAGTCAAAATAACTTAAATAACGTAAAGTTACAAACCATGCCAAATTATCAAAATACTAAGGTCATAAAAAGAATAATAAATACATAAACTAGCATCAACCCTAAGCTTGAGAAAACAAAAGAAGTCCAAACGACATGTCCAACAATTATAGTTATTTCTTTTCACCACCGTAGTTCTAACTAATTCTGCAAAGGAAGCTCAGCTGCGCTCAAACAGAACGCACAGAGATGCCAAGAGACAAAACGAGTCAGTATACAAGTATACTAGTATGAGTACAAATATTTGACACCCATGTGTCCACCAGACACCAACAAAAAGTACATTAATTCTTGTTACGGGACAAGACAAGTAGTTCCACCCGCACCGAGACAAAGGGATAGTTTCCCGAGATACGGTGGCATTTAGTTTCTTGCCTGTACACAACTAAATATAAATTGAGTATAAAATAAACATAAAAATATGGTGGGTCAGCCTTGCATAAAAAGTTAGTAAGACCCATCATTCTGCAAAAAAAATAAAGTTAGTATAATTTAATCATAAGTATCTTGCTGAAGAAGTATAAAAATGTATCGTTTCATGTTTAAATAATTCGAATTAACCAAAACTCAAAGAACAAAAGTTGTAAAGAATCAAATTTTCTAAAAGGCAATGCGAACGAATTAAGTAGAAACTGAACAGGTTGAGAGAAAAACTTGATAGAAGAACCTAGACGGAATTCCACCGAAAAATCTAAAACTGAAAACGAAAAGAAACTTCCCTAAGATGATTTTTTTTAGGGAAAAGTTCAAAACGCAAAAAGTGTGCAGAATAATATTTTACTTCAGTTTTCGCGAATCCAATAAAAATGAGATCATTTTGTGGGCTAAAACAGCATCTAAAGTCTGCACTGCTAAAATGAACAAAAGCTGTTGTAACCAAAATTATCTAATTATAAGTTCTAATCAATCTTTTTAGTAAAAAATTAAAACAAAAAAGTTGTCTAGAATTACGTATACATGCCTCTACTAAAATTTCGTAATTTAACGAGATCGCTTACTATTTTTTTAAGATGTACAAATCAATACAATTCACACTATAACAATAAACTCATATTTAATTCTTTGTACCTTAACTGCACCATTTCGGCCCTTTACTTCTGGCCTACACATATATCCCATGTGTCTCTCGTATACCTAACACCGCTCCGAAACCAAACTTGCACGGGGATATCGTCCCAAGTTTGACCCACACTCCCTGGATGGTTAGCATATACGTACGCGCGTAAAGCAAAGCACTGGTCTACTCATGAGAACGAGGCAACAATATATATATATACACAATCTCTCATCTACTCATGAGAACGAACATAACAATGCCAAGCCTAAGGCATTCAAATAAATCTCATAATCCTCACTTCTTCTTTTTTTTCTTACACACTCTTTCTCACCATCACTCAAATAAAACAACAATCCATGGAGTCATGGTGGAGTATAAGGAATTTATCTATGGATTCCAAGTTTATTTTAATTTCATAGATTAATGAGTGTGATTACAACCATAAAATAAATACATATAAAACCCTAAACCTGGCATGTACAACTAATCAAAATAATTAAAATCGATCTATCATCTACATACAAATACAAAATCCAACCAACATCAAATAAATAAAAATAAATAAATAAAAACAACGAATTAAACATAAATAAAGGGAAGTAGGTTTTGTACTCACAATTATTTTTTTGAAGATCGAAGAAATATTTAAAGAACTAATGGAGCCACCAAAACAAAATCCTAACCTTTTTTTTTTCTTTTCTCTCCTCTCGTTTTTCTTTCTTCCGCTGTTTCTCCTTCTCTCTCAGGAGCTAATCTCCTCTTTGGTGATTAAACTCTCTCTCTCTCTCTCTCTCTCTCTGGCAGAGCACTTTTTTTTTTTTTTCTTTCTTTCCTAAGCCTCTTCTAATTTAACCTAATTGACATATATTATTATATTATAATTTACAAATACAACCTAAATACACATATATAAATATAAATATTCAGATTAATTATATATAATTAACTAACACATTAAATTAACTAAATACCACATTAAATTCTCATGTAACCACACAATTAATAAAGCCAAAAATAAAAAAAGTAATAATAATCATCATAATAATAAATAATGACTTACGAAAAATTAGGATCGCTACACTAATGTGTGAGTTCTCGAAGACAAGTGTAAATGTTTAGGTCCAACTAGGTAATGACTCATGTTCACTAAATCACAAAAAGATGTCGTGGAGATATCAAGTGCGCCTAAGTCGCAAATTCAACTAGTAAGTGCTAATCCCTTGCACCTTTAAGTCAATTTTATTCTCCATACACTTTATTGCATCTAGTTGAAACATGGCGATGCTCCTCTTGTCATCTTCATTTCTTGCTTCATAGTTAGTTGCAATTAATTCTACTATCCACAAGAATGAGAGAATAAGCTACTAACCTATGACTGCTCCTGAAGCAACTTAAGCGCAAATTAGGCTAAAGAGTCTAATTCAACACAATGCTCTCATGAGCGATGCGTGAAATTCTTGTCATAGCAACCAACTTGGCATTGACCTTTTTATTACTATCTGTAACTTTTGCGTTTAGTGATAAATGTCATTCAAAGGCGTTAGCCTAGCTACTGAATCATACAAATAAGAACCTCTCATGTCTCACACTCAAGTGTGGAAATAGTAAGCGTCCAAACTTAGGCAAGTTGGCAGTGCTAATAGATTTTGCAGCCACTAGGCACTAAGCTTTTCACTTAGTGTTAATAGATTTTGCAGTTTCTAAGCACTAATCTTTTAACTGCAAGTGATACTTCAACACATTCTATCATAGTGCGTGAAATTTTTGCTCCATCTACTTCCATCAGTTGGGTAGAGAGCAAAACACTACTTATACTGGCTACTGTAAACTCGCATATCTTGGATGACTTGACTCTTAGATATTGTTTCATCCAATGATGCAACATTATTAAAAGTCAAATTATAAAATCAATCCGCGCAACTCAATAATCAGAATCACCTCTATATCTATTGACGGCTTACTAATCTCACAATTCCAAACTCGCCAAACAAAACTATTTAGCATGCTGCTAATCATAGCGCACACATTAATTTTTATTGCACCAATCAAAGCAACAAAACCAAGGTGATGTTGAGTTATGTTTCCTTACTTTGGCTCAACTAAGGTCTGACATAAAGTCTCCAAGACTTTCTGCTTATCTAAAGAATATGATTACATTGTTCACAATTGAACATCTTTACTAAGTCTAGGTCAACCAAATTAACTTCCATAAGCTAAGTCAATTAGAGGGAAAAAATACGCATCGGGATTGATTTGATTAGCACATCACAATATAATTTTGGCGCGAAAATCTAAATTAAATAGTGACAATATTACACAAGTCACAAGATCGAAAATCCTCTATGCTCGCAATCATCTATTGCACCACAAGTGACAATTACCTAAAATTTAATTTAATTCATGCGCAAAATATTGGTTTTCAAGAGTAAATTTACAAAGATTTCTCTCAACTGAACAACCTGCCACTAATTATGGCATGTCTAAAACATGATAAAATATTTAACTCCACATGATAATATCTCAATGCAATTCATAAAAGAAAGCATGCTAGAATATTTAATCATGGAATTAAAATTCACAATATAAATAAATCATGTTATTTAGAATAACAACATACTATAAGTTTTAAGCATTTAAAAGAACTTAATATACTGTGTCCAATACTTAAACAATATCATAACATATTTCTATAATTTCTGCAATTTTCTAGAATTTTCTAGAATTACAAGTAATTAATAATTACACAGAAAATCAGAAATAAATATTACAGAATTTGAAAAATAAAACAATCATACTAGTAAATAAGATTACATAACAATAGTCTAGTGTAAAAATTTCAAATCCAGAATCCAAGTCATGCTTCCCCAAGAGCAATTTAACGTAAAAATATTGAATTATTCATTGATGAAAAATATTTTTTTTTTTCAAAAAATTCTAAAGTAACATATTGTAAAAAAATGAATTACAAGCCCAACGGTATAAGCCATACTCCAATTAGAATTATAACGAATAATTTAGAAGTAATTAACGTAATTTTTAAATTAAAACAAAACAAAACAAATAGAGCCTTAACAGTGCCTACATCAGCACTTATATCGGCAAATGACATCATCAAATTGTATCATCAATGATGTCAGGGCATGTCATACATGCATATCAGCGCGTCAGCACTTGTCAGCAAGTCAAATCTATGGGGCGCGTGAAGATAGTTATCTGTGCGTGGGTCCTACGCGCCATCTCCTAGACATTGTTTGGGCTCGATTTTGGCACCACCTGACTTGATTTTTCGAGAGGAATCCAATGGTGGTCTCAGTTTTTTATTTGACAAGTCTAAAATATGAAGTGTAATCCACTCTCTCTGTAGTGAGAGTGGGAGTGCAAATTTTCTACACTTCATCTTCTCCAATGAACCACTAAAAATGCAAAAACAAACCCAAATTAGGGTTTATGATTTTTCTTAATCCGTAAATCAAAATCAAACCCATAAATTAGGGTTTGTAGATATGATCTAAATAGGGGTGTAAAAATGGCCTGCAACCCGTAGGCGGCCCGAGGTGGGCCCGACCTGCTTAGGCTCTATTAGGCTTGGGCTCGAGCTCAGCGCTCAGCTTGGAACCCTCATTTTGAAGCCTAGCCCGACCCATCGGCCTGACCCACCTGGTCAGCCACCTAGTCCAGCCCATCGACCCGCTCAAGGTCCACTCAGGAAGGGCTCACCCAAGGCCCAATTTCATTTTTAGTGGAAAAAAAATAATTTTTTGTAGAAAAACTAGAAATTTTTTTTTAAAAATGTTCAAGTCTACCCAGGCCCCGTCTAAGCCTAAGTCTAGGCCCAGGCTCGCCGCTCGCCCAAGGCTTGAATATCCCTTGGGCTTGGGTCTAATTTTCTGGTCCGTTGGCCAGCCCAATTCGGCCTGAATTTTGGCAGGAGCCTAGGCCGGGCCCAATTTATACCCTTAGATATAAATAATATAGATTAAAATATGTTTAAAATTCAAGATGATCAGAGATGATTCGAAAGCCATCAATTTTACTGCATGAAAAATATGTATAAATATTTTAATATTGCATACATAATTTAAATCATATTTCATGCATAAAAAATATGAAAACCCCTAACAATGGCTCTAATACCAATGTAGAAAAAATAAGGAATAATACAGTAGAAATAAATATATGGATTCATGTATACTTTTACGCTCAAACCGAATCCACGAATCATATGGGTGAATCACATGCCTCCATTGATGTGTTTGTATAATTATCAATAGTGGGATAGAACTATTAGATAACTACCCACACTATTCACAATATAAAGGCTATTCTATGTTTCTATGAGAAAAGAAATAAGAGAGAGTATAGGAGAAGAGAAAACAAGTTACCCATTCGGTTAACTTATTACTCTCTCAAATATAATATGTATATTATGTGGGAGAGTTATAACCACTTATAACTCTATCTCCTTAAGAGATGAGATTGTGGGTTATATACATTTTTTCCTAAGATAAACTGATTCAAAATGAATCTCTCCTAACAGGATCTCTCAATGGGTCATGGGTCATGCCATCATAGGGTATGGGTTCTAAACCTGACCAAATTTCCAATAGTTCTAAACTCGCAAATGATTATGTTAGCATTTCGATGCCAACCTAGTTGGAAGAGATTTGTACTCGTTTCTCTTTTTTTATGTAACCTTTGAATTTATATATTGTGTTCAACAATAAAGATTTATTTTGTCGATAAAAAAAAATGCCAAGTGGTTGTGTAATGGCTAAATTTACTCTTATGAAAATCAGTCATATAGTTTCCATATAGTTTCCCTGTACAATGGTGATTCCATTAAAGGTTAACAATTCACTGTTTTTAGAGTGGGAAACTCAAAGAAATTCTAACAAGTAAAGATATAATTTTTGTTTAAATCAACGGCAATTGTATTTTAAAAGTGGATTTGCTGGTAACTCAGTACACTATCTTAGTGCAAGTAAATATTGTTTTTAAGAAAAAATCATTCATAACACGATCGAATTGCTTTATATCAACTTAGTATTTTTTTTTATAGAAGTTTGTCACTGATATCAACATTGTCATCCTGTATTTGAGCCAACAACTATATGATGAGATCAAATATTGTCTTGAAGACAGGGCCGATCTTGAGATTGTTGAGGCCTAAGGTGAATTATGAAAATGGGGCCCTTCTGATATAAATTTTTTTTAATAAAAAATTTATGCATAAAATGATAAGTATACTTCCTAATTTTATGCATAATTTTTGTTCTACTTTCATCTTCTTCTTTCTCTTTTCATTTTCAAAACTATACTTCTTAGGAAACATGACTATAATCACACTTCAATCCACAAATTATAATCCACTGATTATCTCATATCTGATAGCAAAGAAATTATAATAAAAAATAATTTAATGAAACAAAATTAGGGCAAAAAATTAGGAAAAAACTATTCAATTAAAACTGATAAAGACCTTGGTAAACAAATTAGGGCAAAATTATTTATTCCACTAAAATCTAATAGATAAATGGGGTACAAAAGAATTAGGGCAAATTTATTATTCCACTAATTGATAAAGAAAGAATGTAGAAAAAATTAGGGCAACTTTATTTAATAAAATCTGATAGTGAAAGAGAGGACTTACTATAAGAGAGAGAGTGTATGTGAGAGAGCGAGTGAGTTGCCAAAGGAGTGAGTGAGAGAGAGAGAGAGTGAGTTGCCAACTCGCTCAGTGCTCTTTGCGTCTGCCCTGCTTTATGCTTGCTTGGTATATGCTTCCTTCTTCATCATTTCGTGAGTGAGTGAGTGAGAGAGAGAGAGAGAGAGAGAGAGAGAGAGAGAGAGCACTGAGCAATGTATTGTATGTATTCTTCTTCTTGGGCCCCCAAACTTTTTTTTTTTTTGTATATATTTTCATTATAATAAATATGGGCCAAACCACACTAATAAATAAATATAAGGTAAACCATACTTATAAATATGGGCCCAATAAAATATTTTGAGGCCTTTTAAATTGGTCCTAAAAATAATAATAATAATAATAATAATAAGACCTATAACATTTTACTAAATTTAAAAACTCCTATTTTGGACCAAAATTTTGAGACCTAAGGCACAAGTCTCACTAGCCTTAGGTCAGGACCAATTAATCCTGAAGAAAGTGTCATTCACAACGCAACTTCAAGTGTTTTCAATCAATCTAGAAATTTTAACAAAAGTACGTTACTGATACTGTCATTCCGGAATCCGGAGTATTTAAACCAACAAAAAAAGATATTATAATAATATTTGTGTTTGAACTTTGCAATAAATAATATGTAAAGAAACGTATAAATAAAAATAAAAACTACATATATGAAATGGTATATATAACAAGAAGAAATTTGTGATATACATTTTAAAAAAATAATTACGTTATTTCATTTTATAATGTTAATTGTTAGCTCCAGCTCATAAGATTAATCTCCCATGTGATGTGTTGTGCCAGCTTGAAAGGTGAACGACCAACTTTAGTAAAGGAACCAAAAGGCAAGTACACAGCTGGCCATGTGTTGAGCCAGCTGTGCTTTCTAGCTTCCTCCATCTTGGTGTATAAATGGAGAGGCTGAGAGGAGAGCAAATGGGCAGATAACACAGAGAGAACACCAAGAGTGAGAGTGTATACGAGTGAGTACGGTAATCTTTCTCCGGAAAATATATCGCTCTCCGTGGATGTAGACAATTGTCAAACCCCGTAAATATTCTTGTATTATTGTATGTGATTGATTTTCTGGTGTCCCATATTCCTACCAAGTGGTATCAGAGCCTCGTCGGTCGCATTTCGGAACAAAAACAGAGTGTTTTTCGAAACTGCCCAGAAATCAAGTTGCTCGAAATCCGATTTTGAGCATACCAAGAGCAAGGTCTCCCAAAGATAAGTCTAGAACTGCAAAGTAGAGGCCTAGAAGAGCCTCCACGCACCCTCACGCGCCATCTGAAGTTGGCGCGTGAATCTCACGCACAAACACGCGCCTCATGTGTCGATCAGACGAGTCGGTGCATCAGTCCAATCTCGCCACGCGCTCCACGTGCTTCTGAAAGAGGAAGACGAGTGCGTGCGCATGTTGTGACGTCACACGCCACGTCACTATCTATGCGGCTGCCACGTCATCTCCACGTGGCTGCCACGTGTTTGCTACGTCATCGCCAGATCACTGCCACGTGTCTGACATGTAAGCGCCATCTAACCGATATGTATATGCCACGTTTGCCGAAGCCAGTGCCACGTGGCTGCCCACGTCAACACCCTGTTGACCAGTCAACACAGAGGCAGAGAGTTATCCGCTGCTACGCAGCTAAGGTACACTTACAGATCTGAACTATCGAAACTATTTTGGCCTGATTTGAGCCATTCTAAGTCCGTTTTTGACGATCCAATAGTGGTTTTCAACTATTTGGAGTATTTCGGACACATCTGTACGGTCAAATTTTTCATTCGAAGTTTTCTGTAAAAGGAAAGAATACGATAGAGGAATCTACATCAACTTCAAGATCTATGTTCAAGTTGACTCCTTCCAATTATGCAATTTGGAAGTCACGGATGGAAGACATCCTGTTTTATAAAGACTTGTTTGACCCTATTTTTATAAAGGGGGTTAAACCTCAAGGAGTGAAAGATAATGACTGGATAAAGATAAATCGCAAGACTATCGGTTATATCAGACAATGGATAGACCACGGTGTGTACCATCATGTCGCCGAGGAAACAGATGCCTATTCTCTATGGACAATGTTAGACGACGTGTACCGGTCAAAGACCGCTCGGAATAAAGCCTTGGTGATAAGAAGGCTTGTCAATTTGAAGTTGAAGAATGGAATGTCTATCGCTGAGCACACCAGTGAATTCAAAAATCTGGTGAATTAGCTTGCAACCGTCAAGATGCGCTTAGACGATGAAATGCAAGCCATACTACTGCTCAGTTCTTTACCGGACAGTTGGGAGACGTTGGTGGTCTCTCTCAGCAACTTTGCACCAGAAAGGAAGCTGACCATGAGCATGGTCACAAACGCCATGTATAATAAAGAGACAAGAAGGAAAGACATGAGAAGTAATTAGTCCCATACTCTTGTCACAGAAGATAGAGGCAGAGAAAGAGGTAAAGAAAGAGGTAGAGGAAGAAGCAAGAGTAGAGGCAGCTGGAACAACAGGAGTAAATCCAGAGACAACAAAGGTCGAGGTAACTCCAGCTTCACTTGCTTTCACTGTGGCCAAGAGAGTCATATAAAGAGAAACTGCCCAAGCCGGAAAGAGAAAGGCCAAAGCAGTAAGTCAAAAGGAGATGAGAACACAACAGCCACAACGACTGATGAAATACTTCTTGCAGTTGGTGAAGAGGAAAATTGCCTTCACATGGCTGACCACAGCTACACAGAATGGGTGATAGACATAGCTGCATCCTATCACGCCACTTCCCACAGAGAACTTTTCAGCTCGTATGACACTAGAGATTTTGGCATTGTTCGAATAAGGAATTCTAGCTATTCAAAGATTGTGGGTATTGGCGACATTAGCATTCAAACTAATGTCGGGAACAAGCTGGTTCTCAAAGATATGAGGCATGTTCCAGATTTGTGCCTTAATCTTATTTCCGGAAGCGCCCTGGACCGACAAGACTATACAAGTACATTCGGAAATGGCCATTGGAATCTGACAAGAGGAGCTTTGACAATCGCCAGAGGAGAGATGTCTTCAACACTGTATAAGACTCAAACGAAGATCTGTGTGGAAAGCCTTAATACAGCAGAAGACAAGGAGTCACTGGACTTATGGCACAGAAGACTGGATCACATGAGTGAGAAGGTATTGCATATGTTGGCAAAACAATCTAGGATACCCTTATCCAAAAGGAGTGCCTTGAAGCCGTGTGATCATTGCCTTTATGGCTAGAAACATCGAGTATCATTCAGTTCAACGAGCAAGAGGAAAACAGAAGTGCTCAATGTGGTATACTCGGATGTTTGTGGCCCAATCGACGTGGAGTCACATGGCAGCCGCAAGTATTTTCTGACTTTCATTGATGATGCATCAAGGAAGTTGTGGGTGTATTTCCTGAAGACAAAGGATGAGGTATTTTAGCACTTTCAGGAGTTCCATGCAATGGTAGAAAAAGAGACTGTGAAAAAGTTGAAGTGTCTTCGCACAAACAATGGATGCGAGTACACTTCCAATGCTTTTGCAGCATACTGTGCTAGCAGAGGTATCCGGCACGAGACAACAGTTCCCGGCACCCCACAACACAATGGTGTGGCAGAAATGATGAACCACACTATTATTGAAAGAGTCAGATGTATGCTCAAAATGGCAAAGTTGCCAAAGTCATTCTGGGCTGAAGCCGCCCGTACAGCCTGTTATCTCATCAACAGGTCGCCTTCAATCCCGTTGAATTTTGCGATACCTGAGGAAGTATGGTCCAGAAAAAAGGTATCATATTCTCACTTAAGAGTCTTCGGGTGTAAGGCCTTTGCACACATCTCCAAGGAAAACAGACAGAAGCTTGATGACAAGTCCACTCCATGCATATTTGTGGGCTATTCAGATGCAGCATTTGGGTACAAGGTGTGGGACCCAGTGAACAAGAAGATGTTCCGGAGCAGAGATGTTGTATTCCAAGAAGACCAGACAGTAGCAGATTTTGAGAAATCTGCAAAGTCTAGAGATGTCATCACTCCAGACTTGTTTCCATCTCTCGAGCCATCACAAAATGCTAGATGTGGTGATGTGCAACAAGAAGTGCCAGAGTTGCAGGATCCTATGCCAGAAATTGAGGATCAAGAGAAAAGAGATGAAGACCCGGATGAAGAGGGTGTTGAGCAGGGGGAGCAACCCCTTCAAACAGAGGCAACTGGGCTTCAGTTGCGGAGATCTGGAAGAGCTGCCGTGCCATCAACCAAATATCCTGCATCTCAGTATATTCTGATTACTGATGAGGGGGAGCCCGAGAGTTTTTCGAAAGCCCAGAGTCATACAGAGAAAGACTGTTGGATGCAAGCCATGAAGGAGGAGATGAGTTCTTTGCAAAAGAACCACACTTATGAGCTTGTTCCACTTCCAAGAGACAGGAGAACCTTGAAGAACAAATGGGTGTATAAATTGAAGAAAGATAGAAACGGTAAACTATTGCAGCATAAAGCTCGTTTGGTGGTCAAAGGCTTTGGGCAGAAGAAGGGAATTGATTTTGATGAGATCTTCTCCCCAGTTGTGAAGATGACTTCCATTCGAGTAGCTCTGGGATTAGCAGCTCGCTTGAATCTGGAAGTAGAACAAATGGATGTCAAGACTGCCTTTCTCCATGGTAATTTGGAGGAAGAGATCTACATGGGGTAACCAGAAGGATTTGAAGTTAAAGAAAAACAAAATCCAGTCTGCAAACTGAAAAAGAGTCTCTACGGCCTGAAATAGGCGCCGAGACAATGGTACAAGAAGTTTGATTCATTTATGGCGGATCACGAGTATACAAGAACAGTGGCAGACCAGTGTGTATATTTCCAAAGGTTTTCGGATGGCAACTTCATTATCCTACTGTTGTATGTTGATGATATGCTGATCATCGGACAAGATACTACTATGATCAACAAGTTGAAAAAGGACTTGTCGCAGTATTTTGACATGAAGAATTTAGGCCCAGCACAGTAGATTTTAGGCATGAAAATTGTTCGTGACAGGAAAGCCAAGAAGATATGGCTGTCACAGGAGAAATATGTTGAACGGGTGATTAAAAGGTTTAACATGAAAGATGCCAAGCCAGTCAGCACACCACTGGCCAACCATTTCAATGTGACAAAGCGTTCGTGTCCCATGACCAGCTCTGAAAGGAAATAAATGGATGCAATCCCTTATTCTTCCACAGTAGGAAGTTTGATGTATACAATGGTGTGTACTCGACCAGATATAGCTCACGCAGTTGGCGTTGTGAGCAGATTCCTCGCTAATCTAGGAAAGGAGCATTGGGAGGTGGTCAAATGGATTCTTCGGTACTTGAAGGGAACTTCCAAGATGTGTTTATGTTTTGGGGGAGCTGAACCAATTTTGGAGGGTTTTATAGATGCCGATATGGCAGGTGATCTTGATGGTAAAAAGTCTACATCAGGATTTCTATTCACTTTTGCAGGGGGAGCTGTCTCATGGCAGTCCAAACTACAAAAGTGTGTTGTTTTATCTACAACAGAGGCAGAGTACATTGCTGCCGTAGATGTTGGAAAGGAAATGTTGTGGTTAAAGCGGTTTCTCCAAGAATTGGGTCTACAGCAAGAAGAATACAAGGTACATTGTGATAGTTAAAGTGCAATTGATTTGACCAAGAAGTCCATGTACCATTCACGTACAAAACACATTGATGTCCGGTATCATTGGATACGAGAAGTGATGGAAAAGCAGCTGATGAAGCTAGTGAAGATTCACACAGACAAGAATCCTTCTGACATGATGACCAAGGATGTCACCAGAGACAAACTGGAAGTTTGGAAGAATCTGACTGGGATGGACTTCAAGTGAGAAGTCAGTTATCCTTATGGGCGTGGAGGGGGAGAATTGATAGCTCCAGCTCATAAGATTGATCTCCCATGTGATGTGTTGTGCCGGCTTGAAAGGTGAACAACCACCTTTAGTAAAGGAACCGAAAGGCAAGTACATAGCTGGCCATGTGTTGAGCCAGTTGTGCTCTCTAGCTTCCTCCATCTTGGTGTATAAATGGAGAGGTTGAGAGGAGAGCAAATGGGCAGATAACATAGAGAGAACACCAAGAGTGAGAGTGTATACGAGTGAGTACTGTAATCTTTCTCCGGATAATATATCGCTCTCCGTGGACGTAGACAATTGTCGAACCACGTAAATATTCTTGTGTTATTGTGTGTGATTGATTTCTGGTGTCCCATATTCCTAACATTAATATGCTATTTTTTTAATGTAAAAGTTACAAACCATTATGTTTATGTTATGAACACTGGGGTTTTTTTATTACATAAACACTAGTAATGTTATGAATGATATCATGTAAAATTATAAATTATTTTGATGAAAAAAATTACGGCATATTATAATATTTATTACAAAACGTTGTAATTATATTAATAAGTCATGTAGCTTTTTTTTAAAGATATACTCAATTCAATTTATAAAAACCTCTTAAATTTCGCAAAAATAGTTGAGATTGAGACACCAACTACTTTTGCGAAATTTATAAACACTATGTGTTCTTGGTGAATGGGGAGAGAGTAGGGGTCTAATTTTGGTCCGCGGCCCGAGGTGGGCCCAGCCCGTTTAGGCTCGACCCAAACCCAGTTCGAGGCCTTGGGCTATCGTTTTGAAGCCCGTCCCGGCCCGCGGGGCCCGACCCACTTGGCCCGACCCATCGGCCCGCTCAAGGCCCGCCCAAAAGCCCAGCCCGAGGCCAGGCCCGCCCAGCCCAACCCAAGGCCCAGTGTTATTTTTAATGGAAAATAATAAAATTTTGGTGGAAAAAAATTTTAAAAATTTAAAAAATTGTTTAGGCCCGCCCAAGCCCAGGCCCAAGCCCAGGGGCCCGGCCCACTGGCCCACCCAAAGCCCGAATACCCCTGGGCTTGGGTCTAGTTTTCTGGCTCGTGGGCCGGCCCGACTCGATTTTTTGACGGGAGCCCGCAAGGCCCGACATGGGCTCGGCCCGAGCCCGACATGGGCCGGGCCGGGCCAAAATTACACCCTTAGAAGAGAGTTACCTTCAATTTTTGCTTTGTGCTGGCAAACAAAATGATTTCTAAATTCTCTCCCTAGATGAGCTGAGAAAGTGACCACATTGCCTAGGATAGATTTAGCAGTCACACTCTAAATTTTGACAAAAAAATATCTTGAAATATGGTAATGGTAATATTAGTTATAAATAAATATTTACAAATTATATAGATTTGTCCCTCCAATTTTTTTGAAAAATTTAGTAGTCATCCCTCAAGATTTCTTTAACTCAGTTTGTATTTTTGAGTTTTAGTCTTCCCTTTTCAGTTCCAAGAATATTTCCATCTTATACTTCTTTGTTTTGGTTGTCCGTCTTCTTTTGTCTTTCTTTTTTTCCCTTATCTTACATGTCTTGCTTTTACTACTCCACCTATTATTTTAGTTTCAATTCTTTCTTCAACTCAATTTTCATTTTTTTTTCCTCTTCACCATCTCTATTTCAAAATTTCTTCTACTTTTAGTTCTTTCTCTTCTTTCTATTTCACTATTTCAGTTTCCTTCTTTTTCTTCTTTTGTTTTGGTATCTTACATTTGATGGAGGTCGTACTCGTTATCAAAGAGATCACATTATCATTGAACATTATTTTTTGGTTGATATTTTATAATTACATGTGATTCTTAATTACAAGAATTAGAAAACCGATTTAAAGAGAATATGATGGAGTTGTTTGTTGCTGTTTATGTTTTAAATTGCAGTGATAGTGCTAGGTCTTTTAAAATTAAATATTTCTTTTGTCCCAAAATAATAGCCCCTTTTGAGGAAATCAACCTTTTTTGATAGCACAATTATTGCACTTTAAAAATATTAATTTTCTAAAATTACCATTTGATAGTACATTTTAAAAAAAATATTAATTATCAAAATTTTACTTTTTGTGTTACTAATGAATTTAAAAGAATGACAAAATAGAAAATTCATATTATTTTAGTCCTTAATTTTTGAAAATAGACTAATATTTTGAGACAATGAAAAATAAAATAAAGGACTAATATTTTAAGATAGAGAGAGTATTTGCAAAATTCACGAACAATTTAAAATTGCATTTGAAATTTCAGTTGCAAAATTATGAGATTGACATCCTTAGATATCCTAAATTTTAAAAGTTGTTAACAATTTTTGAGTTATTACAAGTATTTTTGAAAACATGAAAGACAATAATTTATCGTTTTGGTCTAACTTTACCTATTTTTATGACGACAACAAAATGTATATTTTCGGCAATAAAAATTGTCAAGGCTAAACTGTATATTTTTTGGATATACTTTCCCCCCCTGAGATTGGAATGGAATCCTGTGTCCTTGTCTATATATAACCAGGGAAAAATTTTATGATACACGCCCTTTTTGTGATGTGTATCATATGTCCAATTATGATGTTTGTGATATTTGATTATGACCTATTGTAGGGTTAATTATGACTTAATTATATATATTGTGGTCTTAAGTATGACATATTATGATATTTATTATGACATTATTTTAGTAATAATCTAAAAGATCTTTATTATAATTTTTATGATATTTGATTATGATTCAATTTTTATTTTTTAATTATGACTTAAATGGATTCACTTGTGACATTTATGATAATTACTCCCACAAATGTCATAATAGAACACACACCCATTTGAGGGTATAGAATAGCTTTATCCCTAACTAGGGGGGAAATTCTATCATATGCATCCTATCACAATTGACATAATTTTATCGTAAATTTTAATAACATCAATTACAAAATGTGTAATCTCACTATAAATTAGCATAATAAAATGTTTAAAATTTTTTAATTAATGTAACAAAAGTTTATGACTTGGTTACGACATTTTTTATTACGTCAATTTATAATAAGATTACGTATTTTATAATTGATATTATAAAATTTTATGATAAAATTATATTAATTTATAATAAGATGCATATCGTACTCACCCTGAATAGGATTTCCTTGATCCAAGGGAGAATCATATGTTCTTTGGTACTGTTGCCGTATGAAAGTCAAGAGCTCGCGTAGGCTTATTTTAGAAAGTAGTTTTTTTTAAAAAATTTATTGATTTATTATGAAAAATGTGTTAAAAATTAGAAAGATAATGTGATCCAAATAAACTAATAAGTTGACATTTTTTTACCTTTCCAAAAGAGGCCAAAATTCGTCTTTTATTTTCATTTTTCAATTTATTTTGATTTTTTATTAATAAATATTTTTCAATTTTTTCATTTTATAGGTTTTTATGGTGTGCTTTTTGAGTCCTTGCAAAGAAAAAAAAAAAAAAAAAAATGAAGATACTATCAAGTAAAAAAAAAGTTACACATCTATTAAAAAAACTAGTTAAAAACTAGACCCAAATGAATCCTAAATGGTTGACAATTTGATCCAAATTCTGCCAATTAATTGAATAATGGAGTTTTCTATCATTCAGCTAAAGCTGCAAAAATATAAAGGGAAGGACTTCTCTCCAATCCACAAAGTGGACTGGCTCGTATTGTTAGGTTTGTTGGATTCATTACGGATCCTATTTTAATAATCTGAACCGTTGAATATATAGAGTTTGTTGAATATTTCATGCTTGCAAAAAAATTATGTTAATTGAATATTGATAGCCCCTTGATCAGAACATATTTTTATCAATGATATATATAATTTTAAAAATAAATTATTAATAAAAATATATTTCGATTAAGGGGTTATCGATATCTAATTAATGTAATGTTTTGCAAGAATGATGTACTCAACGAATTCTATATATTGAGCGGTTCAAGTCATCAAAATAGGACCCATGGTGGGCCAACAATACGGTCCAATTTACAAAAATAAATTGAAGAGAAACCATTTCCAGATATATAACCCTAATTTGGACTGGAATTGAATGTAATAGAGACCTTACAATTTGAGGGCATAAATTACAGCATAAAGTGCTCTTGATTTTCTTGCCATCCAAATGGTTAGCTATACATCAAAATCTACTTTTAAACAACCACATGGGTTGATTCATCGACCCTGAGGATATGTTTGATTATTTTTTATTTTTATAACTCAGTGTACGACCAGTTTATGCCATGAGATTTCATAAAAATTTGATGGATTTCATAAAAATTATGTCTAATTGTCAAAAAAAGACATGGTATATAAACAATTTCATGGATTTAACCCTTCAAAATGAGAGGACTAGGATTCTCACTATATAAGAATAATTAAGTCCTTTTTTTATATATTAAGGACTTTTACAAAATCTTACAAATTTTAATCTCAACTAACTATTTCAAAACAAAAACACGAGCAATTAGGTATTATATTTTCAACATAATACCATTATATTAGTAATTCCATCACTTATTCAATGAGATTCATAATCTCTGAATTCTCGAGCCCCTAAGCGAAGTCTTAATATAATTTTTTTTAGATATTTATAAAAATAATAAATTATATATATATATCAAAATTACATATTAAAATTTACTTACACAGATAATAAAACCCAATTTTAGAATAAAGAAAAATGACCAGAACATTTTTATGCTATAAACTGACCTGTTTTTTTGGCAATTAAGATCATTGTCTTTTTAAAATCGTAAATTGGCCATGGAATATTTTAATTTCTAAGGCCCTTTGCTTTGGATTGAGCTTTATTTTTTATGTTTGAAAAATTAGTGGGAATAATTTAAAATAATTGTAACTATTATTAGGGGCGGAACTGTCAAGGGACCGAGGTGACCCCGGCCCCTCCAGAAAATATATATATATACATATTTTTTTTTTACTTATAAACCTATAAAATCGAGTGTATTTACAATATAATTAGTATGTTATTTCTAGATTCTAAATAAATTTGGTTTGATTGCCACAAAATTTGAATAATTTTTTTTGTTGCTCCTTGAAATCTTTTCCTTATTTTTTTTTACTTATTCCGATATTTTTCAATTGCCCTTTATAATTGGATATAAGTAAAAAAATCATATAAGTGATCAAAAATTTAGACCAAGAAATGTATCATATGTGGTCTAGATTTAATTCTTGTATAGTGGAGATACACACATAAAATTAATTTGGACTACACAATATTTTTCTTGGTACTTTTCTATATTTGAGTTATTCATCTGTAACATTATTGCATGTAACGACCCGGACATGCATGTGATTAATTAGTCATCTAATTGCATGTTTATGTGTTAATAGATCATGTGATTGATATGAAAACTGCATGTCTAATAGTGTAAATTATACGAATTTGCATTTATATCTATTACTCGTAGGAAGACTAGTTGAAATTACAACTTTAAACTGGAAATGAAGGGCCTTAGAGGCGCTAGAAACCAAAACTGAGTATATTTTGTGATAAGCATAATTTTTGGGGCCTAATGTGACGTTTGGTAAAAATTTGATTCAAACTGAAGTAATTGGATTCAATTAATTCACCCATTGGTTAGTTCATTATATACATATATATATATATATATATAGATGAGCTTTAATTGGGCCATAGACTCAACAAAACAAAAAAAAAAAAAAAATCTGGGGAGAGAGAGAGAGAGAGAGAGAGAGAGCTTCAAAAAGGAAAGAAGGAGAACAACTTAGAGGCTTGGAAACTTGGAAAGATTGAAGGGGAAGGTCAAGAATCTAGCTCAAGGTATGTATAAATCAACTAAACCACTTGGAATACCTCTTTAATTGGTTAAAATCAAGACTTAAAATGGAGATTTCACATTCAAATGAGTTACGGTTTTGAGTTTGGTTATATAGATTCACAGCTCAATGGACTATTTGTTGTATATATGTTATAAGCTTCTGCTAGCCCCGCTTGTATTTTGATTCGTATAGGAAGACCTTTGGTAATCTTGGATTACTGGCTAGTCACCTCACCGACCCTTATGGGCCGGGGTTCAGGTCATGACAAAATGGTATCAGAGCACAAATTAATTTACCCACACACGTGTCCAATTGAGCAATATGAAGTCTAGAAAGGAGTTAGGAACATTTGCATTGTGTTACAAGTGCGTGAGTTAAGATGTCAATTCATGATTTTTATGCAAACATGAGAATGAAAGTTATTTATACATGTGTGCTTTTCTAATTCTCTTCTCGAGTATAACATTTATGAGAATACATGTGTAGCTATGATTATTATTTGAGTATGAGCATGAAAGTTGTATAGTGGTATGAGTATGAATAAAAAAGCTATGTGTAATTGTGATTTTAACATGGAGTGTATGGCTTCTGTGAACATGAATTCTATCAACATTATTGTCTTATCAAATTATTACCCTGTTTACATATAGACCAATGGAGAATACAAGACATACAGATGAAACTGAATATTCGGATGCAAGAATAGACTGGTTGGAAAGAATGGTTGAAGTATTAACTGAACTAGTGAAACAACAAGAAGCGCAAAGGCAACAACCCTTACATCCTCCGCCACCTCCGGTTCAAATTGAGCCAAATAATGATGACATCATTGCTCTTACACAGATTTACAAGAAAATGAAGCCACCAAAATTTTTGGGGGGTATTGAACCATTAAAAGCTGAGGCTTGGGTATTTGAAACTAAAAAGATATTTGAAATATTTTCATGTACTAAAGCACATAAAGTTTTGTTGGCAACGTTTACCTTGAAAGAAGAAGCAAGGAGATAGTGGATGCTCGTCCAGGACGAGAATGGAGACTTGACATGGGATCAATTCAAAGAACTTTTCTATGAAAAGTACTTCCCCCAATGCATCTAAGACAAGAAGGTATTTGAATTTGAACAACTAAAACAAGGTGACATGACTGTAGCTGAGTACACGGCAAAACTTACTGAACTGGCCCGATATGCACCCCATATGGTTGACACTGATTACAAGAAATGAAGAAAATTTGAGGGCAAATTAGATGTTGATGTGGGTGTTTGGTCCAGCTTTTTTCACCCAACTTATAGCTTTTAGCTTAAAAAAAGCTAAAACTAACTCTTTGTTTCAGTTTAATTATACCAACTTCAACTTCTAACAACTTTTTTTGAAGGCAAATAAGCAGAATATGAGAAGCCGCCCTAGGGTTGCTTCTGATTCTCAGATTAAGCGGAGGGGCAACTTTGAGGGCCACAATTTCTTAAATGCCCTTCACTAATTTGAAATATTACCAAATTGCCACTATATAAATCACAAAAGGTCACTGTTCCCTCTCTGTGAGAGAGAGAGAGAGAGAGAGAGAGAGACTGGTGATTTCTAGCATGAGAAAGGCGATTAGAAGACCATCCGTGAGGGATTTGAGTACAAGATCCACAACCATCAAAAGACCAGCCGTGATACGAGCACTACAAGTGCCCATTTTCATCTATCCTACTTTCCTAAAAAAACACCAAAAGCCCATCATCAAAATCCCCAAAATTAATCCAAAAAAAAAAACCCTAAATTGATCAAATTTGAGGCCGTACAGAGAGAGGAGCGAGACGATGGGGGCATTTGTCGTCGAAAGCGGCCCATTGAGAGGAAGATCAATCGAACCAGAGGACGACGTCGCGATTGAGGAGCTGAAATAAGGTTAGGATACGAGAGTTGAGGTCTTGGACAAGAAAGACAAGGTACAAATGGTCTCTCCAAGAGAACTTAGAGGAAAAGCTCTCTTCGTGATCTTGGATCTCGATTTCTACTCCGTCGGAGGCAAATTGGGATTGTTGTTCGGCGGCGATGGTTCGAGGCAGAGCAGCTACACGGAGAGGAGAGAGAAGTGACCTCCTCCGAGGTGTTGGAAGGAGAGAGATGTGACCTCCTCTGAGGTCACTGTTCACAATTATTTATATAAATGGCACAATTACACAATTTAAATAAAGAAATAAATTACACAATTTTATTTCAATTAATATTGATATAAATTTATTTCAATTAAATAACTTCTATTAAAAGAATTTTATAATTGATATTAATGAGAAAAAAATGAAATAACTTCTATTAAATGAAATAAAAAAAAATGAAATAACAATTGTTGTAATAAAATGTATCAATTTTTATATTAATTGATACTAATTATATTAACTTCTATTAATGAAATATATATTTTTTTAAAATTAAAACTGAAAAAAATGAAAAAAATAACAATTTTTATATTTTATAAGGGCAAAAAGGACATTACACAACAAAAAGCTATTTTACAGCTTATTAACAAACACTGCTCAGCAACTTAAATTTATAATCCAACAGCTACTCCAAACAGATTAATAACTTCTAATTAAAGTCATAATCTATAATCTATAATCTGTTTTAACAGTTACACCAAACGGGGCCCGATGTACGTGACCGTGTAAATGTATTGAAATTACCAAAGTGTGTGGATGTCCTTGATAGAGCCTTGATGTCCGAAGCCAATATTGTCGCATTGAAAAAGTCAACATCATCAACCGAATAGGAGAGTAAGAAACAGAAAGTTGAAATGAGTAGTGATTCAATGACCTTCATGACTGAAAAATCAAATGCAAGAACTTTTGGCAATACAAGTCGGGAAAGCAGTGGAAACAATGGCACCTGTAGGGAGTGTGAGAAACAACATTGGAGCATTTTTCGCCACCTATCTAGAGCTTGTTTTAGATGTGGGAAGAAGGGACACTTAGCTAAATCTTGTCCAGAAGCTCACCCAAACAATGATAGACCTATTACTAGTGGGGTTGGATTGAGACTGAAACCAAGAACAACTGTAACTTCTACTCCTGAGGGGAGCAGTTTGAGGCAAGGAAGGGTTTATACCCTAGTTTCAGAGAATGCCCAGAATATTGAGACAACTAACACAGATATTATCTTAATTATGTGCACAATGTTCATGTGAAATTCAGTGTGAGAATAGTACACTTTTTGATTTGATATGACTTGTGAACATGTTGACTAAACTTATTGCATTATTGGAATTGTGAACTTATACTTTGAATTCTATTGATGTATAGACGGATATTCGAATTAACGAGTTACATGTGACTTGTTTATTTTGCGCATAAAATCTTTAAAGGGATACGAGTACGCAATGAAAAACAAAAACGATGGGGTTGAACTATAGTTAATGAATGCTCTTATGACTTACAAACTGGTGTAAATTATATGAGATGCTTTGAATGTTATGAATATAACAAATCACCTATGCTATGGAAATTGTTTGGACTTGTGAATTTTGAGCATATGATGGGTTGGTCCTTTACACCGTACTTTGACAATGTACTATCTACTGTTATGTATGACAATTCGCACTATGTTGAAGCTGAATGGACATGGGAACATACCATGGTTGACTATGCTTTATGAAGTTATTTTTAACCATGGCTTCTTTTGGACTATTGTGATGGATTGATGACATTTACTCCAATTTTGCTCATGAAACCCATTTCCCATTGCTTATACGGAATAATACCTTGTCAGACCCCTTGCTTGTGAGATATTCACTAGACTAATAAGAACTGTTTGGGGTCTTGAGTAAGATTGAGAAATTGTTTTTTACACCACCGAAAACCTCTTGAAGTTTTTGACTATTAATCCAGTTGTTTGATGTTCACCAAATGAAAATTATGATACTATTCTATGATCTACCTATGTCAAATGAGTAAACTGTATGAATGACTTGCTTGTATGACATTCGGGACCTATATCATTGTTGAAATGTGTCGCCCATGTTATTGAAATTTCGGGAAGGCCTGAGAAACATTGCTTGATCATTTGCCAGATTATTATGATCATGGGTTTTGGATATGGAAAAATTTGATCGACCTTTTGTATTACGGTATCAGAGAGAAATTAGTTGAGCAATGGAACATGGAATGATAAACGGAATCCGAAGTTGAATTGTGGAGTGGTAAGACAAGTTTGGCGGACCAAACTTTCTAAAGTGGGGATAATGTAACGACCCAAACATGCATGTGATTAATTAGTCATCTAATTGCATGTTTATGTGTTAATAGATCATGTGATTGATATGAAAATTGCATGACTAATAGTATAAATTATACGGATTTGTATTTATATCTGTTACTTGTAGGAAGACCAGTTGAAATTACAACTTTAAACTGGAAATTGAGGGCCTTAGAGGCATCAGAAACCAAAACTAAGTACATATTTGGGATCAGCATAATTTTTGCGAACTAATGTGAAGTTTCGTAAAAATTTGATTTAGACTGATGTAATTGGATTCAATTAATTCACCCCTTGGTTAGTTCATTTTATAAATGTAGATGAGCTTTAGTTGGGCCTTAGACTCAACAAAACAAAACAAAACAAAAAAATTTTAGGGAGAGAGAGAGAGAGAGAACAAGAGAGTTCTAAAGAGCTTCAAAGAGGAAAGAAGGAGAGCAACTTAGAGGCTTGGAAACTTGGGGAAATTGAAGTGGAAAGTCAAGAATCTAACTCAAGGTATGTATAAATTAACTAAACCTCCTGAAATACCTCTTCAATTGGTTAAAATCAAAATGGAGATTTCACATTCAAATAAGTTAGGGTTTTGAGTTTGGTCATTTAGATTCACAATTCAATGGGCTATTTGTTGTATATATGTTTTAAGCTTTGCTAGCCCTGCTTGTTTTTTGATTTGTACAAGAAGGTCTTTGATAATCTCGGATTATTGGCCGGTCACCTCACCAACCTTTATGGGGCGGGATTCGAGTCGTGACATTGCACCTCTTATATCATCATTTCCATTCACTGTTTACATATTTTTCTACTTTTTTATTAGATCATCTTTTTTATCTTAAGTAAAATCGATGATGAGGACTTTATAATAAATATTCATTTTATATTATTTTAGTCACATATTCATTAATATCATTTATAATTTGCACATTTTAAAAAAATCAATAAAATTATGATATTTCTTAAAAGCACATGATTGCCATAATTTAACATCATTATATAATTAACACCATGAATATTAGGGGTGGGCAACGGTTTATCCGATTTGCACAACCCATCCAAACCGACCCTATCCACATGCATAAATAGGGCAAATGCGGGTCTATTTTTCATACAAAATCAGGTTCGGGTCAGACCCGACCCTACCTGTGCAAATCCACAACCCTCCCGCAGATTATGTTTAAAATAAAAAAAAAAAAATCTCTCACATGTTGAATTCATCTTTTGGTCTTCCTTTCTCTCTCTACCTAGTTGCTTCTCTCTCTCTCTCTCTCTCTCTCTCTCTCTCATCTCGCTTATCTTTCTTTACCCTCATTCCCGTAGCCGTCACCACCACCATCTCTTGTCCCTTGCTCGCTGTCTCTTTCATCTCCTCCCCGTCGCCATTTCTCTCCTATCCTCTACCGTCGCCGTCATCTCTTGCAGATCAACCTTACTCCATCATCGTTGTCTCTCCATCTCCTCATCTTCTTCCTGCTAGATCTGGAAGATCTATTGCCCAAAAAAAAAAGTGTTTCATTGCACGAAGGTACCTAGATTTAGAATCCACCTCCTTCATTTATTTATGGTTTGCTTTGCTGGTTGTGTTTTGAGTTTTCTGACTTTTGCTTTTGGTTGTGTAACTGTGTTGTGTTGTGGGTTTGTAACTTTTTGTTTTGTTTATTTAATAAAAGAAAATGCTTTTGGTTGTGTTGTGTTGTGTTGTGTTGTGCGTTTGTAGACTTGTTGTGGATTTGTAACATTTTGCTTTGTTTATTTAATAAAAGAAAATATTTTCATTGTTGTATGTGATAAAGTTAGGTTGAATAATAATAATAAAAAAATTGTTTGTAAATCACAAAAATAAGGGTGTGTTCGAATAGGTTGAATAATAATAATAAAGTCTAATTTTTGTCCTATACATAACCTCCAACTGCAGTTGAAGCACAAAAATAAATTTTCAAAAAAAAAAAAGGTTTAATTCACAAACCGCCCGCACAACCGCATGACCCACCCGTTCGATTAGCAACCCGCATTGTGGGCGGACGCGGTTCCATTTTTTCCCAACCCGCACCCTATCAGGCGGGTCCAACCCGTCATCCGAACCGCACGAAACCGATCCGTGAACTCCCCTAATGAATGTTATAAGTTTTAAATTCAAGAAAAAAGAAATGAAACAAAAAGTATTTAATAACAAGCAAATGTGATAAAATTTATACATTAATTATGCTTTTGAAATTGTACTGATGTGAAAAAATATGTGTATCAAAAGAATTTGAAAGAGAAGACAATCTTCGCCCCGCAATCAAAAATCCTAGTTCTGCTCCTGACTTTTATGGAGGTGCAAGTGAACATTGCAGCATAAGACGTAGTACTCACTTGGATCCTGTTGTGAATAAGTCACAAGGGTTCTGCGGTGCCTTAATAGGAAATTTTTCTGAGTTTTTCTAGATAATTTAAACTATTCATATTGTAGGATTTGTTGAGTAAAACATTTATTTTTAAAATCGTAATTCCGCCCCTGACTTTTATGGAGGTGCAAGTGGGTTCGTATACGGTGCAAGTGAACACTACGGCATAAGACATAATGCTCACTAGCCTGGACCTAGGGATCCTGTTGTGAATAAGCCACAACGGGTTCTGTGGTGCCCCGATGGGGGATCCTCCCAAGTCCTTCTGGATAATTTGAATTGTTTATATTGTGTGGTTTGTTAAGTAGATCATTCATACAAAAAATCAAATTGATTGGACATCTATAACTTCAGGTCAAGAGCACATTTAGTTTTTAAAAAGAATAAACGGTTAACATAATTTTGATAAATTTTTTTAAAATAATTAAAAATGGATCATAGGGTTACAAATTTTCAATTAACTTGATTTTTTTTACAAGAATGATATATTCAATGGACTTTATAAAATAAATAATTTAAATTATCAAAAAAAAAAAAAAAAAATCCTATCAAAATACCACGGGACCTGCTGTGACAATGCCACAGTAGTATCCCAAATCCCACTTGCACTTCCATGAGTGGTTTTCACTGGAACACAATTTTTCCTTTTCATTTAAGGCTCGTAAGTATATATATATATGAAAATAAAATAAAATAAAATTGGGCCTAATGTAATGGGTAAATTCTTTTGGACCTTAAATAGCAATAAAAATTTGGAGCATTGAACGACTTGCTTACCCGCCTATGCCCAAGATCGGCCCTATCTTTGAGTTCGAATCTCCTCATGCTAGCTGTTGTTGTGAGATATCTTACGTTTCTTTTTCTAATAGAAAGATGTTCTTATTTTTTGGATCATGAGGGGAGGGACTTAGGAAAGGCCTTCTACATGTAACATTGGATGTTCAATTATTATTATATGTAATTTAGTTTAAAATATTATATTAAATATTCCACTTTCTCGAACACCTAGTTTGTTTGAACACTCACCCAACTCACTTTCTTGAACAGCTAATCCAACCCAGTCCATAACCTTTTAATCAATATATATGCTTTGTGAAGTGCACACACAACATATTTTGGAGCTTTACTTCCTCACTATGTACAAAGTAGGGGAAATTGCATTTCAATGGTGCAATGACAAAATATTTTCATTTTCATGATGGTGCAAGTTTCCTGTGTGCATGGTGTAAATCATTATTGTGCATGGTGCAGGTTCATCATGTGTGTCAGAGTTATACCACTAAAGATTTCATCTACAATGCAATTACTTTTCCACTATTCCACTAATTTGTTATTTCTCCTACAAAGAATCTCTTTGACAAAATTGTCTGATTTTGCAATTCCTAACAAGTATACCACTTGAATGTTAATGTTGATCAATAGTTTGTAGTTATTTGAGTTAAAAGAGTTTTTTTCTTTTTTTTATCATGTCTGTAATAAATGTAAAATATATCTATGTAAATTTTTATATCTACGTTTTATTTTTTGAAACAATGATATCAAAATATTAGAATTTTATTTTATTTATTTATTTTTGTATGATTTGAATAGTCTAAAAAAAATAAAATTAATTTCTATCTTAAAAAAAATTCTTATGCTGTGTTTGGTTGAGGGATTTGAGGAGGGATTTGGAAAGGGAAATGAAAAAAATAAGTGAAATGTGAATAAAACATGCTTATATTTCACCTAATTTCACATACCTTTTCCCTTTCCCTTTCCAAATTCTCCCCCAAATCCCCCAACCAAACACAATGTTAATGTATCCATTATGAACCCCCTAAAAAAAATTTCTGGCGTTGCCGCTAGGAATGGACCTTGGGTCATGACCATGACTCAAGCAGTGCATTTTGCATTATGATAGTTTGCTCAGAAGAAAGGTGTTCTTTCTTAACGTAATCTCTCTTGGATCGCTGATTATCATACTTTTGCAGTTATTAATAATTAAAATAAAGGATAAACTCTTTGAGATTTGTTTAAAATATAGATTATCTCCTGTAATTTGATAAAATTATAAATATCTCATTGTTATAATTTTTTATTTAACAAAATTAACAAAAAAAAATTATAATTACTTTCCTATACAATAATAAATTACCTAAATTATTAATTGAAATATATTTATAACATCATTAAAAACTGTTAATTGACTTAACGATTTATTAATAGAAGAGATAATTTATTATGAAATTAAAAATCTCATAGGATCGAATATAATTTCTAAAATCACAAAAACCAATTCGCATTTTAATTAAATCTCAACCCTTAAATAAAACTTCACTATTGCTACATGTGCATAAGTAGGACTCTCTATTGACAAATACAATACAAATTAATAAATTTTACAAATATTTTATTCCTCAAAGATATGACATACAATAATGAAGTTTTAGTATTTGAAATAGTGTTCAAATTGACTTGTTTTTTATAACTTGGCTAAAAGTTTCTTTTTTTGATTTTTTGATTTTTTTATGTGTCATATTACCTGTTAAAAAATATCAAAACTAACTTTTGACTTACTTTCCAAAAACAAGCCATTATATAATAGAGACATCTCAACCACCACATTTGTAAATAGAGAAAATATATAAATTTTATTACCCTTCATATCTGATCACTTATATTCCAGTGGTCCATTTTATGGCAGGGCTGCCTTAGCATAGGGTGTTGAAAATTCTACATAGAAAAAGGACCGTTCGGGGACTAAAGTAGATTTTTTTTATTTTTTAATTAACTTTTCCCAAGTACATAGTATTTCAGTAAAATAAAACCTACCAAAAACTCATTGTCACATGTGAAAAAGGTCACCATAAAATAACACCACTACTTCTCAGCACTACAGACTCTGGACCTAGTGGAAACCTCTCTTTCACTTTCTATCTATAAATTGCTAACAAGTGTAGAAATTTAATTGACAAAATTAGTAACTTTCTCACTTCCTCACAACTTAATCAATTTTCTCTTTTTAATGTTATGGATCAACATAGTTGTGCCCTAGGCTTCAAAAGTGCCATTGCAGGGTAGGTGCTTGATCAACTGAGAAGATATTGGCAGAGTCCTCTGTTCCAAACAGACTCTGTTCTTCCATCTTCACAAACTGGTGTGAATACCCTTTTTCTGCAACTGCCCTTGAATCCAAGAACTGAAAACAATTCATCAAAGATGAATTCATAGAAGAGAGTAGCTGAGCATTTAGGTTATTGTCTTCATTAAAGACTCCACTGTGATTGTTATCGGATAACCCATGTTTAATACCCAAATAGCCTTTAATCTCCAATAAGTTTCCATTGTTTCCAAGGTTGGTTTGTTCTGGTTTTCCACAGATTGCAGTGAGAGAGGCCTTGCTCTGTTCTAATACATTGTTGTCTGGCTCCAAAACCAGAGCATCTTCTTTAACAGAGTGATTGCTGTCTGTGTTTTCCTCTCCAAGCTTTGCTCTTAACCCTTTTAGCTGCAATACAGACACCAAAAACATAACACATAAATAAACTGTCTTAAAACTTTCATAATCAACTTAATTCATGAGACACTACACTCAAAACAACAATGCTACATACTCAAAAAATAAAAATACAGTTACAATACAGTTAAGAGACCTCTGCAATTAAACCCTCCTTCTCTTTCTCAAGTTTGTGATAGTCAACTCTGAGAGCTTCATAATTGGATTTGAGTAGGCCATAATCTCTCTCCAATTGCTTGGTCTTCCAACGGGCACGTCGATTTTGAAACCAAATTGCTACTTGTCGCGGTTCAAGTCCTAGTTCTTCGGCGATTTTCACCTTTTGCTCTGGCTCAACCTTGTTATCAACCTCGAATATTTTCTCCAATGCTTTCACTTGATCAAGACTCAATCTCCTCTTCCTCTCGCTGCTTTGGCTGCTTTCCTCTGTACATTCCTCGTACTCATCGTCTAAACCGTCTAACATTGCCTGAAATTCTGTACTGTATGCGAAATTATTCTTTCGATTCTTCTTCTTCTCTGTTTTTATCAAGAAACAGAGTTTTTACTTCTAACAAATTAAAAGAAAGCGAAAAACAATAGAAATAATAAATGGTATGTAAAGAAGTGCTTTAATTTGAGGAATTCAAGTGAATTTCATTCCTTCTGTTTGGCTAACAATAAAATATAGAACAGTAAAAGAAAGTGACACTGTGTCTTCAAGTTTCCCTTGGAAACATCAATTTGTCTTCTCTGTTTTAAAAAGAAACAAGGAAATGATACAGAACTCTAAATCTAGAGCTCTAATTTGAGCTCTAGTGATGTGTCAAAGTCAAAAAAAACAAAAAACAAACAAAGCAAGGCACAAACATCACATCATGGGTGGAGGCCAACTCATTAGAGCCTTTCTAGAGCCCCATATTTAGAGCTCCCAATCTTTTTCCAAGAAACAATATAGTTTTTTAACTTGAAAGAAAATGAAGAACAATAGAAAAGAATCTATAATATCCAAAATTGAGGAATTGAGGAACGGAAGAGAGTTCATTTCCTTCTGTTTGGTAGACAAGAAAACAAAGAACAATGGAAGAAATGAGACACTGAGTCTTTGAGTTTCCCTTGAAAAACATTAACTTATCTTCCCTGTTTTATCAAGAAACAGCGTATTAAACTTTGTAGTTGTTCTCACAACTTGAAAGAAAATAAAGAACAACAGAAAAGAGGGAAATTGTATAATATTATACAATTGAAGAATGTGAAGCTATGAGTCTCTAAGTTTCCCTTGAAAACGAAAATCTCCAAAACAACTTGGTTCTAAATTATTTCGAAACTAAAACACCACCAAACACAAGATTCAAAACTTTGTTCCTTCACTTTCATGAACAAACAGAGAGGTTTAGAAAAATAAAGAATCAAGCCTGGATCGAATACAAGAAACAGAGATTTATTGGGTTTTGTTGTAGAATTTTGAATTACCTTGAGGTGGGTAGATCATAGCACCCAAAGTTTCTGGAATACTGAACCGTTTCATAATTGAAAGGAGTAACTATAAAACTTCAAATATGAGCCTTTCCTTTTGAAGCTCAAAAAAGAGTTAGAGCTGAATTTCCAAGCAAAGCCAAAAATTTACTCTCAAGTTTTACAACTTCTGATCCTATTCTCTCAACAGTCAAATTACAATGAAAGAGACCCTAAACGCAAACCCAGAACCAGTCAGCTTACAATAAAGGAAAACAGAGACCAAATGAAAAATAAAAGAAACCAAAACTCTGCTTCAACATCAACTAATGATCAATGCAATGAAACAGAGAAGCAAGAGAGAGAGAAGAGAGAGGATATGGATTCCAAAATCCGGACAACAGTGAACATGATTCATGCGCTTATTTATGTACCCTTGAATTGACATAAAATTAAACAATTGTTTATTAGAACAATATTATTTTATTTTCTTAAAAAAATTATAAGTGGACATTAGCTATTATAAAGTCTTAGTTTGGAATGTGAGTTGACTTTTTAATTTATTTATTTATTTACTTTTTGTTATTTTAACTTGGAATTAAAAAGTATCATTCCAGATGTATTTTTTAGTTTTTTTTTTTACTTTTATGAGAGAAAAAATAAAATAATTATGATTTAAATATAACATTTTATCTTATTGACCTTTTATTTTTATTTTTTATTTTTTATTTTTTATTTATTTTTGTTTAAAATAGCTAAACATAGCTAAAATTAGACACAATCGTCTCATATAAGGTGTCACCCCCATGTGACAAGATTATATTTGGTTCTATGATTAGATTTTTTTTCACATAAAAAAATTAGGTAGCGTTTGGTAGAGTTTTGTAAATGTGATTTGAGAGTATGAGTTGTATTTTGAGTTTGTGTGTTGTGGAATTATGATTTGAGTGTAGAAAATTTGTTTGGTAAAGAGTTTTGAAAATTGTTTTGAAAAGAGTTTTGATTTGAGTAGGGAATTGTTGATGTGACATTTGATATGTGATACAAAAATTTACAACTCATACAACTTAAAATTATTTTAAAGCACATAAAAAATTTTAAAAATTTCAGAAAATATTTTTTTGAATTATATATCAATTGCAAAAATTTGTAAAAAAAAAAAAAAAAAAAAAAAAAAAAAAAAAAAAATCGCTCATCCGGTCAACCGGCCGGACGTCCCTTTTGAAAAAAAAAAATTGAAACAGGCCCTGGTTTTTGACAGAACAGACGACAGAACATACAGATCGTTTTGCAGAGCTGTGGAAAATTAATTCCACAGCTCCATCCAAACACCATGCTCAAACTCACATGTTGAAAACGATTTACAGAATCGTTCCAAACAGAGCCTTAATTTTCGTATCATAATTTATTTGGTACTATTTTACATGTCACAATTGTATTGGTAACTGATATTGGCCCCATTTGGTAAAACTGTAGAAAAATGATTATAACTTATACCTTAACAGCTTATAACTTATAACTGTGAATATAAACTGATTTTTGACTTATAAATTAAGCTTCTCATCCCCCACTTAAAGAATAACTTGATTTTTAACTTACAAAAAGTTATAAGTTATATTGTTAAGCTGAACCAAACACATCAAAATAGCTTAAATTAAATTAAAAGCTGAAATAAGCTGAAAATAAGGCATACCAAACAGGCCCATTATATCCTCACATTCTTTTGTTTCCATATTTTATTACACTACTAATCATATAATTGTATAAGAATCCCGAGATAAAAATAACCTTAACCTTAAATATAATCTTACGACTGAAAATTATGTTTTAAGTAGAAATAAATTCAAGAATAAAGAATCGTGTACCTATTAAAAATGCAGAATTTTCTATTGCCAATTTGAAAAATTATTGGCTGTTATTGGACCATTACCCTACCTCAATAAAAAAAGTGTTGCTCCATTTCAACTAAGCATTAATTATAAAGTATTGAACCCCACTATTTTATACTAACCACATGGGCATTGGGCTAATACCTAGCAATGTTCACGGACACCCAACAGCTTTTGGTGAAGACAGTCACCCCATCTTTGCTACTAAGAATGGTGGGCGAGTTTGGAATCTGATAGTTGTCCCTTGTTCTCATTCAATTTTTAGAAATGTCACCTCATGCCGTCTCAATCCAAAACTTAATGGGATTGAACATAAAAAATTTACAATCAGAGTGAATTCTGGATCAAGTTAGTAATATTATATAATTATTATCATTATTCAAAACGAAAATTCATTTATGATAACTCTACTTGAGTACACTTAGTACCTGAGTCATTTTTATATTAAATGTTGTAATTTCAATTACTTCATGTGCTATGTGAGATTCATATGATTGTTTGTAAATCTTCTCTTCTATCTAATATAAAATGTTGACTGCCTTTGTATTTTGTTACACATCCTGTATACAAATACAACATATGAAAGATTGCTTTTTAATTTATATATAACAAGACATTAATGTGAGCGAAATACATATAAATTTTATATATATGAAGTATAAACAAAATATCTTATAATTAGAATTAAACCAATACTTGATCGAAACTTCATATGGTTTTGGTTTTTATTAGAGTGGATCAGGGCGGGGAAGCTTATTTAACCATATCATTATGGTTCGTTTGGAAAGTGGGTTGATTTTTTGACTTTTTGGCTTAGCCTAGGGTTAAAAAACCTCGTTTCGAAAGGGTTTTTTTGATTTTTTCGACTTTTTGTGAGAGAAAGAATGTAATGATTATGGATTGAATGTGATATTTTGTCTTCTTGGGCTAAAAAATCTATTTTATCTTTTTGTAACTAAAATAGTACCAAACCCAACCCAACCCAACCCATCTTCCCAAACAGAGGCTTACTGTCCTATCTTTGTAATTTTGTTTTTTTTTAGGTGAACAGAAACATTTGCAACTTCACTACATGTACATTGAAATTTTCTTGAAAAGTTTGGTTTATTTTGAGAAGTAGGTTAAAAGTCAACTTTTTGAATTTTTTTTGAAAAAAGTATAAAAAAATAGAGAGATTATGTGATATAAAAAAATTAAAAAGCTAAGTTTTAACCTAATTGCCAAAATATGTCTTTGTGTACATTGGTTGGTAAAATGAAATGAAGGTGACCCTCTAATTCTTGGGAAGGGCTCTCCCCATTTGTGAAGAGATTTATCAAATAATAACAAGTCAAAAGTAACTAATTTATAATCAGATTAAATTCTCACTGAATGATTTTATTAATTATATTCTTATAATAAAATAAAAAATAATATTTAAACCTAATATCATAAAACACATATAAAGATGGACATTTCACCAACTTTTCTGAATAAAAGTATGAAATTAATGAATTTTTTTTAATGTTTTTCTGTTTATTTTATTTTATATTATTTTTATAAAAGTAACTTTTTGAAGAAAAAACAAATTGTGAGATTAGCCTTCCTAGATTAGTCGAGATGTGTGTAAACTAGTCTGGATACTCAATTATAAAAATAAAACTATTTTTGAAAAAATATATTATAAAAAGGGGAAATAACTGTCTGGTGAGACGGTAAAAAAATTTACAAATCATTAAAAATATATTATTTTAATTAGAAAATGCTTGGAAGCACTAGAAAGAGAGCACTAATGACGTTGTAGTAATGCATTAGTGCTATTAATAATGTATTTTTTAGTGATCTAAATCATTGTTGTTTTAATTATTAGCAAGAAACACAACTTTCACTTGTAGCAATTGGGTTCCAAATTCCAATGCTGGCAATATGTGTGTGTGTGTGTGTGTGTGAGAGAGAGAGAGAGAGAGAGAGAGAGAGATGTGGAAGCTAAATCCAGGCTGCAGAGGTGGGTGAGAACGGAAGAGGAGGAGGCAACGTAACAGACTAAACAGTGAGAGACCTAACTCACATGGTGTTTGTGTTATTCTGCACTATACAATGTATGTAATGTATATTCTAATTTCTAAAATTGTAAATCTAGTGTACGTTTGGTATGTGAGTTTGGGTTAGGTTTGGCTATTTTAATTATCAAAAGATAAAATAAATTTTTTAATTTCAAACTAAAAATTATCACATCTAAATTATAATCATTTCATTTTTTCTCTCATAAAAATTTAAAAAACTAAAAAATTCATCCAAACAAAACTATTTTAATCTCAAATTAAAATAATTAAAAAGTTAAAAAATTAACCTGCGTCTCACAGGAAACCCTAATATGTTGTTATGTTCAACTTTGGAGTCTCTGAGTCTGGTGTGGTGACCCACCCACCCATCGACCTACCCATCCTCATATCACATGGGTTTTGCCACTCTGTCTGTTTTCTCTCTACTGTGCTGTGCTCCTTTTTTTGGTGAATACTGTGCTGTGCTCTGTGTGCGTGTGTGTGTCTCCTCGATTAGTGCTATTCATCGGATGTTGCCAGCAAAGTGATTACTCACCTGCTCTGCCCGTTACTGGAAAGGGAAATATGGTGATTTTAGCCTTTTTACTTGTGTCCCACTGAAATTGTCTAACCCCTTAGCCCATGCTCTATAGGTTTGAAGGAAATAGTTTTGAGGGGGGATGAATGTTTCGTTTCAGCCTAGGGGTGGGTAGTACTGTGGTTATGACCTGGGATTTAAGCCTCTAGGTTACAGATTCAATTTCTCTTTTTAGATCAATTTTTTGGGGAAAGCACAGTTAGTTTGGAAGTTGAACTTCAAGTTATCTAATCAACACTTGGTATGGATTTAATATTTTCTTACTGTGCGAGTCTTGATTTAAGTGCCCTGGTGATCTCTGTAAGGGGCACTGCTTTGGACCTGAAAGAAAGTAGAAAGGATTTTCATGTAACAAAAAAAAAAATGTTTCATTTCAATTCCCTTAATTTAATTTTTTAAAATTTGAGTTTCTTTTTTTTATGTTTTTTTTAAGAGAATTTGTTTAATATTTTAAGTAAATTTTTTACTTTTTAAATACACTTAATATAAATACAATTAAAAAATATAATATTTATAAAAAATTTAAAAATTCATTAAATATCAAAAATATAAAAAAAAATGAAAATTCAATACATTTTCATTTTTTTGTATATTTATTACTTTTTTTAAATATGTTTTTGCAAATATTTTACTTTTTAGGTGCATCTAAATAAAATGCATCTAAAAAGTAAAAAAATTACTTAAAATATTAAAAAAATTCAATAAAAATAAAAATAAAATACGAAAAACAAAATATTCAATTTTTTAAAAATTGAATTTAGGAAATTAGAACAAGGTATAATTTTGGATTTCATGATTTTAGCGCATTGAAATGGTAAAGTGATTTTTATTCATCCATATCCATTGAAATTGCATTTCTAAACGAAGGGGACGTTTGGCAAGTTACAATTTTAATCAAAAAGTCATTAAAAAAGTTCAAAAATTATATAGAAAAGTTAATGAAAATTTTTCATTTTCTCTATGTTATATACGTTCTTCCTAAAAACAGTAAAAAATTATTCCCAAACATTTCAATTTTTTCACTTCATATTAGTCACAAAAAAAAAAAAAAAAAAAAAAAAAAAAAAAAAAACCACTAAAAAATCTCTTATCAAACCAATCTTAAGGAGGAATCTGACTCCCTCATTTTTCTATGGCAATCTCACATTTTTTGAGAAATGTTAGTCATTTAAAGATAATAAATAAATAAAAAAATGTGAGCTCAAAACATTTAAAAAGGTAAATTACATTTTTCATCTCTATAGTTTGACCCATATTTCACCATGGTCTCTATTGTTTCAATTTGAATAATTTAGTCCCTACACTTTATGTTCAGTTTCATTTTAATCATTTCATCCAAATTTTTATTAATTTATTCTACATGTGCAACTCAAGAAACTAACAAGTGTCTCAAAATTATTAATTTTAACCTCCATTTTGAACATAAAGACTAGATTAAAACCAAACTTAAAATGTATGGATCAAATTTTTAAGTCGAAATTATAGAGACTAAAATAGAATTTGGGTCCAACTACAAGGATTAAAAGTGTAATTTATCCTATTTAAAATATTATCATTGTCTCATTGCACTACTACAAATATAGATAAAGATCACATTTTTTTGGTGTGATGTATGTTTTTTAATCACACCTTTTAAGTTTTATTAAAGTGTGGTCTTTGGGAGTGTGATTAAAAATGGTCATTTTTAATCACACTTTTTAAGTGTGATTAAATAACATTTAGATCACACCTTTTAAGTGTGATTAAAAACATTTAGATCACACCTTTTAAGTGTGATTAATAACATTTAGATCACACCTTTTAAGTGTGATTAAAAACATTTAGATCACACTTTTTAAATGTGATTAAAAACATTTAGATCACACCTTTTAAGTGTGATTAAAAACATTTAGATCAAACCTTTTAAGTGTGATTAAAAAAAAAGAATTTGACATATTTAAAGAATAATCAATATTATTTTTGTACGCGCATTTGAAAAATATAATACACACTATATACTATGTTTGAAAAATATAATACACACTATATACTATATTTTGAATCACAACCATATATTGAATGGAATAACGCCATATATTTCATAAATAAAAGTTAAATGTTCAAAAGTATATACAAAGAAATTAATAAAAAGTTCTTAACTGTGATTACATATATTAAAAAATAAAAAAAATAAACTTGAAAAAACTAAGTTCTTGAATTCTTTGACCATATTTTGCATCTCTCCAGGAAATTTCTGACCTGAAAAATAAAAAAACAAATTAATTTAGAAACTGCTAAAAACATATGAATAAACTTACTATTTTTGTAGAGACTGTTCTTATCTTACAAAAAACAAAATCGGACATTTTCTCATCACACTGACTCTTCATCCCCTGCGTTAATAGAAAAGAAAAAACGAATTTAATTATTACTAGTATAAAATTTTGTATTACTATATATAAATATAACATACATATGGAGCATGATTGAACAATATATATAAACACATATTAGTAAATCATAGCCTTGAAAATATTTTATCAAAAAATTATTATAGTAACACATCAACAAAGAGAGTAAACTAACTCAAATCAAGGTAGAGAAAGAAAAGCAATTAATATACCAAGTCAAGATGGGTCAACTCCAAAAGAATAAATAAATGAACAATCCCCCACAATTCCAAGTGTTGAGCAATTCCACCAAAATTTTAACAATTATATGCTGGTGTATCTGTTTTCAGATAAGAAAAAATATAAATAGAGAGTTGATAGAAAGAGAAGAGATGATTAGGCTTGCCTTTCATGCTAACCTATAGGCTAAGTTTCAGATTAGACTGCTGATTGAAAAAATGGAAACCAAATAAAGATTCACAATTAGTGTAGTGTATTACCTATGGCTCTTGCAAGATTTAAACTGCCATTGACACGTCCTGCATGGATAAAACCACCAGCTTTCAAGATCCTCTCTCTTTCAGCCTCAAGATCGGGTTTGTGATCTCTGGAAAGATTGTATGCCTGCATAAGTGGAGCCACATTGACAAAGATAAACATCCATATATTTCATCATGAATCTAAAGTATACATGATATTATCCATAACAAACATGCATGTCCTATATCAAGAAGTTTTTTAATACAATGGGCTATCTATCCAACTATTAGTCAAAATGAGGTAACATCTTGCACTGCCCATGATGTTCAAGTCAAAAGTGCAGCTATGGCCAACATCTGTTTAAGAGAATACAACATTTCCTTTGAACCAAGCAAAAAACCAACAAAAAAAAAAAAAAAATTTGACAAAAATCCTCTTTGATTGCTCATTACCTGGCCCTTCCTAGATATTACACAACGAGAATCACCAGCATTAGCAACAAGAAGTTGGTTGTTTTTAATAACTGCAACACAGCTGTGCACCCCGATGTTGGTCCAGCGAAGTCAGAGTGAGGCCCCTGATACCAAAGAGTGGAGTAAATGAGTCACAAGTACATGTGCATGAAGAAAAAGAGGGTAAAAGAAAGGAAAACTCATCAAGCACATGATCACAAAACATATCCAACTTCACAAGGACAAAGTTTGAAACATCTAAAAGCAAATATAATATAACATTGCCTAGCAAGAAACTCTAATTGTTAACATAACTGTACTGCACTATTAACAGACATTATGGTTGCCAATTGGAGCTATGTAGATAAAAGGTTTTTTGAGTCTAATTCAAAATATTAAAAAAAAAAACCATCCAGTTAGTCATCATAAGGGAAATATGTATATTACAAAAAAAAAAAAATTCCATAATTTTACATGAACTGATTCTGTTTCCAGGTTCACCAAACATGACTAGGAATTTATGTATAACACCACAATACTACGATTAGTGAGTTGCCCTGAACTTTTCATACCCCAGACATGAGTTATGTCCAACTTAAGTTCCTATGTACTAATTTTAATAAACAGGATACTCATACCAAACATACAAAAAGTAAACATTGTATTTGCACAAATCAGCATGGATCCTGTATAAGAATGATAACTTCTAGTGTCGACATTTGGTGTAAACAAGTACCTCCTCAAAAGCCCAATCATCCACCTGGTCATGCCCCTCACCACTTCTTGGAGACCATATCAAACCCTCAATCATACCAGTAAACTTGTTTATTTTATCTCCCAGAACACTTAACTCCCTCCACCCTTTTTGTCCACGCATCATTTCATCCATTCTGCATCGCCAAATTACAACTTTACATTTTACAGAAACACAGAAATGCCAGTGAGAAACAACATCAATGTAAGTGCCACGGCAAAGAACTCAAATTTCAACAAATAACCTGAAGAAAGCTTTATGAACTGAAGTTCCTATATCTCCAGCAGAATATGCTTCATGCTTAAGCACTTGCTGATGAAGATACTTGGCACAAAACTTAGCAACAACCTTACCTGCAATTTAAAGGGTTTAGGAGATTATCAATAATTAAATGTGCCAAATTATTATCACCATATTTGTATGTACATGCAGGGTTGAATAAGCAAAAATAGTTCATTCATGGAAGAATTTTTCAAAGTTCACAAAGCAACTTATAAATCTGCAGGATAGAAAAATGTGGAGATAAAGGAACAACCTAAATATATAATAGAAGATTAAGACTATAACAGAAGTTCGGTCACACAACTGAATAACATATTATGGGTTGTTCAAAAATAAATTTCCTTATACTTGACGGCTTGAACTACAGTTGCTCCCTGGTGTATGAGGAATATTTTACAACCAGAAACTCATCAACTACAAACCCTGAGATGCAGATCATCAAAGGCACATTCTGATCAAAATGGGAAAGGAGAGGGGAGGAAAAAATATTCTAAAATATACAATTCATCAATTTAAATGTAATTGCCTATAAAGATAGACATGTATGCAAAAATTACCATTTTATAAGAAACATGTAAAATGGAGTTTTTGCACAAGTACTATTGAAAGCTTGTAAACAACACATAGCTTTACAAACTCTCCAAAAAACAGAACTTATCATAACTTTTTAAAAAAAAAAACCCATATATGTTCAATTTTTGTCAAAAATTAACCAGTCCAAAAAGCTTAAAATCATGAAACATACCTGTTAAGCTTTGTAGGGACTGCTCAATCTCCCAGAAAGCCATTACTACTTCCATTGCATGTACACAAACATGTTGTTGCAGCTGTTCTTTAAAAGAATAGAGCAATAGCAAATAATGTGCCTACATTATAAAGAGATAAGAGATTAGAATTAAGACCACATTATAAATTATCATTTTCTTTTGAACATAGGACATGTTTATCTATCAAAATATGTCTCAAAGTTGGCGGAATTGCTTCATGTCCATCAAGAACTCATCAAAACTAAGGCATGGAAAGGATAATAATAATAAATAAAAACCAAAACACAATCAACCCAGCCGCTTCCAACACCTAATCTCAAATACAAGCTCTAATGTTATGGAAGTTAAAAATAAAGTTGCTCATTGAGAATTCCTTGAAAAGTGGTCTTGCTTTCACCCAAAAAGCCACATAATTTTTTATTTTTTTATTTTTTGTGAAATCTGATCCCACTCGCTTATCCCACCATTGAAAACCATTTCTTTTCTAAATTTCCACAACACCCAAAAGATTGCTGGGATAGATAACGAGATTGCTCTGACTACTAAGTTGATGAACACTTGATACAATAAAACAACACAAAAACACATAAATTTCTCACAAATTCAGCAAATAGGCACAATGTTGATCAAAAACCAACTTCACAAAAGCTAATTAAGAGTAATCAACATTTCAACACAAACTTGTATAAGTAAATAAACAGAGAGGGAGAGAGAGAGAGAAAGAGAGATTTGGGGAAAAACCTTAAACATATACATAAAGACGAATAAATGATGTTTAGAGACCAAATAAATTCTGACAAAGAGATCAAATAAAAAAAGAACAAATTCTAATGAAGAGATTATAATATAATAATCGGTGACATCAATCTCATTCTTCAAGTTAGCCAAAAGCCTAGTGACGAAAAAGAAAATGTAGGAACTAAACAGATATATGAAATTGATAGTTTAGAGATTAAATATAACAAATGGTGATAGTTTAAGTGATAAAAGGTGAAATTAATTCTAAAAGAAAACAAACTTATCTCAGTGAGGGTTTGACAGAGTTTCACAAGCAGCTTAATCTGCCTTCGTCCAATCAACAACTCTTGACTGTGGTGGTTTCGAAACCCTAGCTTCGGAGAGAGAGAAAGAGAGAGAGAGTAAATGAACGAGAAGCAACGACAGTTTCCCAAAACAAGAAAGAGAAGCAGTAGCAAAGAGTTGAAATCATTTGGTGAATCGCTTTTTCGATGAGACGATTCAGAGGAAAGAGATGAGGAAGTAGTGTACCAAGTAAATACCCTTCTTCGATGAGACGATTGAGAGAGACTGAGACTGAGCTCTTTCAAATTTGCTCCATTAGAACCCTCTCTCTTAGTTTTGCCCTAGTATCTTCTTCGATCCCTTTCTCTTCTCCACATCTTCCCAGTTTCTATGTTCCTTTACAATTAGAAGCCAAATAGTTGTGTATGATATATTTTTGGCTTTGGGGTTTGGCGCCACATTTTTTCATTCTGCCGCCTATTTTTATTTCGATCATATTATTCACGACAATCACAAAAAAATATACAATCACATTAATTAATAGTGTGAATAAAAAATATACATAGAATCACACTTAATTTAAAAGTGACATAAAAAATAAATATTATTATATTTAATTAAATTAAGTGTGATTAAAATATCAATCTAATTTTTTTATTACACTTCCAATAAAAGTGAGATCTTTTTTTTTTGTTAAAGTGTGATTTTTAACTATTTTTGAAACTACAATCCCCTCCCTAAGGTTTAAAGTATCATTGCCCCATCTGTTAGTATTAGTTGGAAAAAAAATTCATTGAAAAAAAATTAATTAGAAAAAAAAATTAATTGAAAAAAAATTTTGCTAGTAAAATTTTTAAATTTCTGTTTAAAAATCAATGTAAACTTATTTTTTGAATTTACATTTTTTCCTCAAATTTACAAATTGAGACAACCATTTATAAATAAAAAAAAATTGTCAAACAAGTTTTTATGACAGTTTTTAAAATTTTTGTAAATATAAATTGAAAACTGAAAATGAAATGGTTAGGGTGTGTTTGGTAATGTTTACATTTTCAGTTTATATTTACAAAAAAATTATAAACTGGTTTTTGTTTATTTTTAGAAAAACATAAATTACAAACGCGTTTGGTGGTGGTGGATGGGTGGGTGACGGTGACAGGTGGTAGGTGGTGCCAAGTGGGTAGTGGTGGCGGGTGGTGATGCCAAGTGGGTGGCGGGTGGCGGTAGGTGGTGGCGAGTGGGTGGTAGATAGTGATGGTGGGTGGGTGACGGTGGTGGGTGGTGGGTGGTGGCGAATGGGTGGTGGTAGTGGTGGTGGCGGGTGGTGGTAGGTAGGTGGTGGATGACGGGTAGGTGGTGGTGGTAGTGGTGATGAGTGGTGGGTGGTGGTGGCGGGTGGGTAGTGGGTGATGGTGGTGGTGGTGGTGATGGGTGGGTAGGTGACGGTGGCGGGTGGTCGGTGGTAGTGAGTGGGTGGTGGTGATGGTGATGGGTGGGTGGGTGACGATGGCGGGTGGTTGGTGGTAGTGAGTGGGTGGTGGTGGTGGTAGTGATGGGTGGGTGGGTGACGGTGGCGGGTGGTCGGTGGTAGTGAGTGGGTGGTGGTGGTGGTGGGTGGTGGTGGCAGGTGGGTGGTGAGTGGTTGTGGCGGGTGGATGGCAGGTGGCTGGTGGTGGTGGGTAGCAGGTGGTGGGTAGCAGGTGGTAGATGGTGGTGAGTGTTGGCAGCAAGTAGGTGGCGGGTGGTGGTGGCGGGCGGTGGGTAGGTGATGGTGGCGGGTGGTGGGTGGGTAGGTGACGGTGACGGGTGGTGGGTGGTGGTGGGTGGTAGCGAGTGGGTGATGGGTGGTGGTGGCAAATGGCGGGTAGTGGTGGGTGGTGGCGGGTAGGTGGCGAGTGGTGATGGTGGATGGGTGGGTGATGGTGGATAGGTGGGTGACGGTGGTGGGTGGTAGTGAGTGAATGGTAGTGGTGGTGGTGGCGAGTGGTGTGTGGTGGCGGCAGGTGGATGGCGGGTAGTGGCGGGTGGTGGTGGTTGTGGGTAGGTGACGGTGGCGGGTGGTGGGAAGTAGTGAGTGGGTAGTGGGTGGTGGTGGCTGGTGGTGGCAGATGGATAGCGGGTGGGTGGTGGCTGGCAGGTGGGTGTTGGTGGCGGGTGGTGGCTGGCAGGTGGGTGTTGGTGGCGAGTGGTGGCTGGCAGGTGGGTGTTGCTAAAGGGGAAAATTTGTAATAAAACTTTAAACCTTAGGGGGAAAATGTAATTTCCAAAAGGTGAGGGGGAACTGTAATAAATATAAACCTCATGGGGTGTGTGCTAGTAAAATTTTTAAATTTCTATTTAAAAACCAATGTAAACTTATTTTTTGAATTTTCATTTTTTCTTCAAATTTACGAACTGAGACAACCATTTATAAACCAAAAAAATTATCAAACAAGTTTTTATGACAGTTTTTTAAATTTTTGTAAATATAAATTGAAAACTGAAAATGAAATGGTTAGGGTCTGTTTGGTAACGTTTACATTTTCAGTTTATATTTACAAAAATTTTATAAACTGGTTTTTGTTTATTTTTAGAAAAACATAAACTACAAACGTGTTTGGTAATTGACAAAATGTTTAACAAAATTTAAAAATATAAAAAAGAGCGAGAAATGGCAAGTGGTGGCAAGTGGCAGCGGAAGATGGTGGTGGAAAGTGGTGACAGTGGGTGGTGGGTAGTGGGTGGTGGTAGTGGTGGGTGGGTGGGTGATGGTGACGAGTGGTGGGTGGTAACGAGTGGGTGGTGGTGGTGGTGGTGGTGGTGGGCGATGATGGCAGGTGGGTGGCGGTAATGCTACTTTAAACCTTATCAAGGGGATTGTAATTTCTAAAATGTAAGGGGTGTCAATGTAATTTACCCAGTAAGGGCAGAATTAGTATTTAAAAAAAATTAAATTGCTAAGGGGAGAATCTGTAATGAAACTTTAAATCTCAAGGAGGGAGATGTAATTTCCAAAACATTAAGGGGGAACTGTAATAAACATAAACCTTAGGGGGTGTCAGTGTAATTTACCATATATATATATATAATCGCACTTAATTAGAAAGTGGCATAAAAAATAAATATTATCACACTCAATCAGATTAAGTGTGATTAAAATTTTGGGAATTGTATATTTTATATAAAAATCAATTTGAAATATTTTATACAATCACACTTATTTAAAAAGTGTGATTAAAAAGTAGTAATGTATATATAATCACATTTTAATTACCTTAAAAAATATATAAATAATCACACTTATTTAAAAAAGTGTGATTAAAAAGTAATAGTGTATATATAATCACACTTTAATTAGAATGTGTGATTAAAATATATATATATATATAATCACACTTTAATTAGAATGTGTGATTAAAAAATATATATATAATCACACTTATTTAAAAAGTGTGATTAAAAAGTAGTAGTGTATATATAATCACACTTTAATTAGAAAGTGTGATTAAAAAATATATAAATAATCACATTTTAATTAGAATGTGTGATTAAAAAATATATATATAATTACACTTATTTAAAAAGTGTGATTAAAAAGTAGTAGTGTATATATAATCACACTTTAATTAGAAGGTGTGATCAAAAAAAATATATAAATAATCACACTTTAATTAGAATGTGTGATTAAAAAATATATATATAATCACACTTATTTAAAAAGTGTGATTAAAAAGTAGTAGTGTATATATAATCACACTTTAATTAGAAGGTGTGATTAAAAAATATATAAATAATCACACTTTAATTAGAATGTGTGATTAAAAAAATATATATATAATCACACTTGTTTAAAAAGTGTGATTAAAAAGTATATAATCACACTTTAATTAGAAGGTGTGATTAAAAATATATATATATAATCACACTTAATTGAAAAGTGACATAAAAAATAAATATTATCACACTTAATCAAATTAAGTGTGATTAAAATATCAATCTAATTTTTTTTATCACACTTCCAATAAAAGTGAGATCTTTTTTTTTGTCAAAGTGTGATCTTTAACTCTTTTTGTAGTAGTGTTGAGAATTCCTAACGAAATAAAACTCTTGAATAATATTGACAATGCAATTTTATTACTACTCAGCTCATTACTAGCAATCAAATTCTCATTATCCCTCAAGATTTTTGTCATTCAAATATAACTTTAAAAGAAAATATTATCAACTCAAAATTTATATCCTAAAAATAAAGTATATAATATAAATTCAAAATTTATGTCAAAGGGTAAATTTAGAACGAATGTGAGTCTATGTACCTTTCTAAAAAAATTCTAAATAATTGTTTTGGTTACTTAATGAATATTGTTGTTCTTTAAATAGCTGGAAAATGGTACAAACCTCAACCAAAATATATCACAATTATTTGGGGTTATATGGATCAATTAATTGGGGTTTTTTATATGGATCAATTTGTTTCGGTATTTCACTTACAAAATTGGAGAAATTACCATTACGTGGTAATTTTAAAAACGTATTGTAACTTTATGAAAAAATTTATAATTTTAATTGTTAATATTTTTAAAATTTACTCCTTCCACTGACGTGAAATTTTTCCTAAAAAAATTCACTTCATGCGTGGCTTTCACTTGTGGCATGATGACTTTTATTATTTTTTTAAAGCACCAGTCTTACAAAATAAATGGTTTAAATTATTGAAATAGAACGCGTGGTGACTCTCACAAACCCCTTAAGTTCTCTCATGTTGAGATGTAAACATGAGAGAAGTTCAATCTTTTTTTCAAAAAAAAAATATATATATATATATATACAAATATATATAACGAATTCTATATATACATATTATTTATTTGGATTTGACTTCTCATCTCAACTTAATAGGCTCATTTTTTAACCAATTTCCATGATCTAAACAGTTTAATTTTTAGGACTCATTGAGTAAAATATTCATGCAAAAAATAAAAATAATTGAACACCAATAGTTACATGTTTGAATCATATTTATTTTAAAAAATGGATAACAAATATAATTTCAAGAATAACCATCCATTTTTGTAATACAAATTTGATTCAAATATATAATTACCGATATTCGATCATCTTGCTTTTTTACATAATATTCTACTAATGAGTCCTAAAATGTGAACGGTTCAGATCATCGAAGTCGTTTCCAAACTGGACACACCAAGTCCAAACGTTCTCTCAAGTCAAGATGGCCAATATGAAAGAAACCCAACCCTATTTATTATTTGAATATTCATAATAAGAGGTAAAATAAATACAATAATAAATAATATTTCTCATTATTTATTTGCAGCCATTCCTTTTGTTGAGTTTAATTAAACTTATATCAATTGGCTACAATCTTTTATTTCACTATAAGATAAGATAAAGAGTTTGAGTCATGTTAAAAGCATATACCCCCTCACTATAACGGTTCCGGTTTAGGTCAAACTCATTTAATGTTCTTAAATTTGAGATTCAATACTTTAATTGTTATTCATATTCTTTGTCGTCGTATTAGTAGTCGAGTTGATTTTTGGGTCGTATTTGAAACAGGTTAGGAATTAGTTTTTCGAAAGAGTTGCTGTCTAGTTTTCTTCTTGGTCGTTCAAGCGATCTTTGAGATCTCCCAGTATTTTGCAGGTCTGTAAAACTTCTGGGAATATGGTGAACTTCGCTCGAGCAGTCCCTCTTGCGCTCGAGCAATCTTCTGTTGTCTACAAAACTTCTAAGAATGGGCCATTGTATGCTCAAGTGATGTTTTGGTACCTCAAGCGGTTTCACTAATTGTCTTTGACACTCTGCGCGTATATTAGTTCAGGAAAAGGGATTTTTGAATTACTTTTTCATTTTCTCTCTCTTTTTCTCTAAAACCTTCTAAACCCTAATTTCTCCACTTTCTCTTTTTAGTTCTTGCTTAAAACCTCAAATATTTCATCATCCATTAATTTCTCCACCATTGCTCTTTGGAGAAAAAGGTAGAGCTCGTTGAAAGCTTCAATCTAATCGGAGAGGATCTAGTTTTCAGCTTTGCCAAAGTTTCACTCTTGCTTTCTTCCTCTTCTACTCTTAAGATAGAGATTTCTTCAACCTTTTGTATGATGTTTAGCTTAGTTATTTGCTCTTTGAAAAGTGTTTAGTGATTTGGGGGTTCTGGGTTAAACCTAGGGTTTGGTGTTGAAAAGTAAAAGAAGGGTTTTTCAAATAAATTCTTAAAAAGGATTATGAATGTGTATATATTGTTAGATATTATTGGAAATCTTTCTTTCTAATGTGATTTTGAAGAAATAAAGAAGGTTTTGTTGATGTGGTTTATAAAGGATGTCTGTTGATGATGAGAGTGGAGTTGAATATTTATTATCACTCTCATTTCAAAAATTTGGGATTTTATCAATTGTTGAAAAAATTATCTGTTGAGTAGAAATATCTGTTCTGGGCTATCGGTGGATGATAGCTTTGATTGTTGTAGAAATTGTATAAGGATTAAGTTAAATTGAAACTAATTTCTTATACATCTTGCATCAAGCATTGCTTCATACTTGAACATTGAAAATATATTATTTTTGTGAAAAAATGGATGTATACCTTAGTGAATCTGGTTAGGGGATGTAGTTGTGGTTTATACTACTGGCATGTGTGTCCTTGGTGAAAGTCCAAAAACTTACGCAATTATGTGCCAATCCTTCCAGTTATTTAGTAGTACTTGTATAGCCTGCTAACAGACACGTACCTAGAGATTCCTAGTGTTTTATATCCACTACCCTGTTTTCTAATATAAAAGTGTATTTTCATAAATTGAAATGTATTAATAAAGGTATTGCATCGTTTTGAGATGAAAAAGTGTAATGCTCAGTTCTATACATTGTGTTAAAATATCTCTACTGTGCTTTAACTCACCCTATGTGGAAAACAACTTTTAAGTGCTGATGATATATCTCCACCAAAGACTTAGCTTGGGAGGACCGTGGAGCTGAAGGCTCATTTTTGTTTCTTGTTGTAACGCCTTCAAAATAATACACATAAACCCAACATTCGTGATATATATAGACAAGAGAATAAAATATATTTCCATTCATCAGAGTATTCTTACAAAAAGTAATACATGTTGACAACAAAAGTAAATGCCTTGTAGGCTTATAACTTTCCAAGTCAACACTTGGTTTCAACAAAATAAGAGTTCTAACTCTTTACACAAAAGCCCTAGGCTTGAATTTACATGTATCACCAAAAATAACAGAATAAACAAAAGAGTCTTCAACTTCCAGAACCTTCCAAGCTATGTCCTTGGAGGTGGCATAACACCTGAACCTGAAAATGATGTCCCATATAGGGTAAGCCAACTTCCAGTAGAGATATGCTAAATATAATATGAGCAATAACTAAAACACAGGCATTTGATAAATGTTTAACTCGTATAGACAAACATATATCTATTTCCATTTTATTATCCAAACCAATTCATAGATATGGTTCCTTATTCAGCCAAACAGTTCATGATGAGCCTACAACTCATACTAACAATACTTCAATGATTCAATTTCAAATAAGACTATAACTCACATAATTAACACATCAACACTTCCATTTCAAATGAGATTACAACTCAAATCATCATCATTCCAATACTTCAATCATCTACGTTATACAAACGTAATTCAAATTTCGGGACTTTCACCCTAGACACTCCGGCCAACTTAGTTTTCACTGGAGTCCATCCCCTATCTCCTCCCAAATCCGATTTAGGAGTCTATCCCCTATCTCCTCCCAAACCTTGGAGTACATCCCCTATCTTCTCCCAAACAACATACATATACAATGTATTTAAACACTTATCATATACAATGATCAAGCAAAGCACATATTCAATGTGTTATTCCTTCCGTCATATTCAATGATATACTCAATTGATTAGTTATAATTCATCTAATCATCGTGCAGTGTTTAGAATAATTAAGATTATCCTCCACCGATAGCCCAAAACATTTATTTCTAAACAGTTAATAAATTATCAAACAGATAAATTATTCACAATGTGAAAGGTGAGTGATTAATAAAATCCAACTCCACCATTAAACCTCATAATTACCCAATTTCATTATTTCCAACTCAATTTCATGTTTCTATAACTTTCCCAAATTAATTATACCAATTAATTCATAACAATAATTAGGGTTTTTCTCACCCTTTCCTCAACATTGACCCAAAGGTCCAAATATTATCAATAAACATCAATACTTCATTTTAAGACCCAAAATACACATATATGGGTTAAAAGAACAAAACCCCTCTTTATTCATTTTGAAACCCTAACACCCAAAATTTCCCAACTTCAACATTTAATCAAAATGGCTACAAATTTATGTCAAAGACCATAAATATGAGTAGGAATCCCTACCTCGAAGTTAGAAGCCCAAAGGAGTAGATGAAGAAAACTCAAAGTGCTTCAAATCCACGATTTTTCAGATTAAAGTGAAGCCCACACCACCCTCTATCTTTCTTACAAAGAGATTTGGGTGAGAGAGTGTGTAGAGAGAGAGAGAGAGAGTCGGATCTAGGGTTTTGAAAGTAAAAGAGATAAAAAAAAAAAAAAAAAAAGTGATTTAAAATAACACAATCGCGATCTGATATACGCATAGTCCGCTCGAACGGAGAATAGGACGCTCGAGCGTAAGACACAAAAAACTGGACCCGCTCGAGCGCCAAGGCACAACAGTAAAACACCACCCGCTTGAGCTCGGAGATACCCGCTCGAGCGTAGATTACACTCCTCCAGTACTTTTACAGACTCCAGACACCCGCTTGAGCGTAAGGAACACCGCTCGAGCGTGAAAAATACCTCTGCAGTATATTTGCAGACGCACAAAATGCTGAAAGGATGCAAACTCCGTTCGAGCGCAACAAGACCCGCTCGAGCGGATCACCAAAAATATGGGCAACAAGATTAGAGACTAAGACTCAACCAACCTGTTCAAAACACGCCCAAGACGTCCTAAAACTCATATACCAAGAATTAAAGGACGGAACGAGGCATAAACAACAATACTCAATCATGGACTCAAGTCCGGGATACTGTACATAAAGGGGAAAACCCGAGATCGCTATAACCTCTCCCCTCAAAGAATTTCGTCCCCGAAATTAGATAAATAAATTTCAAAGACATGATTTCTCAATTCTCAATGATATTACAATTCAACATTCCATATCTTGACCCATTACCGGTCATCCCATCTCTTTTGAAGAGACAATTCACAATATAACTTAATATGCATTAACAACATGCTTTTTTTTTAAATTTAACAATTCCCAACACCACGTTCCACCATTCCATAACATATTCAATGTTAGTGATATACTTGCATTTCTATTTTACATTTAACATATACAATGTCAAATTAAACTTCCATTTTCAAGGCATATTCAACCATTACGACATTTCCATAAACCAAAACATATACAATGTTCTTAGAGTTTATCAACCAAACATTCCATATCTGAAGGCTCATTTTTGTTTCTTGTTATAATTATTTTGTACAAGCATTGGACATTAACTATATTGAGTTGAACTCACTTTTGTTGTACCCAAGTATTGTTTTAGAAAAATGGGGTGTTACACTCACAACCCAAGTTCTTCTGTGTTTTCTTTATTTTGCTTGTTACCCTTTAAGTGAATCAAATTATTCATTCTTTAACGGTTCTGCTATGGAGCTCGAAATTGGCCCAAATTTAAAACGACGTCGTTTTGAATTTTTTTTTTTTGTCTTTCATCCTTTCCATCTGCAGAAGAAGAAAGAAAGAAAGAAGAGAAAAGGAAAGGAATAGAGAGAGAGAGAGAGAGAGAGAGAGAGAGATCATCATCATCATCATCATCAATCAAAAATCAAACCCACCCCAACACATCATCATCAACACAGCAGAGAGAGAGAGAGAGAGAGAGAGAGAGAGAAAATCATCATCATCATCAACCAAACACATCATCATCATCACACATAAAGATCAACCAAAAAGCAAAATAGAGATCAACTAAAAAAAAATGTAAAAATTTGAAAAAAAATTTCAACACAACATCCTCATACACAGTTCGGAGGCAGAGATTAGAGATCAAAGGCCGGGCAGTGGAGAAGAATCAGAGATCGGAGGCGGCGATTGACGGGCGGTGAAGAAGAATAGGAGATCGGAGGCAGCGACGGCGATCGACCCTCTCTCTTTATCTCTCTCTCTTTCTCTTCCTTTTCTTCTCTCATCTCTCTGCTCTCTCTACTTCAGACATAAAAGGAGGGGAAAAAAAAAAAAACAGCCCAAAACGACGTCCTTTTGGGCTATCGAGCCATTCGAGGTAGAGTGATTTGGAGCTACGAAGGATTATCCATTCTCTAATTACAAGCAGTTAATTGGTCTGGGATGCCATGATCATATCATCTCAAATGTTTTCCTCTCAATTTATTTTTATTTAGTGTTCTCTATTTTATTTTATTTTATTTTTCTAACGAATTCATTTCTTAATTTATTTTTTTTTCTTGTACCAACATTCATTTGCATTAAAATTCTCATTTAAGCTACACTTGTTTTCTGAATATATATATATATATTTAATTGCACAATATTCAGTACCATAGAGGCGGACCAATATGTGAATCAAACAAATTATATTTGGAAATTGGACATTAAAAAGATATCTTTCATATGATCCTATCAAGTTATTTGGATCTCCTCATTAAAATGAGTTCAGTTTTGAGGCAACAACATTACAGAATCTGACAAAAATAATTTTATATAATTTTTTACAACATTACCTCTCAAAAAATATAGAAAGAAGCCACTGGATATTGAGCACTATCAAAGAAAGCTAGTATGCATTAACGTCTCCTTTAGGCATAGATTATTTTAATAATTTTTTAATTTTTTATTTAAAATAAAAAATAAAAAATTAATTTATTAAGAAAGACTTTTTAATTTTTTACAAAAAGATGTATAAAAAATAAAAAATAAAAAATAAAAATCTTTAACTTTTTAATATAAATTACTATTTTTTAATTTTTTAATTTTTAAATTAAAATATTAAGGGGTTGTTTGGGGTGTCCTAAATAAGTCCACTTTTTATCTTTTTAGACTAAAAAATTGAGGAAAAAAAGATAGATGTTTGGGTTATTAAAAAATTGTATAAATTAGTGTGAAAGAGAAGTTTTGACTTTGACTGTACGGTGGCAGATTTGGTTTGGCAATGTAGGCGGTAGGAAATGGTTGCCTCCTTTTCGGGCAACTAATAGGACGGTGCTCTTTAGTCGGTGGGGGCCCCCTATGGGTCCCGTTTTGCTAATCGGAACCGTTTAATGTGTAGAATTCGTCGAGTACTATATACTAATAAAAAATCACGTTAATCGGATATCGACAACTATCTGATCGGATTAGTTTTTTGTCAACCATAACTATAACACAATCCATTTTTTTTTATACAAAACTTATTTGATCATATAGTTAACGATATCCGATTAACGTGATTTTTTATAGATATATATTACTCGATGAGTTCTATACATTCAACGGTTCTGATTAGCAAAACAGGATCCGTGGTGGCCCCCACTAGTCAAAGAGTACCGTCCAAATGGTTGCCCAAAAATAAGGCAACCATTTCCAATTCAAACCAAAGTTGTTCCTTTGTACTCCTTCTGCTGAGCTGACGCAACTTGTACAAAATGTGTATAAAATTAATTTTTTATTTTTTATTTTTGATAAATAGTGATAATTTTTTAACTTTTTAAATAAGTTTTTGACTTTTTAATTTTTTTTTAGAGATCCCAAACCAGGCCTAAGGTACTAAGCCAACTTACGTCATGTTGAATAGTTTTGTCTTCTACTTTTTTCTATCTTTTTTGACTTACATGTGCCCATACATCCTTTCTAGACATTAGTCCCCAATTGTGACAGCTCTCTGTACCAAACAATTGACTTATCAAGCTTTTTGATCCTGTGGTTTCTTTGTCTACCCTAGGTGGGAGTTTTTTTTCACAAAACTCTGTATTCCTTTAAAAACTTCTCTAACACTATGTTTTGGTTAGCGAATTTAAAAAGAAAAAAATGTATATATAATTTTTTTTTTCCTTTTCAAATTCATTTACAATCTTTCAATCAAATATAGTATAACAGATTTCAATTTTTTTTTTCTAAACTCTTATTATTTTGTGAAGTCATATTTTTAAAATAGGATTTCGTAATTTTTTTTTTTTAACCTTTTCGAAATACAATTTCAACTTTAGGGTCATATTTGAAAACATGAATTCAAGAAACAAGGTGAGTTCAAGAAATAACTTTAAAATTGATTGAATTTAGTAAATTTTTTAATTGTTCTGTTTAATTTTCAAAAACTATTTTCTAACTTCTTGTTTTTTTTCTTATCTTTAAGGATTTTCATTAAAAATTTTTTATTCTCATATACTTTACATTAGAATGCATCTGAAAAAAAAAAAAAAAAAGTTCATCAAAGGGAAAAAACAGACATAAAATTTGTTTATATAGTTATTTTTATTTTATTTTTTTAAATATTTTTAATTATATCACAAAGTGAATGGCCTATGGGCCTGTTATTTTCCTCCACAACAGTCCGGGTGGACCATGAATGATGAACAGAACAGTAAAATAATATCATGTTTGTTTTGAAAATGGAGGTCTGGATTAATAGTCCTTTCAGACTATGAAAGATCTCTACGGAGCGGATTATGAGTCTGAACGTTGAGATGATATTAGAAAATAGTCCATTCAGTTTAGGGTTCTATCGGTCGTCCGGAGGACGTCTGGCCGATCAACCGGCCAAGTGTAATTTTTTTTTAATGTATTTTTTTTATACATGTTAGGCATCACATTTTGAACATTAATGTTTAATGTTTTTATAATTTTTGTTAAATAAAAACATGCTTTTATTTATTTTATTATTTTATATTTTTTTTATATAAAAATAATTTGACAATCCCCACGCTAACAACTTAGGCTTCATTTGGGAAGAAGGGTTGGGTTGGGTTTGTGGTTATTTTAGCCACAAAAAGATAAAATAAGCTTTTTAGTTAAATAAAATAAAATATCACATCAAACCCATAATCATTACATTATTTCTTTCACAAAAAGTCAAAAAATTATTTCTAGACGAGGCTTTTTAACCCCAAACTAAAATAGCTAAAAGTCAACCCACTTCCAACACAAACTCTAAAATAAACACAATCTTACTTAATTTTTTCATTATCAATTTCTTTACTACCAATTCCCTCTTATCTAGCCCAGAAAACAAGGGGCTATAGTTTGGAGTAGATGGGGATGAACTGGTTCTAGAAACAGTGGACTACTCTTTCATCCGTCTTTAGGTTGTTTAAAAAAAAAAAAAAAAAATTATATTCTTTACATATATTTTATTTTTTAAGTATATTTATATTTAATACATTTAAAAAATATATTATAATATAATTTTTTTACTAAAAAAAAAAAAAAAATACTAATAATTTAAACAAGATGATATGGATGTGGCAACTCACAGACATGGATGCTATTGTGCCCTCAAGGTACAGCAGATCATTGTGCCCTTTTGTGGAGGGTTGTTCTCAGTCTCTTTCGATAATTTAAATCGTCATGTTGTAAGATTCATTGGTAATATTATTTATACAAAAAAAATTCAGTTAATTAGATATTTATAACTCTATGATTAGGTCATAACTAGTTTTAAAAATTTATCAAAATTATATTAACTATTAATTTTTTTTAAGAAATAAATATGTTTTTTTTATACAGCTGCATATATCTAATCAATTTAATTTTTTATATTAATAATTTACTTGATTAATTTTGCCAATGTTTGGAAAGTTGGGTTTGAGGATTTTTTAATTAAAATAGTCACAAAAAATAAAATAGACTTTTTGATTCAATAAGATAAAACATTACATTTAATTCATAATTATTATATTCTTTCTTTTATAAAAAAATTAAAAAAGTCAAAAATCTTTTTTAAATTAAATTTTTTAACTCTAAATTAAAATAATTAAAAAAATCAAAAAAACGAAGGCTTTATAATATAAATGATTTAAATTATAAAAGAAGTTCGAGACCAACCTCCACAAGACAGTACAGCAGCCTGCTAAGGCACAGCAGGATCCAGCCACCTAGATAGATGGGCTCTAGTGGTTGGACTTTCTTGAAATTCAGCAAACAAGGATGGTCATATCATGTGAAACCCAACCCAGTTAAAGGACTTGATTCATTCATGCATTATTAACGTACACAATTTCGGCTGAGCTTGGACTTTAGGTGTGTACGTACTGACTCCATCACATGCACTTTCAATGGAAAATTATTCTCTGCTCTTGGGACGATGTGACGTTCTAACTTGATTATCATTACTTAAATCAATGAGACTCGGCTTCGTTTGGGAACCCTCTATTTTAGTCAAAAAGTCAAAAAATTATTAGTCAAAAAGTCAATAATTCATACCAAAAAGTTAAAAATTCTATTTTCTCTCTACTTTTTGCACATCTTTTCGTAAAAAATCAAAAAGTCATCCCAAACATACTAGTTTTTTAGCTCATATTTTAGCCAAATAACCAAAAAATTACTAAATTAGCCTGTTCCCAAACGGGACTTATCATATTGTCTCCCTTCACAAGACAATTTGACACCTACGAGTAGTGTGGAACAATTCTCTTACACTATCAAATGACTTCTTTAATCTAATTCAATGGTGGGTGGCATTGTGGTTAAGGTTTAGGGTTTAAACCCCAAGGTCACAGGTTTAATTCCTCTCTCTCTGGGTCAATCTCCTGGGCAAAGCATAGTTGGTTATGAAGTTGGACCTCAAATTGTCTAATCAGCACGTGGTGTAGGTTCAATACTCCCCCGCTATGTGAGTCTTGGAGAAATTATTGATTAGTCTTAGGACACTATCAGGTGATATTTTAAACATGTCGTGATTGATGGAAAAATGTAAGATTTACAATTTTATGTTGAATTATTTGAGAGTAAGATGGAATATGATGAATTGTAGTTGGTGAGAAATAAATTCACAGGATGTCCTAAGAACATCAAATAATTTTCAGCAATGTTAGGTATCATGAAAATTTTTTCATAAAAATAATCATGAAAGCTTTGTGACCTTTGGATTACACTTAGAATGAAGCATCACACACTAATCAAGGTAATCTAAGGATCATAAATTTTTCATGATCATTTTCATGACAAAATTTTCATGATCCCTAACTTTTTCCAATAATTTTTCGATGTCTAAGCCATCGAAGAAGTTATTAGGTGGTTCTTAAGGTGGTGCTTCAAAAGTATTCACCCGGTTTGGTTTTTAGTTTTTTAAAAATATTTTTAAAAATTTTCAATTTGTAAAAACTATTTACTAAACTATATTTTTTAAGTGTATTTATATTAAGTGTATCTACAAAAATAAAAAATTTTGCATAAAATATTTAAAAAAATCACTAAAAACACAAAAAATTAAAAAAAAATTTAAAAAAAAAACTTAATTTTTTGAAACCAAACATGATGAATATGATTTGTGAAAGGGACATGAGTTGTGATTTTATATTGGGTTAATTACACTAATAGTTCCCATAGTTTAGGACTTGTGTCACTTTAATTCCTGACTTTTTAATTGTGACATATTTGACCATAAATTTTGAATCTTGTTCCAAATAAGGACAATTGAAAATATCATTAAATTTTTCAAGGGTAAAATCGTCAATTTGATCAAATATAAACTAATTTGACAAAAATAAATGTCAAAAAGAATATTTTTAATTTTTTAAAAATTATTTTTATCCACCAATGATAAAATTATGTAAAATTAATAAAAATTACATGATTAATTTTTTAAAATTAATTTTACATGATCATTATTCAAACACATAATAAAAATTAATTTGGTAAAAAAAAAAATAAATGTCTAAAAGATTTATCAATTTTACATAATTTTATTTTTAGTAGGTAGAAATAATTTTTAAAAATTCAAAAATATTTGTTTGGCATTTATTTTGTCAAATTAGTTTATATTTTATCAAATTGACAAATTTACCCTTGAAAAATCTAATGATATCTTCAATTGTCCTTATTTGGAACAAGATTTAAAATTCAGGGTCAAATTTGTCACAATTGAAAAGTCAGGGACCAAAGTGACACAAGATCCAAACTATAGGGACTATTTATGTAATTTGCCCTTTTATATTCAAGACGTTAGAAGTAATATTTTTTTATCAGTGAAAGTCAGTAATTAGTTGGTAATTATTAATTTTCTAGAATCAAATATGGTGAATTGTTAATTTTCTATAACCAAACATGGTGAATATGATTTGTGAAATGGATAGGACTTATGATTTTTTGTTTGGGATATTGCAAGAAGTATTTTTTTGATAAGTGAAAGTCAATGGTTAATTGTTAAATTCACATCTATATATCTTGTAAGAAAATTTTGTCCTCCCATTCCACTTTAAGGCTATGTTTAGCATGGGTTTTTTTTGGCTATTTTAACCACAAAAAGACAAAATAGATTAAAAAATTAATAAGACAAAATGTTACATTTAAATTATAATCATTTCATTTTTTCTTTTACAAAAGTCAAAACAGTCCATTCAAAACGAGACTTTTTAGCCTAGACTAAAATAACTAAAAAGCCAAAAAATTAAAAAAATTAACTCATATTCTAAACGAAGGCTTAGAAGTGGAACCCAAGACCTTCCCTTTAAGGAGAGACTTGGTGGTTAAAGAGTTAGCCAATTAGAATAAAATCGCTTGATTGACATTGAAAACAGTATAAGATATAATGTCAAGTGTAATTGATAAATAACATAATCACGCGGTGCCAAAAGCATCGAATAATTTTCTCTAGTGATGGTGAGGGACCATCAAGTATTTATCAAGATAATTAGGTCTCATTTGGGAACATGTTATTTTAGTAATTTTTTAACTTTTTAATTAAAATATGAGGTAAAAAAAATTATTATATTTGGAATGACTTTTTGATTTTTTATGAAAAGATATACTAAAAATAGAGAGAAAATGAAATATTTGATTTTTTGATATAAGTTATAAACATTTTGATTTTTTTAATAACTTTTTAACTTTTAGACTAAAACTGTTACGTGCCAAACGAGGCATAAGTCATGTCACCACGTTAGATGCTGACCATTACCAATCTTCTTTATTTATTTGCTAATTTTTTAAAAATACTTAACAGGCCTAAAATATCATTTAAGATGTGGATCATAAGAAAAATTACGATTTTTTTTATAATAGATGTTATGAATTTTTGTTATAAAAATTATGATTTTTGTAGAGAAAGTTAAGAACGGTAAAGTTAGAATGTGCACCAGTGGCAGAAACAATGAAGGACTGGGGGTAGTGAACCTCTCATTTTTTTGAAAAGGAAAGTGGTTGAGACCCCCTTTTTTCTTGACCTCCACCACTCTTAATGTATTGGGATTGGCTAACTTTTTACTTTTTGTTTTTTTTTTATTGTTATTTTTTCCTCCTATCACTCACTGACATATGTCTGTGACGGTTTTAGGGGTTAAGGAAAAAGGGGATCTTTATCATTTCTGTTTTGAAAATTATGCTAGTACCCATAAATATTAAGAGTATTTTAAATATATCTCTTGTAAAATCATATTAGTGCCCCTCCTAAATTATTTTAAAGTACCTAATATTTTTAATATTTAAAAAAAAAAAAAGAAACTTTTATATGATGTTGTTAGAAAAAAGTAATGATATACAAATAAAATGTTTGTACAAAAATTTTATGCAAAATGAGTTAGCATCTTGTTTTTTCTTCATTTTTAATCAAAATATCTATTATTGTCTTTGTAATTTCACAAATGACATTGATACATTATGTTGATGAATTTTTTTATATGATTTTTTTGAGGAATGATAAAATACCACAGATCAATTGTTGTTGATTAGAAGGAAAAAAATGTAAGAAATTACAAGACAGTAGGAAGTGAGAAAATTATTTACTAAAAGATGGGAGTGAAACTCTTGTTTTTTTTTTTTTTTTTTTTTTTTTTTTCACGAGAAAAATTGTATCACATATGTTAATAATTATTTATGTCTTATACATTGATTTATAATTTTTTCAAAAATTTAAAGCTTCATTTAGAAAGTGCCCTATGTCAAATTCCTAACTCTCTGCCACTGATGTGCACCCCTAAAGTTATTAATAATAAAATTATTCTTTTTGTGATAAAAATTATACTTTTTATAATGAGCAAAAATTATACCTTGAGCTCAAAGTTATACATTTTGTGATAAAATTATACTGTTAGAATAAAATATGCATATTTTTTTAGGTGCACATGGTAGCCAACACCACAAATATCCGACTACTCTCCATAAAAATTGAATCCATTACTTCGCACTGAATTGAACTTTTCGATTTTATTAGTTGAGGAACCGAAACTAATCACATGTTACATTTTGATTTTATGAATTTTTGTATTTATCTAAATGAGAAATTTATAAGTTTTAATGGTTTGATTGAAACTTGTAAAATCTCACATCAAGAGTTTTTATTACAAAATATGTAGTATTTGTTACTTATATTTGCAATGTTCAAATAATTAAAATATAAAAAGTATTTCTCATTAAAAAATAAAAATTTTGTAGACAATCAATTCGGTTCCATCGACTTGTCTTACTATTAATTTCTGAGATACCGAGCATCATGCAAAGTTTTTTGTTCCTTCAGTTGATGCTTAAAGGGAATTCTATAATTTTTGCTTAAACCAATCAATGGATCATCATCTCATAATCATAATATGGTTACCCAACTTGATGATACAATGTTTTGTTTGGCAACTTGATTTTTTATTTATTAAAATAGTCTTAAAGAAAAAAGTTAAAAAAAAATTCTAAAAAACCACAGAAAATAAAAGTCAAACATCTTAATAATTTATGATTTTTTAAATAATTAAAAGTCATTTTTAAAGATACAAACTTCATAAAATTATTAAAAAAAAAAAAAAAAAACAATTCACAAACGAGACGCAAAATGCTTCCTACCCCTAGTAAACATTACACTCAGTGACCCCCAGTGTCACGTGGCATTGTGGGATTGGAGGAAAGAAAAAAAAAAAAAACAGAAAACTGACCAGTGGAGGCGCCCCACTTCACTGGGGGTCGACCCCCACTGGGTGTATCAGCTGGGTTGGAGACGAGACCAATATGTTTAAAATGAGGGAGCTGGACAATTGGAGCATAGAACACATCAATTAATGTGTTGGTGTGGAGCAAACAAGGTCAATAGAACACATCCATTATTATGTGTTGGTGTGGAGCAGACCAATCAAACGTTTATAATGGGTAATTATTCATTAGTCAAAAAATACTTTTTTATATATATGAAATATGGCGGCTTTTTAAAAAAAAAAATTAAGAAATAAAAAATAATATACTTTAATGTATGTTACGATTTATCATTTATAAAAAAAATATCAAAAAAAAAAAAAAATCCACATGATACTACTTCATAAATTGTCTTTTTTTATTTTGGTGGATAATAATGTCCAAGAAAAAGGGTTGGTTTTTGAAAACTTTCCATCGAAAGCATAATATTTTTTTTTCTTCTATTTATTATTCAGTGTATTTGGTTTCAGTTTTTTGAATTTAGTTTTTTAGAAATTGAATTTTTTATTTTTCGTGTTTTTATTTTTATTTTTAGTGAATATTTTTAAAATTTTAAGCAATTTTTTACTTTTTTAGTTGCACCTACTTAGATATATCTAAATTGTAAAATATTTGTGAAAAAATATTTTTAAAAACTAATAAATACACAAAAATACGAAAAATGTATTGAATTTTCGTATTATTATTATTATTCTTTTTGTATTTAGTGAATTTTTTTTTAAAGATTTTTTTCACAAATATTATACTTTCTAAGTGTATGTCTAAAAAAATTTTAAAAAAAATTCCTTAAAATATTAAAAAAATTCATTGAAAATTTAAAAAATACAAAAAATAAAAAAATAAATTTTTTTGATAAATATTTTCTGGAAACCAAAATAAGAAAAATTAAATTGAGATTTTATCCATTTTGTGGATGGAGAAGAAAATGGATGGAGAAGATCTCACCAATATATCAACACAATAATGTTAGGTAGATTTCTAAGACCTGGTTTGGCAATTATGATTGGGGCTAAAAACCACAAAAAGAAAAAATATGTTAAATAAATTAAAAAGATAAAATATCACATATAAAACATAATCATTTTATTTTTTTTTCCATAAAAATTAAAAGAATAAAAAAAAAAAACTAACCCAAACAAATTTTTTAATCCCAAACTAAAAAAGTTCTAATTCAAAAAAGGCAACTAAAAAAGCTCTAACGAAACTACTACTAAGTGTTCAAATTTTGTGTATTGATTAGTATGCTAATTATATGAGAAAATGGTTAAAAAGTCTAACCTAAGAAGGGTATAGGGTATTGAATTCAATGAATATTTAGGATTGGTAGATATTTTTATTGATGAGAGGTTCACTTTTGTGAAATAGTTTGGTGAGAAATCCTTATGTTTGTTTTGAAGGATATTTTGTTTTTAATTTTACTCTTTAATTTATCTGTTTACTTTTTTTTGACTATCTATTCAAATTATTTTCTATCTGTTTAAATTTATATCTATATGTTCAAATTTTTTGACTATCTGTTCAAATATTTTTCTATTTGTTTAATTTTTTTAATTATCTATTTAAATATTTTTTAGGGTCACTTTTTCATAAATCCATTTTTACCTATTTATGTTCCATTTAATTCACATTATTTTCTTATATTCCAATAAGTCTTATGAGTGACATAGTTACCAAAATACCCCTAATAATATTCACATTTACAGTGTGAATATTCTGTTATGTGAATGTTCATACCATCAATGTCAATGTCAATGTGAACGTTAACGTTCACATCGTCAATATAAATATTCACACGTCAATGTGAATATTCATATTGTAAATTATGAATGTTCACATTACCAAATTACTAACCGTTCAAAAAATATTTATAAGGGTAGAAATGTTCATAAAATACCTTAAATATGAGAATTATGATTTGGTATATCAAATGTCCAAATAATAGGACTTGTTGGAATATAACAATACCTTATGTACTAATTGAGATACAAACACTTGAAAAATGATTTTCTAATAAATCTCCATTTTTTATCTATTTAATTTTTTTTTAATCTGTTGAAACTATCTGTTGAATTTTTTTATTTTATTTTATCTATTCAGCTTTTTATTTCTTGAAATTTACATTTTTATCTCATCAAATTTTTATCTGTTGAGATTTACAAGCTTATCTCTTCAAATTTTTATCTCTTGAAATTTATAAAGATCATAATCTAAGAGGGAAAAACAAATCAAACAAGGCAAAATTTTTTGAGTAATGCTAGATATCATGAAAATAATATCATAAAAATGATCATGAACGATTTTCCATTGTTAGATTATACGTATAAAAAAATACCACATACTAATCAAATAATGAAAAAATTTTATAAAGCATTTCATGATATTTTTTTCTTAATTTCTAATATTATTCAAAAAATTTATACGTTGAAATCTGATTTTGTCCAAACAAATCAAGGTGGGGGAGAGAAAGCATAGGATCAAGGTCAGAGAAAGCGAAAGGGAGAGAGAGAGAGAGAGAGAGAGAGACAGAGACTTGCAGTTCAATGCCAAACAGGACAAAAATTCAAACAGATCAAGGCCAATCCTCCCTAATCGATCGAATTTGATTTGAACCATACATATATCTGTATAATAAAGCAGCACAATTTTTGACTCTTTAATATATTTTAATCTTATTAAGACATTTGAATGATTCAGATCTATTCAAATTTTAAAATAATGACTGAAATATATTTTTTTTTAAAAAAATTGTACATTTTCTACTTTTTCACTTTTCTCTCTTACTTTTTTTTTTGTTTTCTTACACATCCTTTCATGATCCCACCTTCCTTCTTTTTTTTTCTTTTTATTTTTTTTTTATTTTCCCTCATTTTTATTTTTTTCTCTATTTATTTTTTTTAATTTTATTTTTTTCTTTTTATTCACTTATTTTTATTCACACCTTACCTTCAAATACAACCATAAACTGGTACATAAACATCACTACCGAAAGCAATAAACATATATAAAAAAATAAAATCAGTAAATAAAATCTTTGATACAAATCTATATATATGTTTATATATATACACAAACTAGTCACATTAGATATATATACCAGAACATCACAACCAAAATCAATCAACATATCTAAATGAAAAAAATCAGTGAATAAAATCTTTGTTATATATCTATGTAAACTAGTTACATTATATACATATATACACACCAGAACATCACTACCAAAATCAATCAATATATATAAATAAAAACAAAATCAATGAATAAAACTGTGTGGTTCACTATTTTTTGAAGGATGTTTCAGGGGATTTCATTCTTGCTGTTATCGGCACCGAAAAGAGTGTTAGGCACATGTTCTATGTTGTTTCTGAGGAGTTCTTGAATGTTCAAGGGGCAGAGAAGTTGGTCCATGCCGGCTTCAGATGGAGATCAAGGAAAGAGGTTGGGAATTGGCTCACATCTATGCTATCAAAGAAGCATCGACTAAGCAAAGAGGCACTTCTCTCTCTCTCAATCACAGAAGCGAGTTGTGCCACCAGATCTGGTCACTCCAACCAGATCTGAGTTAAGGAGGAAGAGAGAGATCTCGCGAACTTTCTGGCCAAATCTTCGTGAATTGGAGAATAGGATGATCGAGTATAGATTTGAGAGGAGGAATTTAAAGAAGAGGAGTACAAATTAATGACAACATCGATTTTTTTGGATAAATTATCAATAAGTTTTAATGGTTGAACTTAATTTATATCAAGTCATATTAAAAATAAGCCTTGATAAAATTCTCGTTGAAAGTAATTTTTTTGTGATAATTTTTTATATATGCCGTTAAAAATTGACAGTTAGTGACTTTTTTGTCATGATTTTTTTAAATTATCACTAAAATTTACAATTAGTGACCTTTTTTATGACAAATTTTTTTCATAGGACCTATAAGACAATAAGTCTACTTATTAAGATCTACACGTAAGTATTATTTTTTTTTCTATAATAAACAATTAGTGTATCACCCGTGCTATGCACAGATTGTGTTTATAATTATTTATATATATGTGAATTGTGATTTTTAAATATCTTTTTTTTTTTTTTTTTTTGCACATAGAAAAAGAAATATAAGAAATGCAGCATATCTTCAATTAATTATTTTATGTTTGCTTTTATTCAAAATTTAAAAATAATGTATGGGTAAAATTTATAACTAAATTAAGGAAAAATTTATCCCTAACGACATTTGTTTACTTCTATATAAATACTTAAAAAAATAAACTTGAAAAATGTAGTCAATATAATATTAGACATTAAGTAAAAAATGTGATTAACAATTATGCTTACATAAATTTACTATAGTTTTAATTTCAAATTTAAATATATATATATATATATATTAAAAGCATTTTATTTAGGTAGTACCAAATAGAATTTTCTTAACAAAAAGGAAAGTTATAAAATTTTGTTGTAAAATTTTAATTGTCTATTGTTAAACATTCTATTTTACTTGCTTATTTGTTTACTTGCTTGCTTTGAGAGTTTTGATCTTTGATCTTTGCTCCACGTTCATTATATTGTTTTATTTATTTTTCTTTTTCTTACTTGATTCTCGCATGGTACTTCTTTTATAGTGTATCTCTAAATGTATTAGTGAAAATATCAATTTAAGAAAAAATAAAAAATAAAAACAAAAATGAAATTGTTTGAAATAGAAAATTTATTTATTAATTTTTAAAAATAAACTTTTAAAGAAAATAAAGAAAACTATATAAAAAAAAATACATAAACCAAACATAAAATATAATACAAAAAATAAATGAATTATAAGATTTTTAAGAAGTGAGACTCACAAATAAATTTTGTAAAATCTTGTCTATTTATATACTTTTTGTGTATATTTTTTGTACTTTTAATCTCGAGAATGACATTGAATTAGCCTATACTTTTTGCATTAGGTACATCTAATAGTTTTAGCAAACACAAATATAATAAATTTTATAACACAAAACACAAAAAATTGTGAGACAAAGTATCTAAAAAAAATAAAGGCAACATTCAATGATGATGTAGAAACACACCTAATGTTTTAATTGGAGGTATAACCAGATAAATCATCATAAAAAGGAAAAAACAATATTTATTTTTCATCACAACAATTACATAACTAAATATATAATTTTAATATCTTTCACTCTTCTACACGTCCAATTCTATACCAATATTAAAATGAATGCACGAATCATAAAAAGGAAACGTTTGAGAAGACAAAGAGATGTGGTTCGAGACCTTTCAATTGCTGAATTATATTAATCAATAGTTATTAGGTTTTAATGGTCAGGCTTCTAATATTTGTTAACCATTAAAGATGAGTTATTTGATTTCATCTATATTCACTTAATAATTTGAGAATGGATACGTGTCAAGTCTTTACACAAACACTCGGCACATTTTTTAGCATTATTAATGAAATGCACAATGTAATTTTTTTCTCTTTTTTTTTTTTTTTTTTTTTTTTCACAATTGCAACCTGTTACTTTTTAATAAGAAGAATTTGGCTAAATTACAAAAACACCCCCTAAGGTTTACTAAATTACAAATTATCCCTGTGGTTCTTGAAATTACGTTATGTCCCCTAAGATTTCTAATTTTATAACAAATAGGCCATTTTATTAATAAATCATCAAGTTAATTAACAGTTTTAATAATGTTAAAATTTTATTTCAATTAATAATTCAGATAATTTTATTATTGTATAGGTAAACAGATAAAAATTTTACTTTTTCAATTAATTCTGTTAAATAAAAAATTCTGGCAGGGAGTATTTGTAATTTTTCAAACCACAGGGGGCAGTTCGTATTTTAAGCAAACCTCAGGAGGTGTATTTATAATTTACCCACAATCTCATCACTAACATGTTTAGCCAAAATCTCTCCATTGGACCCTTGTTTAGTGAAAAAGATAACCCAATTATTTTACTTCATAAACTCCCTAAGGAGAAAATACATAATTGAGCAAAAATAAAATAAAATATCTTTTTTTTTTCTTGGACAATATTATCACGGTAACATGTTATTGTGAACCATAGTAACATGTTACTGTCAGACAAAGTAATGTTACTGTTATTGTTTATATTAATTTCAACGGTAATATTTTTTTTAAAGAATTTCATAGTCAATATAGATCTTATTTGATAGATCTTAATGAGAGAATTCTAAAAATATTAATTTTATTACAACTGACATCTACATAAAACGTTATATTATATTAAAGTTTAATATTTTGATAATAATCATATGTGTTTGACTTTTCAAGAAATTTTTTTATACTTGTCCTTAATATATTAAAGCTTTATTATGGGAAGTTTTGACTAAATCCCCCAAAAGGCTTGTGGGTTGGGAGAAGTTAATAAATGTTGAGATTTTTTTTTTTTTAAATCAGAAAATTAGAAAATTAAGATTGAGATATTAGAACTCCCACAAGATTTATGGATTATAAACCCTTTTTTCCTTATATAATATATAGATAGATATAGATAATGAGATATTACTAAACTTAAATATTAAGAGTCCATTTGGATAAATGTGAATTTCAAATTGAAGAATTTGAGATCAAATTTTATATAAACATTGGGGAGTAACTATTTTATATGTGGATTGGAAAATTAAAAAAGAAGATAAGTTGAGATAGAAATAATATATTTTAGTAGAGAAATTATATAAAACATACAGCAAAAAAAGTGTTTATTATATCGCAATTATGATTTTCATGGTCTTTAGTTATGACACATTATAGGGTTAGATATAATTTAGTTATAACTTTTTGTGATTGTTATTTTGGTTATGACTATATATCAAGTAATAGTTTGTTATGACTCATTTTGATATTAGTTATGACCTATTGTAATTTTTATTTTTTTATTTTTATTTTTTTATAATTGAAGATGTCTTACTCAATTATAATTTATATAGTAGTCATTTTAGTTATGAATGGAAAGAAACACATGAAGGATAAACTCTACATGTCAAATGTAACTAACAATCCAATAAATTTCATATTTTCATTGAGATTAATTTTATTTGCATGTCAATAATGATAGATATCACCATTATATTGAAATTTTCATAAATAATAATATAACTTATCATAGTCTCTTTACTTTCAATCAAAACAACCATTATTGTTATCATAATTTTAAAAATGTCATTGACATTTCACTTTAAATAATATTTTTATAAATTTTTTTATTTAAAATATTTTCTTTATGTTTAAAAAAAAATCCAAAATCCCGGGAGGGACACGTGACCCCCCTGGGCCCTATGTGCTTCCGTCTCTGGAGAGGATCTCAGAAAATCGGAGAGTTTTGACACACAAGCTCTCTTTCTTTCTTTCTCTCTCTCTCAATCACAGAGGCGAGGCGATCGACGGCAGAGGTGAGACGCAAGGGTGGCTCCATCGACGATGAAGGATGGCGACGTCCAGTAGGAGCAGCAGTCAGAATTTGAAGAGAGAGAGAGAGAGAGAGAGAGAGAGAGAGGGGTGTTTGATTATAGAAGGATGATGTATGAATTATATATATGAGTAATTTGATCATTTTGCAAGAAGTTGTCTTTATGGATATAATATTCAACTTTCAAGCGTCTGCAGTGTTGAACAAAAAAAATTTAAATTTAGATTTTTAAACTGAATGCCCCAATTATATTTGGCACACTAGAACAAAAATATTATTCATGTAGAATTTTTATATGAAATTTGTCACTGAAATAATACAATGAAGACATTATGTAATTAAATGTCATTTATATAAAGCACTTTGTTTTAAAATAAGAAAAAATTACAAATAAGTGGAATCTTCATAAAATATTTATAAATTCAAAAAAAATAATTTTAATTATTAAAATTAATAAAATTTATCATTAATTAAAAATTTTCACTGAAATGCAATTTTTCTTTAAAATAATGAGTTTCAATGTATTCACATCATGTACATATATAGGAAAATTTACTTGAATTCACGAACAACTACTATGAGACAAACTTTAGTTACAATTTTTCCAACTAAAGTTTAATAGATAATTTTTGAAAATCAAATTCTCGTTCATTCTTTAATAGTGTTGAGTAAACAAATATTTATTGTTCATGTCCATAGTAAAAATGAACAAGGAATTTTATGTGTACTATTGTTGGCTATATATTTTGTACGGGTCAATCACAGTTCGACATGTGACCGAACAAGGGCAATGCAGGGAAACAACTCAAGTCCTCAATCAGAATCACACACGTGGCAGTTAGTATTGGTTTTTGTAGATCTGCATAGCACTAGATCAGCAAAGAAATGCAAGATGATGTGGCTTCAACGGTTACTCATATTTAAATTCAAAATCATGAGGGAAACTTAACTACAGATATGGCATAATGGAGCTAACTATAAGGCAACGTGATCAGAGATCATGGAAGGGTGGTTCGATGGTTAGAAATGCAGTTCGACGGTTGCCATTGAGAAGCATAAATAGTAGAGAAGGCCTTAGAAAATGCCCCAGACTCAGATCCAAAAAACCAGTTTATATCTACTTTATTTCCTTTCCAGTTTTTTACATTTCTTGTTTTTTATGTTTCTGTACTTCAAATTCCTACACTGCACTTCGTTTATAAGAGTAGTTTCAAGGAGATTGTTGCTGTAAACCTCTATGAGGCTGATTTGGATCTTTGGCCCTATTTGGTAGAACTGTGGGAAAGTGATTATAGCTTATAACTTATAACTGTGAACATAAACTGATTTTTGACTTATAAATTAAGTTTCTCCTCCCCCACTTAAAGAATAAGTTGATTTTTGACTTACAAAAAGCTATAAGCTGTATTGTTAAGTTAAACCAAACACATCAAAATAACTTAAATTAAGCTAAAAGCTGAAATAAGCTGGAAATAAGTCCTACCAAATAGGGCCTTTGTAAGTCTTTCATTTTACTTTATGAAATATTACAATTGTCCTTCCTTTAATTATTGTTTACTTAATTTTCCTAAACAAAGCCACCAGTAAAAGTCCTCTTCATTGAGGCTAAAAGAACTAAAACACAATCGTCTGATAATTGGTTGGCGATTAACATTCTGTAAAGACTGATTGATTCTTATTGGCACGTTCACAATTACAAAAATAACATTCGAAAGCCAAAAAGTCAACATATATTTTTGGCACGCCTAGTGGGACAAATTAAAATGGCTAGACATAGGAGACAAAGAGAAAATGAACGCTTGGAAGAAGGCGTGGAAGGAGAGGTAGAAATGCCTAATCCAAAAGAAAATGTGATGGCACATCCTGTGGAGGTATCTGTTGTGTCAGAACCTATAGTCGAACAGACCAGCACTTCGGAACAAATACCACATGTTCAAAGTATTGGACGAGGCCAAGGAATTGGACCATCCACTGTTCCATTTACTCAGCCAATGAATTTATGGAGAGGCCTAGTAGATGCCATGGGACAGCAGTTAATAAACACAATGGAAAGATGGGTAACATCCTTTTTGGATCGAATGAATACTCATCAACCAACTAATGCAAGGCATATAGAGGAAAATTCAAATGTCCCTTAGCAAATACTGGCTAGAGATAAACAGCCTATGTAGAGTAATGGGCATATTAACAGTCAAACTAGTAGCCAAAACCATGAAAGACCACCACCTCAGTCTTGGTATGAGCTTCTTTCGAGGCCTATGGCGAATCAAAATGCCTCATTACTTAACAGTGAAGCCATGCAAGTTAGTGGATCTGGCCCAATGCAAGATAATGGCATAAGGATGTTTCCAAATCCCATGTTCGAAGTCATACCTGGCACGAGGGGATTTACTAATCCTTTGTTCGAATTTATACCCGGGGGGTTGGAAGTTTTTCCTACAACTGGGAGAGACACAACACCTGTTCCAGCACCTTTCACAGGTCCTTTTGCAAGACAGGCTCAAAGGGGTCATCTATATAACCAACAACAGCCAGCACCACAGGGACAACCAATCCCAAACATACCACCCTATGGACCAAGAGGACCCCAGGCACAAGGTTGTCTACCAAATCCTGTGTTTGTTCCTCCAATAGTGGTTCAACAAGCACAAAATATGGTCCCTAGGGACCAAATTGTTGATATTGTTAGAGAGATGTGTGGACCAATGGCTCGGGGGGTTCAAACTACTGTGTATAGGAAGCCATATCCAGAATGGGTAGATAGGGTACATGAATACCCAAGGGGGTTTAGGATACCTGACTTCGCTCTTTTTTTTTTGGGAATGGAAACCAGTCAACGGTTGAGCATATTGCTAGGTTCACTGCTTAGTGTGGTGAATTTACCAACAATGACTATATGAAGTTAAGATTGTTCCCAAATTCTCTAACTGGGGCAGCCTTTGTATGGTATATTAACCTTACACCTGGCTCCATCCAAACTTGGCAACAAATGAAAGAGGCATTTCATGCTCAATTCTTCCAAACAGAGCCATAGGTTTCCATGACAGACTTGGCAAGATTGAGTCAAAGACCTGATGAAAAGGCTACTCAGTTTATTGCCAGATTTAAAAAAGCATGAAATAAATGTAGGATCATCTTACCAGAGCTTGAATTTGTGAGATTGGCTCAAAATGGTCTAGAGTTTAGGCTTTGAAAGAAGTTTGACTCAACTGAGTTTAGAGACTTAGTGGAATTAACCTATAAGGTGTCTAGGTATGAAGCATTACTAGAAGAAGAACAAGATCGAAATAATGCATCATACAAGACGTATTATAGAGATCCTAATTATGAGATTGATGCAGCAGAGATTGTAGGGAAAGAGCCTGTGATCTGTGAAGCATTAATTCATAAAGACACAACAATTAACCAGTAGTTTAAAAAGAAAGACGTTCATAGGAAATACTCTTTCGACTTAACAAAGGCAGATGACATTTTTGATCGTCTGCTTGCTGCAAACTTCCTGAAGTTACCAAAAGGAGTCAAAATTCCGTCTCCAGAAGAACTTAAGGGAAAAGTGTATTGTAAATGGCATAATTCTTGGTCTCACTCAACTAAAAACTGCATTGTTTTTCGAGATAGGATTTAAGAGCAGATTCGAAAGGGGAATCTAAAATTCCCAACTAAAACAGAAAAGGTCATGGGGATTGACACTAATCCATTCCCAAAAATTGGCGTGGTGGCAGCCAATGTTATTGTACCAAACTTCCAGAACTTGTCCTTGAAAAGAATTGAAAGAAGTCAATGTGCAAATGCATGTTGCCAGTCAGACAACTGTCAAAAAAGACACTGAAAATCTACCAGCAATTAGACAAGGTTTCTCAGATTAGAGGGAAGATTCTGATGAAAAAACACTGGATGACGATTCTTTAGAAGCAGCTATCATGCAAAGAATGTGTCCCAGATGTAGGCTGAGCTACAAGTGGTTAAAAGGACTTCCAATTGATGGAAAACAATATTACAAGGATGTGCAGAGGCGTCCTAAACCAACCAGTGCTTATAACAAAAGGCCATATCCAATTGGTACTAGGCAGTAGCCATTGATGGCTGAGCCAACAGTCACTAGGGTGCACTCCAAAGGCCAGAGACCTCTACATGAATCTAGGCCACCTAACTATTACAGAATGGAGGGAAATCATTTTGAAAGAAGACCTGAAAGGGATTTAAGTTACGGGATCAAGCTAGGGATTGGCATCCTAGACCAGTCTCACACAGGACAGAAAGTGGCCATCTTCATCAAAGGCCTAAATTGGGCCCGAAACAGGAAGTCAGGGCCAAGTAGTGGCCTTCTCAGCCAGTTTCGAAGATGGATTCGAAGGAGGAAAGAAACAGGTCAACAATTGGGCCAGTGGGTTCATGGGTACCTGGAGTTCCAGATTGGTTTGTCTTACAAAACAGACCCAGGGAGATGTTTACCCAAAGGAATATTATTGGAAACCAAGGTAGGATGGTTAAACCTCCTTTGGTGGCTCCAAACAATTGGGTGTTACTTAAGCACCCAAAAACAAAGGAACCAAATATAGTCCCAGTGATTTCCAGATCCCAAAGAAGGAAGATCCAACGGAGGTACACTTAGTACCAGAAAGATCTAAGAGAAAGTGAAGAAAGCTTTTCATTGGTTCAGCCAAAGAGCCAGGCAGAAAGAGAAGACAATTCAAAGATAAATCATGATCCAAAGTCGACTCTTCAAGACAAAAGGAGTTGCAGCAGAGAACAATTGGCCAAAGTTCATTCAGAACTAAAAGCCAAAGAAGATCCAGTTTGGCAGGATTAGAAAAGGCTTTGATGGAAAGTAATAGTGAGATAGAGGAAGAAGTCGGCCTAGGCCAAAGGAAAGAGATGGTTGATGAAGAGATGTTTGAAGCCTTCATAGTTGAACAGACATTTTTGGTTGAAAAACCAACAGAAACAGACCATTCGAAGAAAGTTACTAGTACTGAAGTGCCAGAATGCAGCATGGAAGATGCTTATGAAGTAGTTGAACAAGTCAGCCAGGAAAGAAAACAGGTACAACCAGTCATCCAATTTGGCTCGTTTCCTCCGGTGTCAGTGAATATGGTGCTTATATTACCATAGGAGTTTCAAGCTGAAGATGACATCCAAGGTCAGGAGATTGACCCAATTCCAATTTCCAGTGAAGACTCACAAGTGAGTGTGGTACAAGACGAATCCGAGGTGGTCACACTAATGGAAACTGAAGGTGAGAGCGAGGAAGAGGTAAGTATTAACCTCTCATACCCTTTTGAATATCCTACAACGTCCATGACACAACATGTCAAGCCCTTGTATATCAAGGCCTTCTTTGATGGAGTACAGATGAATCAGGTATTGGTGGATAATGGGGCAGCAGTAAACCTGCTTCCAAAATCGTCTTTGAAGAAATTAGGAAAGAAGAACCCCAGACTGATCCCAACCAGTACAGCCATTGCTGGTTTTGCTGGAGATAAACAGATGGCTCAAGGCATTTTGCCCATCAACCGGAGTGTAGGAACCAGGGACTGTATGAATGCATTCTTCATTATTGACAGCAATGTTAAGTACAATGCTTTACTCGGTAGGGATTGGATTCACACCAACAAGTGTGTGCCTTCCTCTCTACATCAGAAAATAATGATGGCTTTGGGCAGTGGAGAGACAGAGGAGATCAATGCAAATCCTCAATCCTTCATAGCTTGTGCAGATTTTGCAGAGGCCAAATTGTATACTGAAGGAGTAGCACCACTCAGTATACTGAGAAAACCTAATGGATCAGCCGAAGTGACGACTGATGAGGAATTAGCACACCTGCAGCACTTAGTCCAGGAAAGTGTTGATGAAGAGTTTATCGTTAAAGATGACAATGATGCCTGGTTGTAGGCAAAGAGATGAAACCCAGGAGGCCAAATCTTTGGCTTTAATTAAGTTTTCAGCATTGGACATACAATCAATAGTCCAGAAAGTGCAAGAACAAGAGAAAGAAGTCATGATAATTGGTTGGAAGCAGGAACAGCAACAGGTCAGATGTTTGCCCTTGGATAAATACTATGCTTTGGATAGTGAAACAAAAGTCCAAGAGATATAGGAGGAAGATGCCTTGTGGACAGACTTTGTCTATGAGGAGAAGGGTAAGGATGTCGAACCAAAGAAACTGGGAGCAGGACAGAGCAAAGAGATTGCTTCGAAGTCAGAAGGAATCAAAGAAGAAGCATCAGTGAGTTCTTAGGTACAAGACCCCTTGGAAGAAGTGGACTTAGGGGAAGGTTCTATACATCAGCCCACTTATATAAGTGCTTGGTTGAATGCTCTTGACAGGGACCAGTTGTTGGTGGTCTTGAGGAGATACAAAGATTGTTTTGCATAGTCTTATAATGAACTATCAGGATTGGATAGGTCATTAGTGGAACATAGGCTCCCTATGAGGCATAATTTCAAGCCATACAAGCGAAAACCAATAAGAATGAGCCCTGAGGTGATTCAGAAGGTCAAAGAGGAAATTCTTAGGCTCCTCAAGGCAGGTTTTATTAGGACAGCCAGGTACATTGAATGGCTATCCAATATTGTACCTGTAGTTAAGAAGAATGGTAAAATGAGGGCATGCATCGATTTCAGAAACTTGAATTTAGCAACCCCAAAAGATGAGTATCCTATGCCTATAGTGGATTTGTTGGTAGACAGTTCAGCAGGGCATCAAGTTTTATCAATGATGGATGGGCATTCTGGTTATAACCAAATCTGTATTGCAGAGGAGAATATCCATAAGACAGCATTCAGGTGTCCTGGGAATATTGACACCTTCGAATGGGTTAAAATGCCATTTGGTTTGAAGAATGTTGGGGCTACATATCAAAGGGCTATGAACACTATTTTTCATGACCTTATTGGAGGATATTTAGAGTGTTATATTGATGATATTGTAGTGAAGTCCCAATCCATGAAAGAACATTTGTTTCACTTGGAAGCAGCCTTTGAAAGAATGAGAAGGTTCAAGTTGAAACTTAATCCTCTCAAATGTGCTTTTGGCGTATCAACTGGAAACTTCTTAGGCTATGTAGTAGACAATAAGGGAATACAGATTGATTAGAATAAAGCCAAAGCTATCATTGAAGCCAGACCTCCATCAAGTAAGAAAGAATTACAAAAATTCCTTGGACATGTTAATTTTCTTCGGAGATTCATTTCTAATACTGCAGGGAAAACTAAAGTTTTTTCTTCCTTATTAAGGCTGAAAGATGAAAAGGAGTTTGTGTGGATAGCAGAGCATCAAATTGCTTTCGAAGGAATCAAAGCCTACTTGGCCAACCCTCCATTGCTGATGCCACCAAGGGGTGATAAGCTCTTAAAGTTGTACATAGCTGCAACAGAGGATTCATTGGGAGTTTTCTTAACCCAAGACAATGAAGAAGGCAAGGAGCAAACTGTTTATTACCTTAATAGGTTTCTAAATTCTTATGAATGTAAATACTCAGCTGTAGAAAAGTTGTGCCTTGCATTGTAATTTGCTACAATTATAGACCTATGTTGAGGGAAAGAATTGGCAAATGGATACTAGTTTTATCAGAATTTCATTTAGAATACGTCCCCCAGAAGGCAGTAAAAAGACAAGTTTTGACTAATTTTTTGGCAGATCATCAATGTTAAACAGAAAGCCAAGAGATAATGGAGCTTGGTATGGTTAGTGTTGAACCATGGCAAATGTGGTTCGATGGATCAAAAGCTAATGGTCTAACAGGAATTGGTGTGGTAATCAAGTCACCACAAGGGGTAGAAACCACACATGGTTTCAGAGTGGATGAAATTATTTGTTCCAATAATCAAGCTGAATATGAAGCCTTAATAATGGGATTGGAAATACTTATTGGATTACAAGCTCACGCAGTTGATATATTTGAGGATTCTCAATTAGTAGTTAACCAGGTGAAAGGGATTTTCAAATGTCAAAATGTGAGCATGTTACCATACTATATGGCTGCATTACATTTACTTTCTCAATTTCAGATAGCAAATGTAACTTATATCCCAAGATTCTTAAATAATAAAGCTAATGATGTGGCTCAGGAAACTTCGAATTTTCAGATAAGGGATAATACTCAAGGGAACATAAGCCAAACAACATATCAGAAAGTAATAACACCCTTAAATAACAGAGATATGGTCCTAGAAGTTCATCATAATGATTTACAAGAACAAGATTGGAGGCATCCAATAATATAGTATCTAGCTAGCCCATCTTCGAAAGCCAGCAGGAAAATCAAATTGCAAGCTATGCAATACATAATATATGGTAATGCTCTCTACAAAAGGGAAGCAGATGGTTTATTATTGGAATGTTTAGGTCCAAGGGAAGCACTGACAACCATGGCTGAGGTTCATGAAGGCATCTGTGGTGCTCATCAGCCTGGTGTGAAAATGAGATGGCTACTTCGAAGACATTCCTACTATTGGCCAACCATCCTTAAGGACTGCATAGAATATGCTAGAGGTTGCCAGGTATGCCAAAGGCATAGCACAATAAGGCATGTACCCAAAACTAATCTGCATGCGGTTGTGAAGCCATGGCCATTTAGAGGATGGGCTATGGACATGATAGGAAAAATACATCCACCTTCTTCGAAGCATCATTGCTTCATCTTAGTGGCCACAGATTACTTCACTAAGTGGGTCGAAGCTAAGCCATATAAGGCTATAGATCAAACTAAAGTAATTGGATTCATTAAAGATTTGATCCACAGATTTGGCATCTCACAGACTATAACTGTTGATGATGGGACTGTGTTTGATGGGAAAATGGTAAAGTCTTTTGTGGCAGAGTTTGGAATTAGTCTCATTAATTCTACCCCCTATTATACACAAGCCAATGGTCAAGCTGAATCATCTAATAAGTCTTTGAAAAAAGGAATTCAGAAAATTGTGGAAGATAATCCTAGGGATTGACATAACTTGCTGGTGGATGTATTGTGGGCTTATAGGACTTTACCAAGATCAAGTACATGAATCACTCCTTATGCCTTAGTTTATGGGCATGATGCAGTGCTACTTGTGGAAATTAATGTTAAGTCCTTGAGGGTAAGATGCCAGGATCAGTTAGATCTTGAGCAATACCATCAGAGTATGTGCTTGGAATTAAAAAGTATAGATGAAGCTAGAATCTTGGCATTAAATAACATTCTCTTCCAAAAGAAGAAAGCAGCCAAAAACTATAATAAGAAAGTCAAGCACATTGGCTTTGATGAAGGTGATTTGGTATGGAAAAAAATACTTCCAATAGGAATTAAAAGCCATAAGTTTGGCAAATGGTCACCTAATTGGGAAGGACCATATCAAGTTCATAGGGTCCTGCCTTTTGGAGCATACCATTTGAAAAATTTGAGTGGATATGTACATCCCAAAAAGATCAATGGTAGATATTTGAAGCCTTATTATCCAACCGTGTACAAAACACAAGGAATAGAATAAGTGCTAAATAAAAGAACATAAGAACATTCAAATGATAAGTAAGAATTTTTTATTTCATAAAGAGTAGAGTACATGTAGCCGTAGATTGGCCCAGAAGTCAATACAATGTCTCAGTTGTTCTTTTACAATAGATGCTCTATTCTTAAGTGATGGGAACAACTGGATGGCTATAGCCATCTCCTGTTTTCGATCAGCCAGTCCTTGATTGGTAATCTATAGTTTGGTGGTAGTTCGATCTAAGGCTTGGTTGATTGCTAATAGCTCCTCTTCAAGTTGAGTTTTCTTCTCCAATAGTTGAGCTCGAAATTGAGAGACAAAGGAATGTTGTTCCTTCAATTCTGACACTTCAGTATGTACTTTGGAAACAAAGCTCTGGTCTCTCACCAATTTTTCCTCTGCAACCTTGGTAGCATGACAAATGTTGATGTAAAAATCAATGGTGGCTACCGCCTGAGATAAATGACTTGAGACAGTCATGCCAGATTGCTCAACAATCTTGCAACATTGAAGGAAGCCATTTTTAATTATAGGCCTTTGTAAGGCTTCAAAGGGAATCCTCGAAAAAGATGTCAGTAGCTCCAGACAGCTTTCCAAGTCTATCGAAGGCAAGGAAGTCTTACCACTGGAAGAAGAGCTCTCAAAAATTCTAACAGAGAATCAGCTAGAACTAATGGCTCAGTTTCATTACTAGCCATTGGAGAGGTGGAAGGTATGTCAAAGAGACTAGCTAGCCTAACTTCGAAGATGTCCACCTCATCCATGGACATGGAATGTGCAGAAAGAACTCTGGTAGAAGGAAGAAACGACTGCATAGGAATAGGAGAAGAAGGTGGAGTATCCTTAGCAATCTCTATAGTTTTGGTTACCAGTAGGTCGAGGGAAGAGGGACTGGAGCTAGGCAAAGATAATGGGCCATGAGTTGGAGAGTTATTAGTACCCTCTCTATAGGAATCAGCTATCATTAAAGATAGAGTAACAGCTAGAATTTCCTTAGGAGGGGAAGGAGAAACCAGGTTTGAAGAGAAATCAAATTAAGAAAAATTAAAAGATAAATGAGGGAAGTATGGAGTTAAGCCAAAAGAAAGAGATGCAGGAATACTTGACCTCAAGAAGGGTATGGAGAACATGGGACCAAGAAGTGGAAGGATTGCTTGAATTGGCTTTACAATTTGAGAACTTTCAACTTCAAGAGAGATTAAAGGAGTCCTTGTAGAGGAAGGAGGCAGAGTAGTCGTTCCTGCAAAAGAAGAAATACAAAGTAATGTCAAGTCTCAATACCAAGAATTTGACAAGAGAATAGAGGCATGAAAGAAGTTACTTGTTTCAGAAGTGGTAGCAATGATGGGAGAGCTACGAAGGGAATAATGCTCAGCAATGTGCTGCTTTCTTGTAGTTTTCCCTTGGATTGTATTAGCAGCAGCATCTTCATCTCTTAATAGTTGCTGCTGCCGCCTTTTTTCAGCTCTCTAGAAAACAATTATTTCCTTAGAGTGTTCTTGCTCCACTGTTTTGGCAGCTGCCTCATGAACAAGGTCTTCGACCAAATCAGAAAGAGAGACAGTTATCTTCTTTCTCTTTTTTCTTTGCAGTGGTATTTCTTGCTTTTTCTCAATCTCTCTCCCTCTTCAATCTGAGACTCAGATTCCTCAGGAGTAAGTATTAGTTTTCTTTTCTTTTTCTGCTGATGTTTGTCTTTGAGAATGGCCAGAGCTTCAGCTCTCTTGGGAGATTCTTTTTGTGGAGATCCTACACCAGGAAGTATGAATGTAAAGAAAACAAGCAAAAAAGTCTAAAAGAAAAGAAACCTTAAGATACATACCCTTTTTCGAAGTAGCTCTGGTAACTCTGGAAGGAGGAGGTGAGACTGCAGGAACAGTCTTGGCAACTGTAGAAAGAGAGGGGATGTTCCTGGCTTCTTTTGGTTTAGCCTTAGAAGGCACTCCTAGCCCTATCAGTAAATCATGAGGATGTATTGCTAGACGCACTTCCATATTGGTTGTCTACCAGTTTTGAAATCTTTTCAAAGCCAAGCCAGAGGGGAGGAAGGGGACAAATTTGAACTCACTCAAATCTTTCAACAGTTTAAATGTTGCCTCTTCTAGTTTTGATTTGGGTACTTTCAGGTCTCTGGCTGTAAGATGGACATTCGAGAGGCTGCAAAGTGGAATGGGAATCCCTTGAGTAAACCCAAATTGTTTGGCAAATTGAGAAGGGCAGTATACCTCAGATATGCACTTATAAGCTCGAGGGTTTAAAGTGCCAATAAAAAGTTCCCTTGGCAACAAAATATAAACCCACATGTCTTTGTGTGATAGAATGGAACACTGTCTATCAGCCAAGAATGTCTTTAGCCAAATTGGCCCCTTATTGGCATCAAATGGAGAAAAGAAGGCGGTAGTTAGGGAAACTGGAAGCTGGTGGAAAAAAGTAAGATAGTAGGCGAAAGAAGCGGGATAAAGGGTAATTCTAGCATACTTTTCCCCATAAGTGCTAGGATCCTGAACTAGGAATTTTAAGCATTTGGGATGCAAATTAGTAAAGTAAGTGAAGAGCCAGAGTTGAAGTACCCAGAGGGGACCTCCTTGGTTGATATCAAGAGGTTTCTCACAAAATTAGGAGCATGCTCTATAAACATGGCCTAAGAGATAAGAGGCCAAGGCTATGCGTTTATTCAAAACAAGGGCCTTTGCAAGTGGAGCAAATTCAGGCATGATTCGTTGAGATGATGTACAAAAAAGAAATTTACACAATTAATATAAAATAAAGGAGAAGAGTTCTCGATCTCCTACATGACCCACCTTCTTGTTTTCAGCCTTTACGAAATCACTAAAAGAAGAATTCAAAGGTGGAAAAGAAAATTTAACTGAAAGGTCTGGGTAACTGGGTGTGAAAGGGGTTCCAAGGGGCGAAAGCCCTAAGAGATAGTAGATATCAAGAACGGTGAGAGCCATCATACCACAACGAAATTGGGAAAAGTTAAAAGCCATGTTCCAGGAACAAAGAGCGGTAGGAATTAAAAAAGGGTCTTTAGGAATAATAAACCTAGAAAGACGAAGGGTGTCGAGGATGCAGAGTTCTTGTAAGTCCCATTCTCTTGTAGGTACAACCCTGTCGTACCACTCCTCCCATTCAACCCTCAATGTTGGCCAGCAACGGTGAGGTCTGTTTATTCTCCAATTTTCCCAGTCGAGCCCCCCGTCATAGAGAAGAAAGTGGTCCTCCAAATGAGGGTATAAAGCTGGAAGTTGAGCGGGAGCTTTTCGAAAGATGGGACCTAGGACATATTCTTGTTTGTCGCTATGGCGATGAACAAAGAGGCGTCTGTCTATGGTACTTGACCCATCAGCTTTAAATTTGGCGATCTCTTCCTCAATATATCTTTTCAAAGCCATGGTTGGGCTTATACGTTCGCCAGTCGGTACTTTCAGTGAAGAAGAATCCATTGGTGACGAGTAACAAGGAAGAGAGGATTAGTAGAAGGGAAGGGTTTGTGTATTGAACAAACGAGTGAATTCAGAGCACGAAATAAAAAAAGGTTTTAAAACCTTTGTGTCTGGAAAATATATCGTGGAATTCATAAAGAAGTATTAAAAGTACAGATACGAAGAGTTTCCCTCAATATTGAAAATTTTGAAGGCAAACATATCTCAAATACTTATGTAAGCTTCAAAATAAAATATTTGGCTTCGAAACCAGATTTTGACGCAAAAGTCAAATAACAAACGGTTTCGAAACTAGGAAGCCGGCTTCGAAGCACATACCACGCCTAAGGATGTAAGAATGCTCAAGTATTTGTTTACTTCAAAAGGATTGAGAACCTGTTTTAGGGTTTCCTAGTGAGAATAAATCTTTCGAAGCAAAACTTGAAATCCCTCAAGGTCAGGAATGGTTTGTTCTAAGTTCCAAACCAATAGTTGGTTTGATAATATACAGAATAGATTGCTCTTTTAGAATAAAACAATGCAGTCCTTAGAGGAGGCCTCCAAATTTTTGAAAGTATGGACTGTTGTTCGAAGTAAAAATGGTCAATTTAAAAATGATTGATCGTACTAATCATATGGTGGATATGATTAAAACAAGCTTTAAGGAGCAAGATTGTTAAATTCAAGGCTCTAATTCTGAAAGGGGACCTCTATATATTGGAAGAAGTCAAATTGGTTTCCAAATATTTCTTTGAGTGTCAAGTTTCGAAAATAAAATTGATGAATTCGAAGCCATAATTTTGATTGGTTTCGGATAAGTGGAGTAAAATTAGACCATACCGAATAAAAGAAATCTTTCCGCTTTATTAAGATAAGTATGATTACATCAGAAGCCTTGCCTAGGCACATATTCAAATTCATAAAAGTAAGGAATAGAATAAATAATAAGATCATGGAACTTGTTCCAGCTATGGTCAATAAGCTTCTGTTCTTTTTTTATTCTGTCTTCTATCTTCTCCAAGCTAGGCTGCTGAAGTTGATATGCTCTTACTTGGTAAAAAAGTTTTTCAGCTTTTATTTCAAACTCTGTCTCTTTCAGCCCTTGTTCTATCTCGTCCATATCCAGGTCATCCCAGTATGCAGAATCTTTATTCTTGAAATCATCGTATTCATCAATGAGGTTCTCTACTTCATACAGGGTATGAACTTGATTGGCTGAGATTTGATCCAAGGATTGAGTAGTGGCGACAGAATTGTGATGCCAATGAAGGAGTAGTGGGAGTTGGTCCAAGAACATTTGAAGTTCTGCTTGTGCGATGGGGTTGAGAATATGACCCCGGGTCATAATATCACAAGCCCATCGAAAGTTCTTGAGAGGAATATCGTCCTCAAGAACATTGAAAGGTAAATGGGAAAAGGCCCCAAGCAGAAGTTGGGCTTGCTTTCGCTGATCTTTAGTAAGAAGAGATGGAGGGTGATAGGAAGAGAGGAACTGGTCCTCAGAGAGAGTATGCCTCAATTCTTCTATCTAGTGAGGGTCTTGTGAAAAAGGAGGTGCAGGAGTTTCCATCTCGAAAGTAGGAGGAAATCGGGAGCTATTGACGATGTCAAGCCAGTCAGAAAAGCAAAGTTTAGCCTTCTGAGCTAAGAATAAAGGGTTATACCCTTGTGCCTCTTCCGGACGAGGAGTGGTGTGTACTATTTTCGTAGGCGTGGAAGATGTGTACCACAATATGAGTAGGTTGTCTTCCAAACAACGTTGGCGGTCGATGGGCACGTAGGGATAAACCACCAAACTCCGAGCATCAGAAAGGAATTTTAGAGGATCAATGAACTCGAAAAAATGATGGTTGACTTGCTCTCTTAATTTCGGCCAGCTTCCCCAACCAGAAGCCCCAAAAGAGGAAGAAGTTGCAGCTTCATCCCACCCAGAAGGCTTTGGGTTAGAGGAAGAGATTCCAATGTCCATATTTGTAAATTTCTGAATCAAAGGATTGTGGACAATATGTTCGTAATCCAGAGGTTGATAATTTGCAAAAGCTTCCATGACTTGAATATAGGAAGGTGGGTAAAGGTGGCTAATCAATACATGAAGATTCTTTCGAGGATGAACAGTATTATCAAACAACTCTTCATATGCTTGATCGAGATAAGAAAAGGTCTGTTTAGCCATAAGAACTGAATTGGTCTTTTCGAATACTGAGATAGTGAGCATGTTTAAGGGATTGAAGAGGAGTTAATGCAAATGTTCGTTAATGAATGACGGTTGTGTTTCTAAAAATGCAAAACCCATGCACGTTCTAATATGTGGGAAAATACCTTGATCCACTAATATCACCAAGTATTGGTTATATTAGTGCGGGGGGTAATGTTGGCTATATATTTTGTACGGGCCAATCACAGTTGGACACGTGGCCGAACAAGGGCAATGCAGGGAAACAACTCAAGTCCTCAATCAGAATCACACACGTGGCAGTTAGTATTGGTTTTTGTAGATCTGCATAGTACTGGATCAGCAAAGAAATGCAAGATGATGTGGCTTCAACGGTTACTCATATTTAAATTTAAAATCAGGAGGGAAACCTAACTACAGATATGACATAGTGGAGCTAACTATAAGGCAACATGATCAGAGATCATGGAAGTGTGGTTCGACGGTTAGAAATGCAGTTCGACAGTTGCCATTGAGAAGTATAAATAGTAGAGAAGGCCTCAGAAAATGCCCCAGACTCAGATCCAGAAAACCACTTTATATCTACTTTATTTCCTTTCCAGTTTTTTTACATTTCTTGTTCTTTATGTTTCTGTACTTCAAATTCCTGCACTGCACTTCGTTTATAGGAGTAGTTTCAAGTAGATTGTTACTGTAAACCTCTACGAGACTGATTTGGATATTTGTAAGTCTTTCATTTTACTTAATGAAATATTACAATTGTCCTTCATTTAATTACTATTTACTTAATTTTCCTAAACGAAGCCACCTGTAAAAGTCCTCTTCATTGAGGCTGAAAGAACTAAAACACAATCGTCTGATAATTGGTTGGCAATTAATATTCTGTAAGGACTGATTGATCCTTGCTGGCACGCTCACAATTACAAAAATAACTTTCGAAAGCCAAAAAGCCAACAACTATACGCGCTAATGTTATATATTTTTGTAGTAAATATTATGTAATTTTTTAGTATAATTACAATAATTTATAATTCAAGAATAAAGTTACGCAAATCATGATAATGTAACACATTTTTTAGTAATATTACACATTTTTTTTTATCCAAACATCTTCTAACTACAAAATGTGTAACATTATCACACAAAAAACAATAAACGGTAATATTTAGTGCAAAAATATATGACATATCTATTATCTATCTACTACTCTTATAAAAGTGTGAAAAGTCTGTCATGTTTTTATTTTTTTAAATCTCAATCTTACCGTCTCAAATCTACTATATTTTTTAAAAGTCATAAAGAGTTTTATATAAATCAACTATCTCTTTATTTTTGGATATATCTGCTTCCAAAAGTTCTATATAAATATAAACAAACCGTCTCCATTCTTATTATAAAAAAAAAAGTCAGCTCCCTATTTTTTACAGTGATGATGATTAAAGAACAGAAAATAATTGCTCTTTCTTATTTTTTGTATCTGCTTCTATACTGAAATACATAATATTTACAATTGTCCATTATGGATCAAATAATTGTGAATAATTTTGGTTAAATCTTAAAATTGTGTACATTCGTTTGAATCTAAATAGAGGAAAGCATGTGCGTTTCTAAAATAGAGATTTGTGCTGCATTTCAAAATTTAGCAGGTTATCTTCATATACTTTTTTTTTTTGTTTAAATTATATTTTATGAACTGTAATATTTTATATGTGTTGGCTACATATTTTGTAAAAGCCAGTTACAATTCGACATGTGGTAGAATGAGGGTATTATGGGAAGATGATTTTAACCTTCAATCTCAATCATACACGTGGCAATAAATATTGGTTCTCAAGTGGTCTGAGTAGCACTAGATCAGTAATGGGATACAAGGTGACGTGGCCTCAACGGTTACCTATATTCAAATTCAAATACAGGTGGGAAGTTCAATTACAAGTGATGGCGTAGTGGAACTATTTCTAAGGCAGCATGATCAGCGATCATGGAGGAGCAGTTCGACGGTTCGAAATACAGTTCGAAGGTCATCCTGGACAAGTATAAATAGCAAGGAAGTCCCCAGAAAAGGCCCCCAGACTCAGATCATATAAACCAGTTTTTACTTCATATTTTCCTTTCCAGTTTTACCTTTCCTGTACTTTAAATACTTGTTCTTTAAATATCTGCACTGTACTTCAATTCATAGGAGTAGTTTCAAGTAAATTCAAGTAGACTGTTGCTGTAAACCTCCTCGAGGCTGAGTTTGGACTATTGTAAGTATTCATGTTAATGAAATACTTCAATTGTTCTTCGTATTAATTGTTGTTTCTTTTAATTTCTCCTAAAGTCAAGCCGCCAGTAAAAGTCCTCTTCATTGAGGCTGAAAGAACTAAAACATAGTCGCCTGATAATTGATTGGCAATTCTAATTTCTGTAAGGACTGATTGATCCTTACTGGCACGCTCGCATTTACAAATATACCCTTCGAAAAGCCAAAAAGCCAACATATATTTTTGGCACGCCCAGTGGGACTCGTTAAAATGGCTAGACGAAGACGACAAGGAGAAAATGAACGTCTGGAAGAAGGCGTAGAAGGAGAGGTAGAAATACCTAATCCAGAGGATAATGTGGCAACACGTCCTGTGGAAACTCCTATGTTATCAGAACCTATGGTCGAACAGACCAGTACTTCTGGACAAGAACCATATGTTCAGGATATTGGACGAAACCAAGGAATTGGACCATCCACTGTTCCATCTGCTCAGCCAACAAATCCATGGGATGGCTTAGTAAATGCTATGGGACAACAACTAATGAACACAATGGAAAGGTGGGCAACATCCTTTTTGGATCGAATGAACAACCACCAACCAACAAATACAAGACCTACAGAGGAAATTTTAAATGTCCCTCAGCAAAGATTGGCTAGAGAAAAACAGCCTATGCAAGTTAATGGACAAATTAATGGTCAGACTAGTACTCAGAACTATGAAAGACCATCGCCTCAGTCTTGGTATGAACCCATTTCAAGGCCTGTAGTAGGCCAAAATGCCACAGTACTCAACAGTGAAGCCACACCAGTTGGTAGATCTGGCCAAGTACAAGAAACTGGCATAAGAATGGTGGCAAATCCCATGTTCGAAGCCATACCTGGCACCAGGGGGTATAATAATCCCTTATTCGAATTTATACCCGGGGGGTTGGAAGGTTTTCCTGTAAATGGAAGGGACACAACACCCGTTCCAGCACCTTTCACAGGTCCCTTCGCAGGACAGGCTCAAAGGGGTTACCCATACCTCCAACAGCAACCTGCACCACAGGGGCAACCAGCCCCAAATGTACCACTTTATGGACCAAGAGGACCACAGGCACAAGGTTGTCCACCAAACCCTGTGTTTGCTCCTCCAGTAGTGGTTCAGCAAGCCCAAAATATGGTCCCTAGGGACCAAATTGCTGATATTGTTAGGGAGATGTGTGGACCAATGGCTCGGGGGGTCCAGACTCCTGTATACAGAAAACCATACCCAGAGTGGGTGGATAGGGTACATGAATACCCAAGAGGGTTCAGAATACCAGATTTTACCCTATTCTATGGAACTGGAAATCAATCAACAGTAGAGCATATTGCTAGATTCGCTGCTCAGTGTGGTGAATTCACTAATCATGACTACATAAAATTGAGATTATTTCCAAACTCTCTAACTGGGGGAGCGTTTGTATGGTATATCAACCTTACACCTGGCTCCATTCAAAATTGGCAACAAATGGAAGAGGCATTTCATGCCCAATTTTTCCAGACGGAGCCAGAGGTTTCTATGGCAGACTTGGCAAGATTGAGTCAAAGGCCTGAAGAAAAGGCCACTCAGTTTATTGCCAGATTTAAAAGGGCTCGAAATAAATGTAGGGTCATCCTTCCAGAGCCAGAATTTGTAAGATTGGCTCAAAACGGTTTAGAGTTCAGGCTTCGAAAGAAGTTTGACTCAACTGAATTCAGGGATTTGGTCGAATTGACCTATAAGGTGTCTCGATATGAAGCATTACTAGAGGAAGAACAAGATCGAAATAATGCTTCATATAAGACATATTATAGAGATCCCAATTATGAGATCGATGCAGCAGAGATTGTGGGTAAAGAGCCTGTAATCTGTGAAGCATTAATTCATAAGGATACAACCATCGACCAGCAGTTTAAAAAGAAAGATTTTCACAGAAAGTACTCTTTCGATTTAACAAAAGCAGATGACATTTTTGATCATTTGCTTGCAGCAAATTTCCTTAAGTTACCAAAAAGAGTAAAACTGCCATCTCCAGATGAACTTAAAGGAAAAGTATACTGTAAATGGCATAATTCTTGGTCTCACTCAACTAAAAACTGCATTGTTTTTCGAGACAGGATCCAAGAGCAAATTCGGAAAGGTAGTTTGAAATTCCCAGCCAAAACAGAGAAGGCCATGGGGATTGACAGCAACCCGTTTCCAGAAGTTGGAGAAAGCGCGGCTAATGTGGTTGTTCCAAACTTTCAGAACCTATCTCTGCAGGAATTGGAAGAAGTTAATGTGCAAATGCATATTGCCAACCAGACAACTGCCAAGAAGGAGACTAGAAACCCACCAGCCATTGGACAAGGTTTCTCACATCAGAAGGAACACTCTGATGAAGAAGTACTGGATGACGATTCTTTGGAAGCAGCAGTAATGCAGAGGATGTGTCCCAGATGTAGGCTAAGCTACAAATGGTTGAAGGGGCTTCCAGTTGACGGTAAGCAATATTACAGGGACGTTCAGAGGCGTCCTAAGTCAACCAACGCTTACAACAAAAGGCCGTATCCGGCTGGTGACAGGCAGCGACCACCAATGGTTGAGCCTGCAATGGACAGGATGCATGCTAAAGGCAAAAGGCCCTTGTATGAGTCTAGGCCACTTAACTACTACAGAATGGAGAGCAAACATTCTGAAAGAAGATTAGAGAGGAATTCAGGTTATGGGACTAAAGCCAGAGATTGGCCCCCCAGATCAACCTCACACAGAACAGAAAATGGCCATCTCCATCGAAGGCCAGAATCAAGCTCGAACTATGAGGCCAGAACCAAGCACTTACCTCCACAGCTAGTTCCAAAGATGGCTTTGAAGGTGGAAAAGGGTGATTCAACATCTGAATTAGTAAGCTCTTGGGTGCCTGGAGTCCCAGATTGGTTTGTAATGCAAAACAAACCTAGGGAATTCCCTGCCAGGAGAGATATTGGAATTACAGGCAGAATGGTCAAACCTCCTTTGGTGGCTCCAAACAACTGGGTATTGTTGAAACATCCAAAGACAAAGGAACCAAATATGGTTCCAGTTATTTCCAGATCACAGAGGAGGAAGATTCAGCGTAGGTACACCCAGTACCAGCAAGATCTGAAGGAAAGTGGGGAAAGTTCTTCACTGGTCAAGGCAGAAGGAAAGAAAACTTCGAAGTCAGACCATACTCCAAAACCGACGCTACAAAGTAAAGTGGTTTGTAGCAGAGAACAATTGGCCCAAGTTCATTCTGAACTAAAGGCCAGAGAGAAGTCCAGTTTGGCAGGGCTAGAGAAGGCTCTGATGGAAAGTGATAGTGAAATAGAAGAAGAGATTGGCATGAGCCAAAAGAAGGAAATGGCAGAAGAAGAAATGTTCGAAGCCTTCATGGCTGAACAAACATTTCTGACTGAAAGCTTAGTTGAGAAGGATCCTTCGAAGGGGTCAGTTAACAATGAAGTGCCAGAGTGCAGCATGGAGGATGCTGTTGAAGTCACTGGGCAAGGTAGCCAGGGGGAAGAGAAGGTACAACCAGCCATCCAGTTTGGCTCATTTCCACCTGTATCAGTCAACATGGTACATATACTACCTCATGAATTCCAGGCTGAAAATGAGGATCAGGAGGACCAAGACATGGATCCAATTCCTGTCTCTAGTGAGGAATCACAAGTAAGTATGGTACAGGATGCTCCTGAAATGGCTATTCCAATGGAAACTGAGTGTGAAAGCGAGGAGGAGGTGAGCATCAACCTCTCATATCCTTTTGAATACCCCTCGAATTCCATGACTCAACATGTCAAGCCTTTGTACATTAAGGCTTTCTTCGATGGGATACAGTTAAACCGAGTCCTAGTAGACAATGGGGCGGCGGTAAATTTATTACCGAAATCTTCTTTGAAGAAATTAGGGAAGAAAAATCCCAGGTTGATCCCAACCAGTACAACCATTGCTGGCTTTGCTGGAGATAAGCAGATGGCCCAAGGAATTCTGCCTATCAATTTGAGTGTGGGAACCAGGGATTGTATGACAGCATTCTTCGTGATCGACAGCAATGCTAAATATAATGCCTTACTTGGGAGAGATTGGATTCACACCAACAAATGTGTGCCTTCCTCTTTGCATCAGAAAATCATGATGGCCCTGGGCAATGGAGAGACAGAGGAGATTGATGCAGATCCTCAACCCTTCATAGCTTGTGCAGACTTTGCAGAAGCCAAGCTGTATATTGAGGGAGTAACCCCACTCAGTATATTGAGGAAAGCTGATGGCTCAGCCGAAGTGACGGCTGATGAAGAAGTGACACACCTGAAGCACTTGGTTCAAGAGAGTGCTGATGAAGAGATTGTCGTTAAAGATGACAATGATGCCTGGTTGTAGGCAAAGGAATGAAGAACAAGAAGCCAGGTCTTTGGCTCTGATTAAATTCTCACCATTGGATGTAAAAGCAATAGTCCAGAAAGTACAGAAACAAGAAAGAGAAGCCATGATAATTGGCTGTAAACAAGAGCAACAACAGGTCAGAAGTTTGACCCTTGGGAAATATTGTGCATTGGACATTGAGACAAAAGTCCAGGAGATACAGGAAGAGGATGCCCTATGGACAGATTTTGTCTATGAGGAGGAGGGTAAAGATGTTGAACCAAAGAACCTAAAAGCAGAACAAGGTGAGAAGATGGCTTCGAAGGTAGAAGAAACTAGAGAAGAAGCTTCGATAGGTCCTCAAACGCAAGATCCCTTAGAAGAAGTAAATCTAGGGGAAGGTTCCATACAACAACCCACTTATATAAGTGCTTGTTTGAATGTTCTGGACAGAGACCAGTTGTTGGTTATCCTGAAGAAATACAAGGATTGCTTTGCATGGTCCTACAATGAACTACCAGGATTGGATAGGTCATTAGTGGAACATAGGCTCCCTATGAAGCCTAATTTCAGGCCATACAAGCAGAAACCAAGAAGAATGAGTCCAGAAGTAATTCAGAAAGTTAAGGAAGAGATTCTGAGACTACTCAAGGCAGGCTTTATTAGAACAGCCAGGTATGTTGAATGGCTATCTAACATTGTGCCTGTAGTCAAGAAGAATGGCAAAATGAGGGTATGCATTGATTTCAGAAATTTAAATCTAGCAACTCCTAAAGATGAATACCCTTTGCCTATAGTGGATCTGTTGGTGGACAGTTCAGCAGGGCATCAAGTTTTATCAATGATGGATGGCCACTCTGGTTATAATCAAATATGCATTGCAGAGGAAGACATCCACAAGACATCATTCAGATGTCCTGGGAATATTGGCACCTTCGAATGGGTTAAGATGCCATTTGGTCTGAAGAATGCTGGGGCTACGTATCAGAGGGCTATGAACACTATCTTTCATGACCTTATTGGAGGGTATCTAGAATGTTATATTGATGACATCGTGGTGAAATCCCAGTCCATGGAGAAGCATTTGCTTCATTTAGAAGCAGCTTTCGAAAGAATGAGGAAGTTCAAGTTGAAACTCAACCCTCTTAAATGTGCTTTTGGTGTGTCATCTGGAAATTTCTTGGGTTATGTAGTGCACAAGAAAGGAATACAGATTGATCAGAATAAAGCCAAAGCCATCATCGAAGCTAGGCCTCCATCAAGTAAGAAAGAATTACAAAGGTTCCTTGGGCAGGTTAACTTTCTTCGAAGGTTTATTTCTAACACTGCAGGGAAAACTAAAGTATTCTCTTCCTTGTTAAGGCTGAAAGATGAAGAGGAATTTGTGTGGACAGCAGAGCATCAGACTGCTTTCGAAGGTATCAAAGCCTACTTGGCCAATCCTCCAGTGCTGATGCCACCCAAAGGAAACAAGCCCTTGAAGTTATACATAGCGGCAGCAGAAGATTCATTGGGAGTTTTCTTGGCCCAAGACAATGAAGAAGGCAAGGAACAAGCTGTTTATTACCTTAGTAGGTTTTTAAATTCTTGTGAATGTAAATATTCAGCTGTTGAAAAGCTGTGTCTTGCTTTGTATTTTGCTGCAATGAAATTAAGATATTATCTTTTACCTACAACTGTCTTGGTAATTGCAACCACAGATTTGGTTAAATACATGTTATCTAGACCTATGTTGAGGGGAAGAATTGGCAAGTGGATATTAGCCTTATCGGAATTTCATTTAGAATATGTCCCTCAAAGGGCAGTAAAAGGGCAAGTATTAGCCAATTTTCTGGCAGATCATCCATCTCAAACAGAGAGCCAAGAGGTAATGGAACTTGGTATGGCTAGTGTTGAACCATGGCAAATGTGGTTCGATGGATCGAAGGCCAATGGATTAATTGGGATTGGTATCGTGATTAAGTCTCTACAGGGGGTAGAAACCACGCATGGTTTCAGAGTGGATGAAGCTAGTTGTTCCAATAACCAGGCTGAATATGAAGCCTTAATAGTGGGACTCGAAATCCTTATTGGATTACAAGTACATGCAGTTGACATATTTGGGGACTCTCAATTGGTGGTTAACCAAGTAAAAGGGATTTTCAAGTGTCAAAGCATAAGCATCCTACCATATTATGTTGTTGCATTACATCTGCTTTCTCAGTTTCAAATAGCAAATGTAACCTATGTTCCAAGATTCTTGAACAGTAGAGCTAATGATGTGGCTCAAAAAGCTTCGAACTTCAAGAAAAGGGATAATACCCAAAGGGATATAAGCCAAACAACATATCAGAGACTAATACAACCTTTGAATAAAAGGAATGTGATCTTGGAAGTCAATCATAATGACTTACAAGAACAGGATTGGAGGCATCCAATAATACAGTACTTGGCTGGTCCATCTTCGAAGGCCAGCAGAAAAATCAAATTGCAGGCCATGCAATATATATTATATGGTAATGCTCTCTACAAAAGAGGGGGAGATGGTTTATTGCTGGAGTGTTTAGGCCCAAAAGAAGCATTAACAGCCATGGCTGAGGTTCATGAAGGCATTTGTGGTGCTCATCAACCTGGTGTGAAGATGAGATGGTTGCTTCGAAGGCATTCCTACTATTGGCCAACTATCCTTAAAGACTGCATAGAATATGCAAAGGGTTGCCAAGCATGCCAGAAGCATGGCACAATAAGGCATGTGCCTATAACTGATTTACATGCAGTAGTGAAGCCTTGGCCATTTAGAGGATGGGCCATGGATATGATGGGAAAAATACACCCACCCTCTTCGAAGCATCACTGTTTCATTCTAGTGGCCACTGACTACTTCACTAAGTGGGTCGAAGCTAAGCCATACAAGGCTGTAGACCAAACAGAGGTTATTGGGTTCATTAAAGATCTGATCCATAGATTTGGTATCCCACAAACCATAACAGTTGATAATGGGACTATGTTTGATGGGAAAATGGTGAAAGCTTTTGTGGCAGAATTTGGGATTAGTCTTGTTAATTCCATACCTTATTATGCACAAGCCAATGGTCAAGCTGAATCATCCAATAAGTCCTTGAAAAAAGGAATACAAAAGGTTGTGGAGGATAATCCTAGGGATTGGCATAATCTATTGTTAGATGTGTTATGGGCTTACAGAACCTCCCCAAGGTCAAGCACAGGAGTTACTCCTTATGCCTTAGTATATGGGCATGATGCAGTTTTACCTGTAGAGATTAATGTCAAATCTTTGAGGGTAAGATGCCAAGATCAGTTAGATTCTGAGCAGTACCATCAAAGTATGTGCTTGGAATTGGAAGACATAGATGAAGCGAGGATTTTGGCGTTGAATAGCATTCTTTTTCAAAAGAAGAAAGCAGCCAAGAATTATAACAAGAAAGTCAAGCATATTGACTTTGATGAAGGTGATTTGGTATGGAAAACAATACTCCCAATAGGGATTAAAAGCCATAAGTTTGGCAAATGGTCACCTAACTGGGAAGGACCATATCAAATTCATAGAGTTCTGCCTTTTGGAGCATATCATTTAAGAAATTTAAATGGCTATGTGCATCCCAAAAAGATTAATGGTAGATATTTGAAGCCTTATTTTCCAACCATTTGGGAAACACAAGGAATAAAATAAACATTATGTACAAACACACAAGACACTCAGATAATAGATAAGAGCCTGATTTTTCATAAAGAATCAAGTACATGGTGCCACAAATTGGCCCAAAAATCATTACAATGTTTCAATTGTTTTTGTACAATTGATTTCCTACTGTTAAGTGATGGAAACAAGTGAATAGCTGCAGCCATGTCTTCTTTTCGTTCGGACAGTTCTTGGTTGGTGATTTGCAATTTGGTGTCAGTTCGAACCAAGGCCTGGTTTACTGCAGCTAAATCCTCCTCAAGTTGAGCTTTCCTCTCCAGCAGCTGACTTCGAAATTGGGAGGTAGAAGAGTGTTGTTCCTTGAGATCTGATATTTCGGTATGCACCTGAGAAACAAAACGCTGATCCCTAGCCAATTTCTCATTGGCAGTATTGGCAGCATGACAAATGTTGATATAGAAATCAATAGTAGCTGCAGCCTGGGATAGGTGACTTGAGACGTTCATACTGGACTGCTCAGCAATATTACAGCACTGAAGAAACCCATTCCTGATAATAGGCCTTTGTAGAGCCTCGAAGGGGATTCTCGAAAAGGAAGTCAACAGTTCCAGGCATGTGTCCAGGTCCACTGAAGGTGCAGAAGACTTGCTATTAGAAGGAGGACTCTCAAAAATCTCCAGCAAGGAGTCAGCCAAGACTAATGGTTCAGCTTCAGCACTAAATGTTGGAGAGGTAGAAGGTACGTCGAAAAGACTAGCAAGTCTTCCTTCGAAGATGTCTACCTCATCCCTAGACATGAAGGGCATAGAAAGTATTGTGGTGGAAGACACAGAGGGCTGCATGGGGATGAGAGAAATGGATGGAGCATCTTTGGCAGCTTCTATGGTTTTAGCCACCAATGAATCTAGTGAAGAGGGGCTGGAAATAGGCATAGGTGATGAACCATGAATTGTAGAACTACCAGCACCCTCTGTGGAAGAATCAACTACCACTGGGATTGGAGTAACAGCTGGAATATCCTTGGAAGAAGGAAGAGCAAGGCTCGAAGAAGGAATGGATTGAGGTAGATTGAAAGTCAGGAAAGGAAGGTATGGTTCTAGGCCAAGAAGAAGAGATGCAGGAGTGTTGGGACTCAAGGAAGGTACAGGAAGCGTAGGCTTAGGAAGTGGAAGTTGTATTTGAACAGTCTTCACATTTTGCATCTGGTCAACTTCAACCGAAACTGGAAGAGGCCCCATGGGAAAGATAAGCGCAGTGGTTGTTACTGCATAAGGAAGAAATGTAAAGCAATGTCAAACTTCAAATATTTAAAGCTGAAGAAGGAAAAACAGCAGAAGTATGAAAGAAATTACTTGTTTCAGAAATGTTGATACTGATGGGAGAACTACGAAGAGAATAACGTTCGACAATTTGTTGTCTTCGAGCAGTTTCTCTTTGTAACATATCAGCAGCAACAGCTTCATCTCTCAGAAACTGTTGCTGCCGTTTCTTCTCAGCCCTCTCAAAAACGATTATTGCTTTGGAATGTTCCTGTTCTACTGCCTTGGCAGCGGCTTTATGAATCGGATCTTCCACCAAGTCAGCAGCAGAAACAGTCATCTTCTTTCTCTTCTTCCTTGGCAGTGATACTACTGGTTCTTTTTCAATCTCCCTTTCTTCAATTTGGGTTTCAGATTTTTCAGAGGTAAGTGCTTTCTCCGTTACTGTAGTGGGTGCTTCGAAAGAAGGATGCTTAGTTGTATCAGGAAGGGAGGCAACTATCTTTTGTCTCTTTGTTCTCTGCAAAGGCTCTTGCTCAACCTCTTCTTCTCCCAAGGATTCGGATTCCTCAGGAGGAAGGACTAGCTTTCTTTTTTGTTTTTGTTCTTGTTGCCTCTTTTTGAGAACAGCTAAAGTTTCAGCTCTCTTGGGAGATTCTTCGTGTGGGGGCCCTGCACCAAAGAACAAAAGTGTAAAGGGAATGAACAAAAGATTCAAAAGAAAGGAAAAGGAGAAGTCTGAAAATATTTACCCTTCTTCGAAGCAGCTCTAGTAACTCTAGCCGGAGGGGATGAAGCTGTAGGTTTAGCTGTGGCAGCCTCATAAAGAGGGGGAATGTCCCTAGATGTCGCTGACTTAGCCTTCGAAGGCACTCCCAATCCTACCAGCAAGTCATGGGGATGTTCAGATAAGCGCACTTCCATATTGACTGTCCACCAGTTCTGGAATCTTTTCAAGACTGAGCCATACGGAAGAAAGGGGACAAATTGGAACTCATTCAACTCTTTCAGTAGTTTGAGAATTGCCGTCTCTAGTCTGGATTTGGATATTTTCGAATCTCTGACAGTAAGATGGACATTCGAGAGACTGCAAAGAGGAACTGGTATCCCTTGAGTGAGTCCAAATTGTCTGGCAAATTGAGAAGGGCAGTACACCTCAGATATGCATTTGTAGGCTCGAGGGTTTAAACTACCAATGAACAATTCCCTTGGTAGTAGTATAGAGGCCCACATGTCTTTGTGAGGAGAAGTGGAGCATTCTTTATCAGCCAGGAAAGCTTGCAGCCAGGTTGGTCCTTTATTGGCTTCAAAAGGACAAAAGAAAGAGGCAGACGGAGAATTGGGGAGTTGATAAAAGAAGGTAAAGTAGTAAGCGAAGGAAGCAGGGTAAAGGGCAATCCTAGCATACTTTTCCCCATAAGTACTAGGATCCTGAACAAGGAATTTTAGACATTTGGGGTGTAGGTCAGTGAAATAGGCGAAGAGCCAAAGTTGAAGCACCCAGAAGGGACCTCCTTGGTTGGCATCAAGAGGTTTTTCACAAAATTGGGAACAGACTCTGTAGACATGACCTAAAAGATAAGGAGCAAGAGCTATATGTTTTTTCAAGACAAGTGCCTTCGCGAGAGGAACAAACTCAGGCATAATCCTCTGAGATGAGGTGCAAAAGAGGAATTTGCATAACCAATATAAAATGAAGGAAAATAGCTCTCTGTCCCTCACAGGACCTTCCCTTTTGTTTTCAGACTTTACGAAATCACTATAAGAGGAGCTTAAGGATGGAAGAGAAAACTTAATAGGAAGGTCTGGGTAGTTGGGAGTAAATGGAGAACCATGGGGGGAAAGCCCTAAGAGATGGCAAATATCAAGAACGGTGGGGGCCATCATGCCGCACCGAAATTGAAAGAAATTAAAAACCATATTCCAGAAACATAAGGCAGCAGGTATCAAGAAAGGGTCCTCAGGAATGATGAACCTGGAAAGACGAAGGGCATCGAGGATACAGAGCTCTTGCAGGTCATCTTCTCTCGCAGGTACAACTCTGTCATACCATTCTTCCCATTCAGTCCTCATTGTCGGCCAGCAACGGTGAGGACGATTCACCCTCCAGTTTCCCCAATCAAGCCCTACTTCGTAAAGAAGGAAATGGTCCTCCAAGCGAGGATATAGGGCTGCGAGTTGAGCAGGAGCTTCCCGAAAAATAGGGCCAAGGACGTATTCCTGTTTGTTGCTGTGACGAGGCACGAAAAGACGTCCATCTATGTGGCTTGACTCACCAGATGATAGTTTGGTGATTTCTTCATCGATACATCGCTTCAAAGCCAAGGTAGGACTGATACGATCGCCAGTAAACACTTTTAATGAGGAAGGATCCATTGATAGCGAGTAATAAGGAAGAGGGGTTTAACAGGAGATCGGTAGGGTTTGTGTGTCAAAAGAGCAAGTGATTTCAGAGTACAAAGCAAAGGGGCTTTTAAAAGGTTTCGTGTCTGAAAAATATATTGCGTAAATCGTTATGTACTAAAAGTACGAATATGAGGAGACTCTTCCAATATTGATAGTTTTGGAGGGAAGAACACATTCTGAATGTTGGCGTCAGCTTCGAAGAAAGATATTTGGCTTCGAAGCCAATTTTGGCTCCAAGAAATCAAATAAAAACGGCTTCGAAATACAGAATCCGGCTTTGAAGCATGCTATATGTTTTGGAGATGCTATTAGGACAGCATGAGTTGCTTTTCGAAGCAAGAGTGGTCAAAATTGATTGGCTATTTTAATTATGACCATATATTGGTTACAGTTAGCTTTGAAAAGTAAGGTTGTTAAATTCGAAGCACTAATTTGAGATAATATTAACCAAATTGTCAATTTTTACTCCATCAATTGGAAAAAGACATGTTGGTTCTCTTTTAGTGTTTCATTAAAGATAAGTGAGTCCAGATGTGGAGGATGAGATTATTTAATTCGAGGCTCTGAATTGGCTTTTAAAGGCAAAAGGAAACAGAGTCAAACAAATACAGAAAGATTTTGCTTGTATTAAAGCCAAGACAATTACATTAAGTAATTCTATTTGGGTACAAATTCGAGCTCATAAAAATAAGGAATAGAATAAATAACAAGATCATGGAATTTCATCCAACAATGATCAATGAATGTTTGTTCTTTCTTTATTATATTTTCCATCTCCTCTAAAGTTGGCTGCATGAGTTGGTGTGCTCTCACTTCATCGTAGAGCTCTTCAGCCTTTGTTTCGAAAGCCTCTTCCCTCAATTTTTGTTCCAACTCATCTATAACTAAATCATCCCAATACGCAGAATCTTTATTTTTGAAGTCATCAAAGTCTTCAATGAAGTTTTCTACTTCGTATTGGGCATGTATTCGGAGAGATGAAAGTTGATCTAAAGATTGGATGGCGATCTTGGAATTTCGATGCCAGTAGAGGAGTACTGGAAGTTGATCCAGGAACATGTGAAGTTCTGCTTGGGCAATGGGGTTAAGGATATGGCCCCTAGTCAGAATATCACAAGCCCATCGAAAATTCTTGAGAGGGATGTCATCCTCAAGAACATTGAAGGGCAAGTGAGAAAAAGCCGCAAGCAGAAGTTGAGCTTGTTTCCGCTCAAATGGAGTTGGAGATGATGGAGGTTTGTAAGGAGGAAAGATTTTGTCCATTGGAAGAGCAAGCCTTAATTTCTCTGTCCAAGAAAGAATGGGAGGAGGAGAAGGAATAGATGGTTCTGCTGCAGAAGATGGAGAAGGTGTGGATGCTTCTATTCCAGAGGACGGAGAAGGTGTGGATGCTTCTATTCCAGAAGATGGAGAAGGAGAAGTGGATGCTTCAGTTAGGGGAGATGACACAGGGATGGGAGGAACAAAGGCATTAATGTAGTCAAGCCAGTCAGAAGAGCAGATCTGCGCTTTCTTGGCTAAAAATGAAGGGGTATATCCTTGTGATTCTTCCAAGCATCGGACAGTGTGCATTATCCTTGTGGGCATGGAAGATGTATACCAAGCCACGAGCAAATTCTCCTCTAAACTGCGTCGAAGGTCGATGGGCACATAAGGATAAACCACCGAGCTTCGAGCGTAGGAAGGAAAATCTAAAGGGTCAGTGAACTCAATAAAATGATGATTGATTCGTTCCCTCAAGTCCCAGGACTCAGGTGTTGACCAGTTCGTCCATCCAGAAGCCCCAGAAGATGAAGAAGTTGTAGCTTCATCCCAAGTAGAAGTTTGTGACGAAGAACTTCCTAAGTCCATATTTGCAATTTGTGGAAGCAAAGGTTTGAGAGTAGTTCGTTCAAGGTGCGAGGGGAGTTTAGAGGGAGGATTTCTTGTACCAATAAATTTGTAAACCAAAGGATTGAGGGCAATGTGTTCGTAGTCCAAAGGTTGATAATCTGCGAAAGCCTCCATGACCTGAATATAGAAAGGCGGGTAAAGGTGGCTAATAAATGCGTAGGGATTCTTTCGAGGGAAAACAGCATTACTCAATGGCTCTTCGTATGCTTGATCAATAGAGCGAGAAGGTGATTGAGTCATAATCCGTTCGAATGCTGAAAGTATTGGAACGTTCAAACAAAGTCAAGAGTTAATGCAAATAATTACCAAATAGGTGACGGTTGTGTTTCCTGAAGATAGATTCTACGCACGTTCCAAAAGGCGCGGGAAAAGCTTTTGATCCACTAATATCTCCAAGTATTGGGTATATTAGTGCGGGGGGTAATGTTGGCTACATATTTTGTAAAAGCCAGTTACAATTCGACATGTGGTAGAATGAGGGTATTATGGGAAGATGATTTTAACCTTCAATCTCAATCATACACGTGGCAATAAATATTGGTTCTCAAGTGGTTTGAGTAGCACTAGATCAGTAATGGGATACAAGGTGACGTGGCCTCAACGGTTACCTATATTCAAATTCAAATACAGGTGGGAAGTTCAATTACAAGTGATGGCGTAGTGGAACTATTTCTAAGGCAGCATGATCAGCGATCATGGAGGAGCAGTTTGACGGTTCGAAATACAGTTCGAAGGTCATCCTGGACAAGTATAAATAGCAAGGAAGTCCCCAGAAAAGGCCCCCAGACTCAGATCATATAAACCAGTTTTTACTTCATATTTTCCTTTCCAGTTTTACCTTTCCTGTACTTTAAATACTTGTTCTTTAAATATCTGCACTGTACTTCAATTCATAGGAGTAGTTTCAAGTAAATTCAAGTAGACTGTTGCTGTAAACCTCCTCGAGGCTGAGTTTGGACTATTGTAAGTATTCATGTTAATGAAATACTTCAATTGTTCTTCGTATTAATTGTTGTTTCTTTTAATTTCTCCTAAAGTCAAGCCGCCAGTAAAAGTCCTCTTCATTGAGGCTGAAAGAACTAAAACATAGTCGCCTGATAATTGATTGGCAATTCTAATTTCTGTAAGGACTGATTGATCCTTACTGGCACGCTCGCATTTACAAATATACCCTTCGAAAAGCCAAAAAGCCAACAATATGGCATTTTAATAAGATATCAAAATTCCAAATAAGAACCACTTTCATTGGTTCTATTTTTTAATTTTGTTTTTTAATTTTTAATTTTTCATATTTTCTCAGTTTTGGTAATAAAAAATACTAGAATTTCTTCATATTTTATATTTAAATTATACATTTACATGAAAATCTAATATCTAATAATCTAATTAGAATTAAAAAGTAAAATATCAGTAAAAAATTTATAAATTCAAGCATGTACTAATTTATTATTATATATTTTTTGTTGTTGTTGTTGTTATTATTATTATTATTATTAATGTTTTTTTTAAAAAAAAAAATACACAACAAATTATTTTCTAAGTGTAAAGATTAATCTAAATCTAAAAGCAAAATTATAAAATAAAAAAGTATTAAATTAAGTGAATCTAAAAAAAAATAAAAGGGTTATTAAAAAAAAAAGTTTCAAAGACAAAAAACATAAAAATTAAAAAATTTAAAACAAAAGTTCAAAAAAACAAACCAAACCAAACACTATAAATTTTTCTTTTTTAAAATCTTTATTCACTAATATCTAATTTTACATAAATTATTCACAAATTCCTTTTAATTTTTATGTGACATTATTGCAATAATGCTTAAAGATCACACAAGAAGAATTAAAAGTATTTCATTTTTATTAGAAGTGTGATTAAAAAAATTAGGATGATATTTTAATCACAGCTAATTTAATTAAATGAGATAATATTTATTTTTAATCATACCTTCCAAATAAGTGTGATTATATAACCTTTTTTTTTTAATCACAATTTCAAAATAAGTGTGATTGTATATGTTTTTTCAATTTTATTTTTTTATTCGGTAAATTACACTGCTACCCCTTGAGGTTTATGTTTATTACAGTTCCCTCCTCACATTTTGAAAATTACATCTCTTTTCCCTTAAGGTTTAAAGTTTCATTACAGATTCCCTCCTCAGCAATTTAATTTTTTTAAATACCAATTTTGCCCTCATTGGGTAAATTACATTGACACCCTTCACATTTTAGAAATTACAATCCCCTCCCTAAGGTTTAGAGTAGCATTACCAATTACCCCCTTGGTTAGTATTAGTTGGAAAAAAAATTCATTGAAAAAAAAAATTAATTGGAAAAAAAATTAATTGAAAAAAAAAATTAATTGAAAAAAATTGATAGTAAAATTTTTAAATTTCTACTTAAAATACAACGTAAGCTTATTTTTTAAATTTACATTTTTTTCTCAAATTTACAAACTGAGATAACCATTTATAAACCAAAAAAATTATCAAACAAGTTTTTGTGATAGTTTTTAAAATTTTTGTAAATATAAATTAAAAATTGAAAACGAAATGGTTATTAAACAGGCTTCAGATGGTAAAAATGTAGTAAAATTAACAAATAATTAAATAAGTTACCAACGTAAGAAATAATTTATTAAAAGATTCTTAGGTTATGTATGTTTTGATTTTTAGAATTTTTTTTTTAAAATTAAAAAATTAATTTGATTAAGAAATAAAAAATAAAAAATAATTATCATTTTTATCTTTCGAGTGGTTAGAAATAATTTTTTACAAATTAAATTGAAACAGCCATACATATGTAGATAACCTGCCCAAAAGTTAAAATGCTAATTATTTTTTACCCTTAAATGATAATTATTTTTTATTTTTTTATTTCTCAACCAAATTAATTTTTAATTTTTAAAAAAAATTTCTAAAAGCCAAACCATAGATAGTCTAAGAATTTTTTGATAAGTCATTTCTTACGTTGGTAATTTATTTAATTATTTGTTAATTTTACGACATTGTTACCATCTGCGCCCTGTTTGGCAACCATGATAATTTTTTTTTTGGTTTGATAATTGTCTCAGTTTGTAAATTTGAGGAAAAAACGTAAATTCAAAAAATGAGTTTACGTTGGTTTGAAACAAAAATTTAAAAATTTTACTAACAAATTTTTTTTTCAAATAATTTTTTTTTCAAATAATTTTTTTTCCAACTAATACTAACTGAGGGAGTAATTGATAATGCTGCTTTAAACCTTAGAGAGGGGATTGTAATTTCTAAAATGTGAGGGGTGTTAATGTAATTTACCTAGTGAGGGCAAAATTAATATTTAAAAAAATTAAATTGCTGAGGGGAGAATCTATAATAAAACTTTAAATCTCAAGAGGGAGATGTAATTTTCAAAAGGTGAGAAGGGAACTATAATAAACATAAATCTCAGGAGGTGTCAGTGTAATTTACCCTTTTATATTTATATAATAAAACATAATTATTTTTAAAAATATTTATCTCTTATAATTGGTTAGAGTAGTTCAGATCTTTCCAAACAAAAAATAAATGGCTGAGATCATTTCACTCTCCCTCTTTTTCCCGCCCATCACCCACGCACAATATTTCCTCTCCCTCTTTCTCTCTCTTTCACGCACAGAATCCTCTTTCACTTTCCTTCGTTTCTCTCGCTCTCTCTCTCTCTCTCTCTCTCTCTCAGCATACCTTCTGCATCTTCCCCGAGCACTGTTCCTCCCTAGGGCTCACCATTGTTGAACGTCAGAAAAATCTGGTTTGTTTAAGGTATGAATCTTTCAATTTTTTTCTCTCTATAATCTGAAGAATCTTCTGATGAAACTTTGAAACACCTATTTCTTATTGATTTAACACTGAAACACCTACTTCCCATGATTTAACATCGAAACATCTACTTTCTCATGGATTTATGTCATTTTGTCATGGAATTAGATTTTATTTGATTTAACACATATTTTCTCATGGATTTAGGGCATTTTAATTTGATTTAACATTCAAACATCTACTTTCTCATGGATTTAGGGTATTTTCTCATGGAATTAGGGTTTATTTGATTTAACACTGATATTTTATCATGGATTTAGGGTATTTTAATTTGATTTAACACTGATTCTCATGGATTAAGGGCATTTTCTCATTTAATTATTCAACACAAACAACTGATTTCTCATGGAATTAAGGGCATTTTTAGTTCCACGATGGTTCTTGAAGAAAATTCTTATCAATTGATATGGTTCTTGAAGCATTTTAATTTAATTTTTAAAAAAAAAATCTTTTAGCAATTAAAGTATTAGTATGATTACAAACAGTGTTATGAGAGAAGAAAATAAAGGTAGACGGTGGCTGGTGGTAAGGTTGGGTTGCTAGAGAGAAACACTCTTTTTTTTTTGATCAGCCTAGAGAGAAACACTCTGATCTCTCTACATGAGTAAATTGGTATAGAAACTACCTTTGGGTCTTTATTTCAAATTTGTTTGAATTAGTACCTTTGATTTTTTAACATTACAAGCATGATGTGTTGCATTTTTGTTTGTTTGAATTAGTACCCTTGAGTCTCTGTTTCAGAAACTAATCTTTGTTTTTTTTGGTAATGGGATGTTTGTTGATATAGAAGCACATGTATGTTGATTTTGTCACAGAGCTACTCTTTTTTAAAACAATATTATTATTATTATTATTATTATTATTATTATTATTCAAAGTGTTGACGTCACAGTTTTTTTAGTTCCACGATGGTTTGTGAAGAAAATTCATGAGAAAGTATGGCTCTTGAATCATTTAATTTTTTTTTTTTTTTGAATCTTTTAGCATTTAAAATATTAGTATGATTGATGTATACATCTTAAGGCAGGACTAGAAAGCACTTCATGCTTCATAAGCTGTGTGAAGTTTCTATTGTTATGCTTCTAATTATGCCCAAAGCTCCTCATGTTTGAATAATCAAATACAAAATTGTGGTCTTGATATCAGTTTAGGAATGTAGGATTAGGTGTAAAATCTGTTTAGCCATGGACTACCACATTTTCCATGTTCATTAAAAAAAAAAAAAAAATTAATGTAAATTCAATGAGATGTTAAATTTCTTATGGTTTCTACGGGCTTGTTTGGTAACCATTTCGTTTTCAATTTTCAGTTTATATACAAAACTGCCATAAAAACTTGTTTGATAATTTTTTTGGTTATAAGGTATCGTTTGGTAACACTTACGTTTTCAGTTTATATTTACAAAAATTTTAAAAACTCAAATAAAAACTTGTTTAGTAAATTTTTGATTTATAAATCAATGGTCTCAGTTTATAAATTTGGTCAAAAAATGTAAACTCAAAAAATGAGTTTACGTTTTGAGTTTTTAGTTTTTTTTTTTTACCACCCAACACTAGCAACCATTTTTCACCACCGTCTTCCGCCACCACCCCCCACCACCACCACCAGCACCCTCCTGCCATCCACCCGCCACCACCACTCACCACCCACCACCACTATCACCCACCACCAACTTGCCACCACCACCACCCACTCGCTACCACCCACCACCCGCCACTGTCACCCACTCACTCACCACGACCACCCACCACCACCCGCCATCCGGCACCCACCTGCCACCACCACCCACCACCCGCCACCACCACCATCCACTCGCTACCACCCACCACCCGCCACCGTCACCCACCCACCCACCCACCACCTCTACCCATCACCTACCCGCCACCACCACCCACCCGCCATCCGCCACCCACCTGCCACCACTACCCGCCACCACCACCACCACCACCACCACCACCACCACCATCACCACCACCTACTCGCTACCACCCACCACCCACCACCCGCCACCGTCACCCACCCACCCACCCACCCATCCACTACCTCCACCTGCCTGCCACCACCTGCCATCCGCCACCACCCACCCACCACCACCCACTCGCTACCATTTTCCACCACCGTCTTCCGTCACCACCACCTCCATCATTTTCCACCACCGTCTTCCGCCGCAACCACTCGTCTCCACCCACCAGTTACCATTTCTCACTTTTTTTTATATTTTTAAATTTTTTTAAACATTTTGTCTAAACCAAACACGTTTGTAGTTTATGTTTTTCTAAAACTAAACAAAAACCAGTTTATAAAATTTTTCTAAATATAAACTGAAAATGTAAACGTTACCAAACAGGCTCTACATGTTTGGGATTTTTTTTTTTTCTAATGAAAAGATGGATAAGTGGGTTTTTTTCCTTTAGCAGGAATCACACATATTTGGGGCTCGACAAGATGATTTAGGGCAGTGGATACGTTTGATTTCTTATTGTAGGTTTTTTTATGTTGAGTTGAACAAAGTTATTTGCTATTTTTTTTTTTTTTGGTATGATGCTTCAAGTTGAATCCTCCAAATATTATTACAATAAGTAGGTTTACAATTCATTGATTTAAAAGTTCATACATAAGGTATATATTTTGAATTTACTCTCTGCTGTTATATTGTGTTTTCATGTTTCAGTATAATTTGAAAATCAAACAAAACATAAAATTTGAAAATCAAATTTCAACACCAGAGGTAAATAGTGTTTTGTTCTTTCTCATTTTTTGTAATTCATGTCTGATCTAAAATTGCAAGTGCAATCTTTTTTTGATTTTAGGATTTTTGTAGGTTAATTAATGACTTCATTTTCATATTAGACAACGCTTATGTTAGGTAACAAATTCTTCTCATGGAGAAGGAAATTTTGGGAAAGCCGGAATGGTATTAACATTTCCTACACTATGTCTTTCTCATTTGGATTTATTTTTTTTGGAACTTTTTATGGGGTTAATGTGTTAATGAATGTCCATGAAATGCATGAGTTTGTACTGTAGAGAGCTGCTGCATAAAATAGTCGGCACGATCTTCATATTGGGGAAATGACTGTGAGAGAAACCTTGGCATTTTAAAAAGCTTCATCTTAATTCTGGCTTGTGAAAAGAGCTTATGTTTGGCTCGTTCTTGGTTGATAAAAAGATTGGTTTAGTTTTATTTTCTTTTGTTTACACATGTTCAAACCATGCACACCGATGACTTGTTGTAGGTTAATTATGTTAATTATTCTTTTCAAACATTTGCAGATATATTAGCAGAGTTACGAAGGAGAGAGAAAGAACCAAATATTAAACCTGATCTTGATATTGATATCTTCATGAAGGTAATAAATGAGTGCTACCAACTTTGAAGAATTTCCTAACAAATGATGTTCTGTGTTGATACTAGTTGTTATCATAAATGATTGTATGAGTTCTCTTCTTATGACTTGAATGATAATAATAACATAGATAAAGCAAGAAATGTTGAATTTGAATTCACTGGGTTCTATTAAAAATGGAGTTTATAATGTGTAGTTTCATCTTTATGTGAATTTTATGTTCCAAATATTATTAGGGTAGTTAAGGTGTTCTTTTATTATTATTTTTCTTAGTTTTTTTGGAATCAGTTGGGGATAAGTAGAGGATTTCATATTCAAATTATTAATTGTTTTTCTTTGTTGGAAAAATTTCCATTTATTGTTTCCAATAATTCAGGCAGCAGCAAAAGAAGGACAAGAGCCTAGTGTAGTCACAGATTATATTCTAAAGGTACTGAAACAACAAAGTGTTCTAACATTTTCTAGAATGACATAAGACTACATAATTTATTTTTTTATTTCCTTCTCCAATTAAATTACAGGTTCTGAGTTTGGAAGGCTGTGCAGATACCATGGTTCTGGGTTTAGATGTTTTATGCTCCCTCTATCCATAATTCTTAGTTTTTTCCAATTTTGGATGTCCCTAAATATTAGTCAAAGTATAAAATTCTAACTTTGCCATGCATTTAGAAGCAGGGAAAGGGTAGTCTTGAAAATCAATTACTTTTCATCTGATTTTAAAAACATTAAATGCTCGTTCCTTTAAAGTTGGACTTTCTAAGATGGGCAAACTGGGAGTTAGGGACAGAAGTAGTGACTCTAATATATATGTGTGTGTTTATTTCTGATTTTCATTTTGTTCATATTATGAATCTCAATTATCCAATCCTCATTTTTGTATAGAATCTTTGCTACTGTGTTCTTTGGTGGTTGGGCCACTTATCTCCAAACATGTGGCATGTTACCAGATGCCATATTTGTTTTCCAATTTTAATTCAATTGAAAATAAGAAACTGACACAGAGCTATTTCATGATTTATGACTTTGGGAAATGATGTGAGCTTTGTTGAATTGCTAAGAGGATAACCATTGGGCAAAGAGAGAAATTTTAGCATTATCTTATTTTCGGTGATGACTAGATAATAAATTTTGTTAATTTTTAATATTTAAGAAGCAGGGCAATGTAAAATAACTAGATGGGAGCATCAAAAAGCAGCATGACCAGATGTTTGAACTTTATACTAGATTGATCAATTCTGTGAAATGAAAAATTGCGAGGAACTACGGGGTTATTTATGTTCCTCTCCCAAGACAAATGAGCTTACCTTATTATTAGTTGAGGATAGAAGCCTTTTTGGCCCCCACTTACTATATTTAAATAATAGTTGGCTTTTATTTTGGTTTTATGACTTTAAAATATCTGATTATGCACTCAAGATTTTCATTTTGGATTTCTTAATTCTATGTATATGTCATATCTATATGGTAATCCAAACATTTTATACTAGTAACAGTCAAAGTGGTTCTTCCTTTTTTGTTGATGCAGGAGATGAAGAGCCAATGTGATGAGAAAAGTTTCGACTTTATCTTTTCTAAAACTAGAACAATCTCTACAAAAGGTAAGTTTATTCATATGCTTATAGCGGTATTTGAATTAATTTGTGTTTTAATTTTTCAGGTTAGAAATTGCATGGAGAGATGCAAAATATGATCAAAGAATTCAAGAACTTTGTGTTTCAAATTTTTTTTTTTTTTTTTCATTTCTTAATATGTGTGATCATAGTTAAAAACTTTTATTAATTCATTTGTATATACTTTTGAACATTTAACTTTCATTTATGAAATATATGAAGTTATTCCATTCAATATGTGATTGTGATTCAAAGGATAATATATAGTGTATATTACATTCTTCAAATGGGTGCACAAAAATAACATTGATTATTCTTCAAATATGTTGAATCTTTTTTTTATCACACGCATTGATTGTGATAAGAAATGCATATAAAGTGTGATCTTATCTTATTATTAATCACAACTTTTATTAGATATTAATCACATTTAAAATCTGTGATCTAAATATTTATTATTACATGTTTATTAGTTATTAATCAAACTTAAAAGATGTGATTTAAATATTTATTGTCACATGTAAACTGTGTGATGGAATTATCTTTTAATAACACTTAAAATGTGTGATTAAAAATGACACTCTTAAAAGTCACAGTTTGACAAAACTTAAAATGCGTGATTAAATAACATACATCACATATAAAAAGTGTGATCTATTTATGATTTTATAGTAGTGTGAATTTAATTATTTAATTAAAAAATAGTGCATACACACAAAAATGTAACACTGAACATCTACGTTATGATATTCTATTTAATTATGAACAATTAACTTCTCATTATTAGCTGTATCATATTGTTACAAAAGATTTCACATATTAATTTTGTAATATCTTATATATATATATATATATGTATCAATGTCTACATATATAAATATATATATATGTATCAATGTCTACATATATAAATATAAATTTATATATGTTACTGTATTGATACATTATCAATCTGTAATACTATATTACCATCGGATACTTTAATTTTATAACATGCATCACTTCAGTAATATAGTTATATTTGTTAGAAAAAAAATTACAGAATTGTGTATTGTTCTCCTGTCAACTTATGTTCACTATATATATATACACAAATGTCATACAAATAAGTGTTCGCAACAAACACTTTCATTAATAAATCAAAACTTTGTAAAACACTTTCATCATAACAATAATTATACTTTTTTTTCCCTCTCATACTAGAAAAGATAACATTATTGAGAAAAAATAGATTTTGAAATTCATAACAATATAATATTGCCTCAAACTCTTACTCATCAAAATATTTTTATTATAATGAGTTATAATAATGAACAAGATGAAAAATAAGAAGATGGTAAAACAAAAACTACATAAGATTATTACAACATATTCTCCAAGCAAAGTTAGACGAGTTAAAGCAGAAATTGTCTAATCTGTTGTTAAGTTCAAAAAAAATAATGTACCTCATGCACACATTATAGTCAAATTACAAAGAAAAAATTAAATGATGCTCAAACATTATCACAGCAACTTAATGATGCAGAAAGTAAGTATATAAAATATAAAGTTTCAATCAAATTACTTACAGATGACATAATAAATTATGTAATTTCATAGTTTTATGAAAAAAGACCCTGCAAATACTTACAAGTATAAATCTATAAACATCATGAAAATTATCATGAAATTCCTATATCGATCGAAATACTAAGTTACAATATCATTTCATTTCTTTAAAATAATTATTATACATTTTCTATATAAATAAAAATATACTAATGACTAATATTATATTTTTCATCATATAATATATTTATAGTACAAAAAACGAGATTCAACAACTCTTAATATATAAAGACATATTACATAGGGTTTGGCTTGTGTTCAGTCCGAGATCGGATTGGACGGTGCTGTTGGGCTCGTGGAGGCCTACCACGGGTCCTGTTTTGATAATTCGAACCGTTGAATGTGTAAAACACATCGAGTACTATATGCTTGTAAAAAATAATGTTGATCGGATATCGATAGCTATGTGATCAAAACAGTTTTTTGTCAATCGTTAATTTGTTCACCGTCCATTTTTTTTATACAACTGATTTGATCACATAGTTATCGATATCCGATCAACGTAATTTTTTATAAACAGATAGTACTCGGCGAGTTCTACACACTGAACGGTTCGGATTATCAAAACGGAACCCGTGGTGGGCCCCACGGGCCCAACAGCACTACCCAGCTCGATCTCGGACTGGACACAAGCCAAACCCTATTACATATTAATATTAGTACGTTCTTACGCCAATAGTATGTAAATAATATGCAATAGTGGGTTCAATAAATTTATATTATGAGATGAACTATAAAATAAAATTGTGCAATTGTATAATTAATTTCATACCTTCAATTTTATTATAAGTACGGATTATGAAAAATTAAAGTGAGAAGTTGATAGAAAAATATTTGTGTAATATTATATATTTAAAGGACTTATTTATTGTTTATTGTTTAAGATAAGATTGCTATCTGAACAATCTAACTAAAAATTAATGTTTGTATTTATACAATTTCTCATTTATCATTTAAATTCTTCAACCAAATATGTATTCATTTATTACTTAGTTGTATTTTAGATACATATCAATTTATCTATACAAATCTTCATACTTTATATACATATCAAATACCAATTTAAAAGACACACATAATTATAATACTAACAATTAAAAAAAAAATTACGTGTCATATACAATGCATATATTCAGCCACTAATATACCATAAAAATACGAAGCAGGAGTGTATGTAGCGTTTTAAATCAACACATTACAATGTGAACCTAATTAAAAGGGGACACGGAATCTACTCTAATTTTGCGTCCATGCCAAGGTCCCCCCTCCTACTCTGACTTTGGGTATAGTCTTGAAAATTGCTTGTTTCCACTTTTCAAAAAATACTATTCAGAAAATTTTATTTTCTTATTTTTCATATTTTTTTATTTTTATTGATTTTTTTTTTTAATATTTTAAGCATTTTTTTTTTTACTTTTTAGACACACTTAACATAAATACACCTAAAAAGTAAAAAAATTATAAAAAAAATCTTTTAAAAATTCACTAAATACCAAAAATACAAAAAAAAAATAAGAATTCAGTATATTTTTTATATTTTTATGTATTTATTAATTTTTTAAAATATTTTTTTACAAATTTTTTACTTTTTAGATACATCTAAATAAGGTGCATCTAAAAAAGTAAAAAAAATATTTAAAATTTAAAAAATATTCACTAAAAATAAAAAAATACGAAAATTAAAAAAATTAATTTTCAAAAAACTTAATATAAAAAACTCAAACCAAACACAGAATAACTTTTCATTTGATTTTAAAAATATAAATGCTCGTTCCTTTAAAGTTGGACTTTTCAAACCTATTTTTTGTATAGAATCTTTGCTGACTGAGTTCTTTGGTGGTTGGGCGGCCACTTGTCTCCAAACATGTGGCATGTTACCAGATGCCATATTTGTTTTCCAATTTTTTTTCAATTGAAAATAAGAGACTGACACAGAGAGCTATTTCATGATTCATGATTTTGAGAAATCATGTGAGCTTTGTTGAATTGCTAAGAGGATAACCATTGAGCAAAGAAAGAAATTTTAGCATAATCTTGTTTTAGGTGATGAAAGACCATTCAACAACATTGCAATCTTGTACTTCTCTTGTAAGTTTATGAAGTAGTTATCTAAAGTACATATCTATTGCTAATCTTGCATTGTAATTGTAATATTGTTAATTATATTTTTATTTTCTTCATTAAAAAATTTCATTATGTAATTAGGTTCTTTGAAGAAAAAGAAAAAAAGAAAAAAGCAAAGTATAAGAAAATACAGATAGCTTTCTTAGGATTGTATTTTTATGTTTTTATATTTTTCTATTCAAGTTGGTGCAATTTATTTATTTAGTTGTCATCCCCTGTTTCAATTTGTAAATCTTCGGTTTGTTTTTTATTTTGTATATTTCTTTCGACTTTTATTTGTTTCTGAAAAAACTAGAAACCTCCTAGATGTTGATTTGTGATTATGTACCAATTTTAAGCAGAATATAACAATCTCAATCAAACAATCAAGATAAAGAGACACAACGATTTTACGTGGAAAAAACCACAATTGGACACCTCCAACTGTGATCAAAAAACCACGGGCAACTGCCACAAGACAATCCACTAAGAAGAATTAAAGGAATTACACAGGTATACTCTCAATTATCTAGCAAATCCACAATGCCTAATTGAACCAACCTCTATGTGCCTCTTCCAACCCCATCTTCACCACGGAATTGTCTTTCTGATGAGCCACTCCGGATTCCACCAAAGCTTCAGGCTCGAATTCTTCAGAATCCACAACTGAAGAACAACTCTCTCTTTTGTGTATAACAAACAAATCTTTGATGTACTCTCTTTAAACCATGAGTTGAATACTCAATAAAATATCAAAGAAAATAACAAAATATCCCCAGATATAAACCTTTAAGAACCAAAAAGAAGATCTGGAGGAATTCAATGAATGATTAGACTAGTTTTGGGAAAAAACCAACTACTTATAGAAAATCCAAAGCAATCCTAGTTGGGAAAGAAAACCAACTTCTTGTTTGTAGAAAACCAACTTCTTGCAGAACTTCAAAGTAATCCCACTTCTTATAGAAACCCAAAATAAACCTTGTTTCTGAAGAAAACCAACTCCATAAAGAATCTGGAAATCTGTCCCGCGATCTCCGCTCGAGCGCCCAACAGCCCGCTCGAGTGGCTTCAGCAAAATATGCGCGTGATATAACAGAGGTCCGCTCGAGCGCTATAAAATCTGCTCGAGCGCAAAATCACATGTCTCAGTACTTTTACAGGCGACCAAAACTGCTGGAACCAAAGATTCTCCGCTCGAGCGGGGAAATGTCAGCTCGAGCGGACAGGCAACTTGGAATGCATTTTTGCATTTTCCTTCGGGGGTGCTGCCCCTCGACCCCGCCTGGGCGCTGCCCCGGACCCGCCAAGGGGCGCTGCCCCCTGGACCCCCGCGAGCTGACCGGGCAGCTCGATCCCCGTCATAATCAGCGAAGTGGCAATCTTGAAAGCATTAGCATCACAAACTTCTCTGAAAAGCACAATTCAGGTTGGATTCGCATCTAAACACTCATAGCCTCACTGAAAAAACAAGTGCGAAAATAAATACAACTGAAAGGAGTTTTGTCAAACGGGGTTGCCAATAATAAAAACCTAACAGTTTCCCCTATTTCCTGAACTCAATTTTTTTAAGATTCTATGTTTCAATTTGGCCCAGGTGTGGAATTTTAGTAAAATTTGTATATAAGTACATTTAATTGTTGTGATTTTATTTTTAAATTGTTAATTTTCTTTGTATATCAAATATGTCCTATTTATTTTCTTAATGTCTATCAAATCTTTTTTATTATGAGTGTTTTAAATGTCTTGGGTCTGTATTTTTCTATTTTGTGTGCTTCTGTATAATTATATTCAATTTTTTTTTTCTAAAAATTACGAAGCATAAAATGTGTGTAATTGTTTAGACTTAGACTTAAACAGTTTGGGATTTTTTTCTATTTCACTTTTTCAAGCTTTTGCTTGTTTTTGTGTGTAAATTCAATTTTTTTTAAAAAAATTTGGTTTGTTTGTTTGTGTGTGTGTGTGTGTGTGTGTTTTTTTAAAAAAAAAAAAAAAAAAAATCATTGTTCTATGTGTTTTGGATTTGTATTTTTTTTTTTCTATTTCATGTGCTTATTTATATATATATATATATGTATATTTTTTTTTTAATTGCGAAGCAAAAAATGTGTACAATTTTTTAAACTTAGATTTAAAAAGTTTGGGGCTTTTTTCCTAGTTAACTTTTTTAAGCTTTTGTTTGTTTTTGTGTATAAATTCAGTTTTTGAAAATTTGGTTTGTTTGTATGCTTAAATTTGTGTGCGTGTTTTATTTTTAAAAATCAATGTTCTTAATTTTGTGTTGGTGTGTTTATAATTTATTGTGACAGATTAGTGGTGTAAAATTAAAATAGAGTTAGGATTGGCGGCTCCAAGTTTAGTGAATTAGTCTATATTTGACAACACATTATTCAAATTTTGTCATTTTGATTTCTATAGTCCTTTGATACGCTCCTCGGCAAAAATAAATGCAATCTAATAACTTGTGGGCAAAATGATTGATTACCAAATTATAAACCAATAATTCACAATCAATATGGAATGTCAAATCCGATATATGGATGCACCTCAAAGGGGCGTGGTGCACAGCCACTTACAAAACATATATACGATTCAAAAGAAATGACATAGCTAGAAGAAGTCTTCATTTACAAGTGGTATTCTATTATATGCTGAAAAGTCCAAAAAAACAATTTCGAAGTCTCCTCAAGCTCTTCTACTTGAAATGGTTAAACAACGGGGTAAGAACACACTCAGTAAAAAGTTTAATCACACACACCTATCAATTTCACACCTAAACTTTTTCCGTTTATTTATTTATTTATTTGTTTGTTTGTTTTTCCGTACTCTTCTATTTTAGATTGTGTTCAAATTGTTTTAGCATTGTCTAAAAATTCATAATTTTTGGTCAATAATTCTTCAACATAGTCTGTAACAAACCAAATATTCAAAAACTGAATTTATACACAAAAATAAACAAAAACTTAAAAAAAGTTAAACAACAAAAAAGCCCCAAATTTTTAAGTCTAAAAAATTGCACACATTTTTTTGCTTCGCATAAACAAACCAAATTTAAAAAAAAAAAAATGAATTTATACATAAAAACAAACAAAAGCTTAAAAAGGTGAAACATAAAAAATCCCAAACTATATGTTTCCCAATTTTTAGAAAAAAAAAAAAAATTGAATATAAATATACAGAAGTACACAAAATAGAAAAGTATGTTTGCTTCACACCATGGCCAAGTTAGCTCCTAGATGGGAACCTGATGGCCTTATCCAGTTCAAAGGGTATAGGAATCATGTCTACTTCACACCATGAATGAAAATCTTTTTTGATCAGCAAATGAAGAGAAATGATAATCTTGACAAGGTTGTGACCTTGTTAACCATGGTTCATTCAGAGAAAACAAATCTGCAGTATTATTGAACAAGATTGAAACCTGTCCTCCTATTTTTGGCCTTTTAGGTTGTTCCATACTTAAGGGTTGTGTTAAATTATTTGCTTAGCCTATGATTTTATGTAGTATGTATTTTTAGAAACTTCTTTAAAAAAAGACTACCTAATCCCCCAATGAAAAATGCGCATGGCATCGGCCATTGGTTGATCTTGTCGACAAAGATTGATGGAGATGATGCATGCATAGATAGTTGTTTAACAAACGCCCACTATTTTATAATCACCAAAATAAAACTAGGAAATTTTTTTCCCCCAAAAATAACTTCAAAGATAGTGTAAAAAATAATAATAATCACCTGTGAAGATATATATGATGACTGAAAGAGAAATCATTGATGACAGTTGAACAAATCATAGTAATACTTACAGTTACATCCTTCTCTTTCTCTTTTGTTGTTAGATCAAAACTGACAACTTCTTTAACAAAGTTCATGCATTGATGTACAGTTGATCATGATTCTCTCCATCAACTTTCTCTTCAATAACATTATGAGTTTGATTGCCATGGGAAAGATGGGCTTCAATGGTGTCGGTGTGATTAGGAATAAACCTTAAAACAACAATGATGAGTGCAAATACTATGGGAAGGAATGAAAATTTGATGGGGTCATTTTTTTCCTAAAACTGTAGAAAAATAAACTGGACTAAAGAGGTTATTGTCTGAACTAGGGCAAAAGCAATATTAACCCACAGAAAATTGCAATTAATCCATCTTCTGAAACTTAGTGCTTTATGTATCATCTCAAGCAGTGCCAGGACTAGTCCTAGGAGTGAAAATACAGTGGCAAGAAGATCCATGACATAGAGTCTTCGATCATTTGTTGCCTTTGGTTGTTGTTCTTTTGCACTAGAGATTTGCTCCATGATTGCCGAAGCAACCTCCATTCCAAGTGCTAAAATGGCAACCACTCGATCAATTGTAAAGATTTCCTTCATCTGTTAAGTACATGAATAAGACTAGCTCTTTATATTAATCATTTAAAAATAAAAATAAAAAAAACACTATCAATAATATGGAAGAAATAAAATGTCACATACTTTGGTCCAAGTATTCTTTGAGAACCGCATAATGATACTCAACAGTGCCTTGGCCCAGCCCTTGACGTTATTCCATTTGTTTCTCAGAAACATTGCCATGGTGTTGCAACAATTTCCAAACCACTGCTTCATCTTCATGCATTCTATCTTTACTGTGTGCGCACAAGCTTTCCTACAGTTCATCAAACTCTGCACACAGGAGGACCCAGGCGTAATACAGTTTGAAGCTTCAATATCACTGCCCATGGCGAAATGAGAGAAGAGAAGAGAGGGAAGAGTAGAGACAATATGGGATTGGAAGTTTGGGAGCTCCTGTTTGGTGTGTGTAAAAGAAGAAAGAGGAGAGAGATTTTTGAGGGCAACAACACTGAAGCTTCATGGTATGATAAGCAAACCGGTCTTCCTGTTGTGGGCCGCACAGAAGCTCATTAATTAGAATTATTAATATTTTTTATTTATTTATTTTAGGAGTTTATGTCTAAATGTTTGATACAATTTCGGTCTTTCTGTTGTGGGCCGCACAGAAGCTCATTAATTAGAATTATTAATATTTTTTATTTATTTATTTTAGGAGTTTATGTCTAAATGTTTGATACAATTTTGGATAAATTATACATTACCTTTTTTATATTTGATCAATTTTTTTTTCCTTAAAATTTATTGTTTTTCTCCTTTGCCCTTCATGTTTTAAGCTCGAATTAAAATAAAAGATAAATTACAAATACACTTCTTGAGATTTGATTAAAATACGAATTGTCTTTTGTGATTTTAGAAATTATATTCCATTCCTTGAGGTTTCTAATTTCATAACAAATTGCCCATTTTATTAATAAATTATAATGTCAATTAACAGTTTTTAATAATATTAGAAATATGGTGTGTGTAAAAGAAGAAAGAGGAGAGAGACTATGTGCCTGTTTGGTGCAGTTTAAAAACTGTTTATTTCAGCTTTCAGCTTAATTTAAGCTATTTTGATGTGTTTGGTTTAGCTTATAACTTATAGCTTATAGCTTTTTGGAAGTCAGAAATCAGCTTATTCTTTGAGTGGGGCAGGAGATGCTTAATTTATAAGTCAGAAATTAACTTATGTTCATAATTATAAGCTATAAGCTATTTAGCCATAAGTTATAAGCACTTTCCCATAACTCTGCCAAACAGGACCTATATAGGATTGGAGGTTTAGGGGTACACCAGATGTGCAGCAGAGATTTTTGAGGGCAACAACACTGAAGCTTCATGGTATGATATGCAAACCGGTCTTTCTGTTGTGGGCCGCACAGAAGCTCATTAATTAGAATTATTAATATTTTTTATTTATTTATTTTAGGAGGTTATGTCTAAATGTTTGATACAATTTCGGTCTTGCTGTTGTGGGCCGCACAGAAGCTCATTAATTCGAATTATTAATATTTTTATTTATTTATTTTAGGAGTTTATGTCTAAATGTTTGATACAATTTTGGATAAATTATACTTTACTTTTTTTATATTTGATCAATTTTTTTTTTTTTTTTTTTCACTTTGATCCTTAAAATTTATTTTTTTTCTCCTTTGCCCTTCATGTTTTAAGCTCAAATTAAAATAAAGGATAAATTACAAATACACTTCTTGAGATTTGATTAAAATACGAATTGTCTTTTGTGATTCTAGAAATTATATTCCATCCCTTGAGGTTTCTAATTTCATAACAACTCGCCCCTTTTATTAATAAATCATAATGTCAATTAACAGTTTTTAATAACATTAGAAATATGTTTCAATTAATAATTTAACTAATTTTATATTATTGGGGTGTTTGGCAAAGCCTTTTTTTTTTGCTTTTTGGGTTAAAATTTACAAAATGACAAAATAGATTAAAATAGTCAATAAGGCAAAATGTCATTTCACTTTTTCCCTCACAAACATCACATTCAACTACAAAAAAAAAATTCAACTATCTTCCCAAATACTAAATATTTAGCCTACTAAAATAGCCAAAAACTAAAATAGCCTACTAAAATAGCAACTTTCCAAACACCTACTATATATGAGAGTAATTATAAATTTCATTTTTTAAACTAATTTTGTTAAATAAAAAATTTATAATTTTTTAAATCACAAAAGATAATTTATACTTAAAACAAATCTAAAAAATTATTTATAATTTACCCCTCAATAAATTATACTCTTTCTATCCTAAAATATTAGTCCCTTGATTCAATTTTTATTGTCCAAAAATATTAGTCTATTTTCAAAAATCAAGTACAAAAATAATATAAATTTTTTTATTTTGCCATTTTTTAAATTCATTAACAATATAAAAAGTACAATTATGATATTGATATTTTCCAAAAAATGTATTATCAAAAGGTAATTTTGGAAAATCATTTGTTTTAAAGTATAATAATTGTACTGAATAATACTATATTGTACGGGAAAGAAATACACCTTCTCGTATAATCCTGTTGATCAAGTCTGCGCTCCTCCGTACGACGTCGTTCCACCACCTGAAAACACAAACGTGAGCTAGCCGGCGGGTGTGTGCCGGAAACCTCTCCGATGCCTAAGTCAGTCAACAAGACAAATAGGCAAAAGCTCTATGTATTCAGGGAGCAAAGTTGCATTACCTCTTCATAGGTGATATTGGTGAGCTTTTATAGGTTTCGTGTGGTACAATCCTAGTAGGACTCTTACTCCTCCATGTAGAGTCTTCCTAGGATTCATGCTCCTGATGGATAATGCTTATCCCTCAACACCCTCCTCACTGCTTAAACCAAGTGAGATGGTTTTTCCTATGGCCGGACTTCCATATGACCGAAGTAAACGTTAGTTTGGCCCTTACTTTCCATTCTCTTACCTCGGCTTTCCCCTGCCAAGACCGAGCTAACCATAAGAGAGTTGAGCCGTACTAACTTAGCACACCTTGGTGACCGAACTAATTACTGAAGACCGAACGCCGCATCCCTAAACCGAAGTATAAATAAAGCCTTATGCGACCGAACTATTTACCACGGTTGTGACGGTCTAATACCAAGGCTATTTCTTCAAACCGGAGTAACTTAGACGGCCTTTTACTCAGCCCTTCGCAGTTCGGCCCAAACTGGCCCATTACTTTAGCTCGGCCCAATTTACCCAGCTCGGCCCAATTTACCCAGTTCGGCCCAATTTTTATAAAAATTACCCTCTCAATTGCCCCTTAATTCCATCTACAAAGCATGATAGGGATTACCTGTTTAACAACCGAGCTAGAGTTTGCAAGCCTTTCCAGCCGAGCTACAATCCTATAGCTATTCCGGCCGGGCTGTAAACCTTTTAGCCTCTCTAGCCGAGCTAAAAAACCATCTAGCTTATCCAGCCGAGCTAAACTTAAGCCGAGCTGTGCACGTCCGGTCAAAACGTCTTTTCGATTGCAGCAACTGAAACGCTTCCCTTTCCAGCGGCACGTGGCAGCCTTTGATTGGCCAATCCCAGCTGTCGCGCCGTTCTTCGTACTTCGCGAATTTGAACAGTTCCCGCCTTTTGCCCCTTCTTTTTCCACAAAACAGGCGAACCCTCTCTCTGCGAATCATTCACTAGACTGTTCACTTCTCTCTCTTGGGCTGTGCTTTGCTGTTCTTCATCCTCGCATCTCTGAAGTTTGTGTTTTGATTTCAATCGCTTCAACCTCATTCTCCTCCCTTTTTCTGGTAAGTATTACGAATCTGTTCTTGTTTTTCCTTCATTTTCTGTACTTTGTTCAATCCATCGCAGTTTGTTTGGTGTTTTTACAAAACACTTTTCATGCTCAGCTTTGTTTCTGGAAAGAACTTCGTAAGAACCTCTTGAATATCAAGTAATAGCTAGTAAAACACTCATTTTGATCCATAAAGCACATCCAACCGAACTAGGAAACTATTTATGCTTATATAAAGATTTAGGAAGATTGGAACCGAACTATAACTTGTACAAATCACAGTAATTTCAAGAGGTTACCATCTGATTCACACTAGCCGAAATAAAAACGCACCGAACAAAAGGACTAGGCCCTCAACCGGACTAAGCTTTTGGGGCTATGCCAGCTTTCTTAGTTTCTAAACCGTACTCAGAAAGCTGCCCCTTGAAGCCTAACCGGAGTAACAAAAACCCATAGGTGGAACCGATATAACCAATCATACAGCCGAGCCGAGATAACAAACAATTTCCTAAAACCGAGGTAGATCCTGTAGCACCCTACTTAGCCAAAGTAAGACTTCCTTTTCTTGCTTTATTTTTGTAGCACGGTCAATGATCTGTGCTTAACACCTTGTTTTTCCACTTTGCAGACTTAGGTTGCCAGGCACTTCCCTGCACTCAGCCGAGCTACTGAGCACACTTTTTTAACCGAGATAATTTATTCTTAACTTATATCATAAATGGGGAAATATAGGTTCCTAGTAAAAACCTCAGGAGGCCTAGCCGAATTCAGAAGAGAATACAACATTCCAGCTGATGTAAATCTTACCTTAGCCGAACAAGACGTTGACCCATGGGACAACGAAGGCTTTGTCCCCTTTACCATCCAATCAATAATAGAAACCGGACTCAGATTCCCAGTCCAACCTTTAATATGCGAATTCCTTAGACAAACCAGATTATGCCCAACCCAGCTATCCACCAACACTTACCGTATAATAATGGGCATAGACGCGCTAAACCGCCAAACCGGTCTTAACCTCAGTTTAGCCGAAATATTTCATCAATACTCCTTAGGATCCAAACATGAAGGCTGGTGTTATTATTTAAGAATACGCCGTGGCCGAGAGAAAATAATAAAACATACACCGGACAAAGACCTAAATGACGATGACTTCTTCTGGGTGTCTGGGAACTTCGAAGATCATCAAGCCCAGATTCCTGGCCGAAGAATAAATTGGAAAAAAGGAGTACCTGGTATACATACTTCGGTTTTAATTCAATCTTTTCTTTATTTCGGCTTTTACTTTGAACCGGACTAACAGTTGTCTTCTTTTGCAGATAAAGCCCATCTCTTAACGAATTACGGTTATCCGAACCTCGGTATTCTGCGCGCCGCACTACGGGTAAAGGAAAGAAGTTGGGCTAAATTGCTAAACTTCGAACCCACATACCGATACAGCGGTCGCCGAAAAGCGAGAGTGACCGATTTCCTCCTCGAAGACGCCCCAGAACCGGACCCGACCTTGCCCCAGATCAACCTGGTGCCCCTCACAGCCGAAGAAGAAATGGCCAAAAGAAACAGACTGAAGGCCCTGCTAACCGCGACCAATCCCGCCGATGTACCACCAGCCGGGCTGACCACTCAAACCGTGGTAGCACTTCCATCCCAGCGGCCCTCCACATCTCGTCCGAGCAAGCGTGCCCGGACTAACCAAACCGAGCCACGTCTTGTAGACGAAGACGAGTTCATCCTGCCACCAAGTCCTCGTCCAAACATTCAACCAAGCCCCCAACCGGAGCAATCAGACCGAACTGCCTCCTCCTCCAAATGGGTTCCTGAACTGACCTTCAACGACCGAGATATCACCGCGTCTGATTCGGTGGTCTCAGAGAAGGACCACTTAATGGCTTTTAATCTAGCCAAAAGTGTGTGCCTTCCAAAAGACATGGAGCACCACTACCAGCAGCTCAACACCGAACTGAAGTCCATTCGGTCTTCAACCAAGTCCATGATCTTGGTAAATAGCCTTCTTCTTTCCTTGTAATTTTTCCCAACTTTCAGTTCGGCTAATGTTACTTCTTCTTTGCAGGCCATCCAGAAAAACCAAGTTACACATAGGAGGGTCATGGAGCTTGGGCGAAGTACCAGGGAGGCTGTGGCGGAGGCCGAAGCAAAAACGGCCGAGCTTGAAGAGGCCAGAAATCAATTGGCCGAGTTGCGATCTGAAAACGGTCGGCTGACCGAGCTTGCTAATTCGGTCGAAGCCGAGAAGCAGAAGGTCGCCAACGAGGCAAAGGACAAATACCTGCGCCTTTTGGCTAAGATGGAAAAGAGAAAAGACACTGAGATAGCCCAATTGAAGGAGGGCCTTAAGCAAGCCGAAAAACAGGGCTTTAAGAAGGCTGAAGACGCATACACCCTCCAGTGCAACGCGGGCCAAGGATTTATTCTTCAAATGTGGCTGGAGGAGTGCGGTGGAGAAGCTCGGTTGTACGCCCGACACCGATGTCTACAATCCTTCACCGTACACCATTCCGGCTTCGCTTTCGCAATACGCTGCCGATCTCCAAAGGCAATTTCTTGAGGGGTCGCGTGATGATGAAGATGATGATGATGATGATGAAGAGGATGAGGAGCCGACTCTCACCCCGGTCGTTAATGAACCAACAGCAAAATAGTCAAACAGTTCGGTTGGAGCCAGTCATTGAAGACCTAACGGGACGAACTGCAACCAGCTGAGACCGAGGTTCAAGTTGAGACCGAGCTCCCAGATCAAACCGTGCTCCCAACCGACACCGGACTCGGATAGATGCTGATGCAGAATTTGATGCTGAAATTGATGAACTTCTCCGTTGATTTTGATTCCTTTCTTTTCCTTTTGTTTTTGATCTTTGTAACCGGGCTGCGGCCCCCTCAATTGTACTTGCTTTTTTCTTCAATGAAAAAATCTTCTTCTGTGCTCCAACACTTATTTCGGTTTTGTTCTTTATGTTTGTACTTGTAATGAATTTTCCATGTACTCATTTGCTGAACTGTGATCTCGGTTTAAGCTATCTGACTTACTAGCCAACCACTCTTCAGCCGATCCTTCAGCCCGATATAGCTACTTCGGCTGAAGAGTATCCAGTGTTGGTTTAATCCAGCCAACCACTCTTCAGCCGATATAGATACTTCGGCTGAAGAGTACAAAGAGTTGGTTTTTTGTAACAACCCTTGTACTGATTATCGATAACCTACTGAATTACGTAATGATTACTGTTAAACTGAACTGATAATGACTGATAATTGGATTAACTGAAGTACTGAATGAACTGATTGAAATCGAAACTGAAATTGAATAAGTTATCTATTGAATTGCATATTGCATCTGTTTGATTGATTGATTATCTGTTAGAATTTATATGTTTAAAACTGCTAATTGAAGGCCTTATCGGGCGACCGAATTAGGAACCGTTTAGAGTTTCGGAATCAGTAGAATATTTGTGATTTAATGGTATATTTATCTGAAAATTGATTAGGAATGATTAAATTAGATTAAATATTGATTAATTGAGAGGTTGGACTTATTTCCCAAATTGCCACCTATAGTGGACATTTATGTCTTATTATATTAGAGCCTTTTACACTTGACCAAGGCATTTCATCAGCCCATTTTGCTTCACTCTAGCCGACCATAGTAGAGAGAGGGAGAGAGTTGAGTTCATCTTGGTGATTTGCTAGAAGAACTTGAAGATTTGAGGCATAGATTGCTAGATTGAGCTTTCAACCTTGTAATTGAGACTTAGGTAAGTGACTTCATCTCCATCTTGTTGTCTTTGAGCCTCATTTTGCATGGTTCATGCCCAATTAGAGAGCTAGGCCATGAATTTGCTCATACATGTTGAATTGGACCTTAATTGTTGCATGCATGGCCATTTTGGTTGCATTTAGAAGTTGAATACATGGTGGATTGTACATGCATGTCCATGTTTATATTATAGTCCATGTTTCCATTTTGTTTCCAAAGATTGGAGCTCAATAGAGCTAGACTTGGAGCTTGAATTTGGTTAAAAAAACTCATGCATGTCATGTTTGCATGTTGTTCTTGAAAACTAGTTTGAAAATGAGTTTGATTAAACACCCTTGGGCCTTGATTTCTTAAATTGAGCTTTATAACTTGTTATCCTATGTGTTTAAAAGAGTTTTCCAGAAAATGGGCTCAAGAGGATCGAATTGGGAACATCAAAACTTGGTTTGGAACTTGGAGGTTGAATCTGGATTTCCCAGATTTTGGCCGTCCCGCTCGAGCGGGGGAAGTGCCGCTCGAGCGGGGAATTCATGCTCCCAGCATTTTCTTCGACTTGTTCTACAGTCCGCTCGAGCGGAGTGTTTCACGCTCGAGCGGAGAAATCGAGCATCCAGCATCTTGCACCATTTCTTCAGTCCGCTCGAGCGGGGGAATGTACGCTCGAGCGGGGACCTTTGTTTGCTTGTACGCTCGAGCGGGGGAAACCTGAGCTCGAGCGGAGGCCTTGTTTCACTGAAAATTCTGCAAATGTTTTCTAAGTGCATCTTTGCATCCTCATCCATCCTAGGACATTCTTAGGCCTAGTTTAAGGCATCTTAATGAGGATATAGATGTAGAACACACCGAGGCATAATAGGAAGTTAATTATTGTACTTCCCCAACTGTTAAACTTAGAGTGTGTTCATTTTGTTAACTGTTTAGGGTTGGCTTCGGGGACGCGCTCTAGCTGCTATTAGCCCAATCTCTGTGAGTAACAGATTGTGTAAAGATATGTTCAAATGGTTATCTTTTGAATACTGAACAGAACTGTTTACTGAACTGATATTGTTTATTGAATGAATGTATGTCTTGTATTGTGAACTGTACTGTGCCATCCTTAGCACTTACTGATTACTGTTATTGTTACAGAGCTCTGTCGGTTTCCTTGTGGAACCATACTGTTTATTGATTGATGGCCATCACTACTGTTAGGTCTGCTAAGACCCGGTCCTTCTGGACCTACTGTTTATAGGCTATTGGATGTACCACATATGACTGATTGACTGAAATACTGAAAGACTGAAATACTGTTTAATGAACTGTTTTCATTATTGTAAGGACATTCATTCATAACCTCTTTACACTTATTGTTATTCACTGGGCTTTAGCTCACTGTTTATATATATATATGTAGGTTCTCAGCAGCCAGACCGGAGCTAGGAGCGTGGGTTGGTCCCCAGTTTTGTCAAGCCAGCCTATGTGCCTCACTGCGAGGTTCCGAGTTGCCATGCTATGGCTTGGGGTGTTTTTGTGTCCCCCATCGGTCTCCCTACTGTTTTGTACTGTTTGTATAGACCGTCTACTGTTTCACTGTACTGTTATCGAGGATCAGGTCCCCGTATTGAATGTTTGTATATGATCGTATAGACTGTACTGTTCTGAACTGTATGAATGCATGAAAAATGTTTTTGGCATACAGATTTTCACAGCTCAATGGACACTAGGTCACTTACTGTATTGGCTTCCGCCTGGCCCCTGTACTCTGTTTTACTGTATTACTGTTCAGCAGGCCTTCGGTAATCTCGGATTACTGGCCAGTTACGGTGCTAAACCCATAGGGCCGGGTTTGGGTCGTGACAGTTTTATCCAGCCAACCACTCTTCAGCCGATATAACTACTTCGGCTGAAGAGTATCCAGTGTTGGTTTACTCCGGCCAACCACTCTTCAGCCGATATAACTACTTCGGCTGAAGATTAAAAATAGTTGGTTTAATCCAGCCAACCTCTCTTCAGCCAATATAACTACTTCGGCTGAAGAGTACAAAGAGTTGGTTTAATCCAGCCAACCACTCTTCAGCCGATATAACTACTTCGGCTGAAGAGTATCCAGTGTTGGTTTAATCCAGCCAACCACTCTTCAGCCATACACTTACTTCGGCTGAAGAGTACAAAGAGTTGGTTTAATCCAGCCAACCTCTCTTCAGCCATACACTTACTTCGGCTGAAGAGTAAAAATAGTTGGTTTAATCCAGCCAACCTCTCTTCAGCCATACGCTTACTTCGGCGGAAGAGTACAAAAAGTTGGTTTAATCCAGCGAACTTCTAAGTTGGTTTTTCCAGCCAACTTAGAATAAGGTGTTTGGTTATTCCGACCAAACGTCCTGCAGCCTGGATCCTTATCCTGGGCTTAGGAGGGGTCATAGTTGGTTATTCGGCCAATTATGTTTACAGTGCTCCTAACTTACTAAAGTTACTTTCTACTGAAAACAATTATACTAAGAAAGAATCGACTTGTTTTTATTGAGAAAGTAAAAAATTACACATATTTAAAAGAGAAAAAAAAAAGCTAGAAATAAAACAACTTAAGATTGGCAGTGTTCCACGGCCTAGGAATTGCTTTGCCGTCCTCATCTTCCAAGTGGTATGCCCCTTTGCCTGCTAAACCGACCACTTTGTAAGGTCCTTCCCAATTTGGCCCCAACTTGCCATCTCCTGGAATCAGGGTGTTTCCCATTACTTTGCGGAAGTACCCAATCGCCGATCTTGAACTGTCTTGGATGCACTGTTTTGTTATATTTTCTAGACAACTCTTGTTGGTAGGAGGCGATGTGAACCAATGCTTTGTCTCTTCTTTCTTCCGCAAGGTCAAGCTCTAATGCTATGGCCTCGCCATTTAAGTCTGGGTCAAAGTTTTCGCTCCGAATTGTGGGGAGGCCCAACTTCTAATGGGATGACTGCTTCCATGCCATAAGCTAAGGAGAATGGTGTTTCTCCTGTTGATCGACGAGGCGTGGTGCGATAAGCCCATAAAACATGAGGGAGCTCTTCTGCCCACTTTCCTTTGGCTTTCTCTAACCTTTTCTTCAATCCATCCAAGACGACTTTATTTGATGCTTCTGCCTGACCATTTGCTTGGGGATATGCCGGTGTAGAATTGTAGAACTCTATCTTGTACTCCTCACAAAAGCCTCTGAAAATTCTGCCGTCGAACTAAGTACCGTTGTCTGAGATCAGTGCTTTTGGTATGCCAAAGCGAGTAATGATGTTCTGCCAAACAAACTTCTTCACATCTTTTTCCTTGATTGATGCCAAGGCTTCTGCTTCCACCCACTTTGTGAAGTAGTCGGTTGCGGCGAGAAAGAACTTCCTATTGCCTGGTGCTGTTGGAAGTGGACCTACTATGTCTAATCCCCACATTGCGAAGGGCCATGGGCTAGTTAGAGGTAGAAGTTCTCTGGCAGGTTGGTGTATTTGGTGTGCGAACTTTTGACACTTTTCGCATTTTTTAACATACTTCTCTGAATCCGCTTGCATATATGGCCACCAATATCCTTGTGAAATCGCTCTATATGCCAATGATCTTCCTCCTTGATGGCTGCCACATACACCCTCATGTATTTCAAACAGGAATGCTTCCACTTTGCTGGGGTGAACACACTTTAAGTAAGGTCCTGAGAACGACTATTTGTATAAGGCTAAGGACGGAGAGAGCCAAAATCGCTGCGACTTTGCTCTTATTCTGTTGGCTTCTTTCTTTTCTTCCGGTAAGGTGCCGTCTTTCAGGAACAATATGATGGGATCCATCCAAGAAGGGCCTAACTCTGCACAACATACTTCTTCTGCTTCTGGGTCTTCAATACTTGGTCTAGGTAGATAGTCGATTAGTAGTGGGTGAGGAGTGGAGGTGTCTGCCATTGAGGCGAAGCCTGCAAGTTCGTCTGCTCTGCTGTTTTCCTCTCTGCCGATCTGTTCTATCCTCACTACTTCAAACTTCTTTATCTCTGTTCTGACCAATTCTTGGTACTTGGCCATTCTATCATCCTTTGCCTCGTAGTCGCCAGATATTTGGTTTACCACCAGCTGCGAGTCGCTGTAAACCATTAGCTCGGTGGCCTTCATATAGAATGCTGACTTGAGGCCTACCAGGAGCGCTTCATACTCCGCTTTGTTGTTTGATGCTGGGGAAGCCAAGGTTGATTGCCTGTTCTACTACTAGGCCGTCTGAAGAGATGAGGACTATGCCAAGTCCTGCTCCATGCCGGTTGGATGCTCCATCCATGAAGAGCTTCCACATCTCTCCGACAAACAATTTCCAGCAGGTGGAGGGATCAGATGATGCCTTGGGATCTTCCAGGTTGCTGGCGTTTTCTCCAGAGTCCATGCTCGCTGTCTGCCCCTTGCTTTCTGTTTGTACCAAGTCTTTATTTGTCGGTGGGTCCTGACTTGGCATAGCATGGTTCGTTTCTTCCTTCCTTACTTTGCTCTGGTCTGCCTTGGGGCCTGACTGAGTAACCAGTACCAGGGGTTGCGTTTATTCCGACGTCAACTTCCATCCCTAGTTCGGTTGTCTCAGTTAGGTCGATTGGGCAGATGTGATGACTTCCTGGTGTGAATTCTGCGACAAAATCTGCCAATGCTTGTGCTTTTATTGCGGTCCTAGGTTGGAACTTGATGTCGTACTGTCCCAACTCTACTGCCCACTTCAGAATTCGCCCAGAGAAGTTTGCTATTTCAAATAAAGCCTTTAATGGGAAGGCTGTGAGAACAACTATAGTGTGGGCGTGAAAGTAATGCGACAACTTTCTTGAGGCCATCATCAAGGCTAACGCCAGTTTCTCTAGTGGCAAGTACCTTGTTTCGGCGCCTAGTAATGTTTTGCTGACATAGTAGATGGGCAGATGTTGGATGCCTTCTGCACGGACCAACACTGCGCTGATTGCGTGTTGCGAGACTGCCAGATATAAGAAGAGCTCTTCTCCAGGGATTGGTGTTACAAGGAGTGGTGGAGAAGACCATGTACTCCTTCAAACTTTCCAGAGCTTGGTCGCATTCTTCGTCCCACTCAAACTTGGCCTTCAGCGCATGGAAGAATGGTCGTAGTCTATCTGACGACCGGCTTATGAACCGAATGAGTGCGGCTGCCATGCCGGTGAGATGTTGCACTTTCTTCACCGAATTTGGCCTTTCCAGATCCTGTATTGCCTTGATCTGAGAAGGGTCTGCTTCTATACCTCGGTTGGTCACCAAGAAGCCTAGGAATTTGCCTGATCCTACTCCGAATGCACACTTCGACGCGTTGAGGCGTAACTTATGCTTTTTCAGGATCTCAAACATCTCACTTAGGTCTTTGAGGTGGTCATTCTCATGCTTGCTCTTGACCACCATATCGTCGATGTAAGCCTCCATTGTTCTGCCTAACAATGGCTCAAACATCTTGCTGACCATTCTCTGGAATGTCGCCCCCTGCGTTCTTTAGGCCAAAGGGCATGACATTGTAGCAGTATAGTCCCCTTGGAGTTGTGAAGAATGTCACCTCCTGGTCTGGTTCATGCATGGCGATTTGGTGGTAGCCTCTGTATGCATCCAGAAAGCTAAGTCTGTTGTGCCTCGCCGTTAGGTCTACTAGTTGATCTATCCGTGGTAGAGGAAAGCTGTCTTTTGGACATGCTTTGTTGACTGTTTTGTAGTCGACGCAGACACGCCACTTGCCATTCTTCTTTGGCACTACGACGGTGTTGGAGATCCATCTTGGGTAGTGCACCTCTCTGATTGCCCCTGCCTCCAGCAGGTTCCCTACTTCTTCTGCCACTATTTCGGCGTGGTGGAGTGCCGATCTGCGGGTGCGCTGAATGACTGGTCTGGTAGAGGGGTGGACGTTGAGTTGGTGGCAGATGAAGTTGGGATCAATGCCTGGCATGTCGTATGGGGTCCAGGCGAACACTTCGATGTTGGAGGTCAGAAATTCCAAGACCTCCAATCTCTCAGTGCTGGACAACGACGAACCAAGCAAAAAGAACTTATCCGGGTTCTTTTCAATCTATTCGGACCTCCACCAAGTCTTCCACCGCTTTCTGGCTAGCCGCTTTGCCAACATCCGCGAATAGTTCATTACTCTCAGGTTCTTCCACCGAATGAACGTATCCTTTGGCAGCGCGGCTGCCGTTCACTATGACAAAGCACTGCTTTGACATGATCTGATCTCCATAAACTTCTTCTATCACTCCGGTGTCGTTGGGAAACCGCATTACTTGGTGGTAGGATGACGCCACCGAGCGCATGGCATGCAGCCACGGTTCTGCCCAAGATGATGTTGTAAGTTGAGGGGACTTTCAACACCCAGAACTCCACTTGTTTTGTCACACTCCCCTGCTCTGACTGGGAGGATTATTTTGCCGACGGGCCATTCTGGCATGGAGTTGAATCCTATTAGGGGGAGAAACGGCAGGTGCCAAGTCCTTTGTCTTGTAACTTCAATTGTTTGAATGTCTCATAGTACATGATTTCGCATGAACTACCTTGGTCAATCAGTATCCGCTTGATGTCAAAATCCTTGACTCGGAGAGTGACGACCAAGGCATCATTGTGTGGCAATATATTCTGTCCAAGTCTTTATCTGAAAAAGACATGACGTTTGTGGCTTCTGTCCTCCCCTTTTTGATGATAGGCTGAGTGCTTAGTTACCTCCCTTAAGTGCTCAGCCTTTTTGATCGACCCTCTGAGCTCGCATACACGCTCAGGCTCGAAGACTCCATGTATCACATTAATTACGCCTTGAGGTGGGGCGTCGATTGGCATTCCATTGGGGTTATCGTGGACCTGGGGGGCTGGCTGTGCCCCCCCCTTCAATGTATTTATCCAGGTGGCCCGCAGCCACCAGGCGTGCAATTCTCAGTGCGGTGCCCCTTTTCTTTGTGGAAGGTGCACCGATATCTGTCGTCGTAGTCCTTCTGAGCTTCGCCTAGCTTGGCTGGCCACTTGACGAAAGGCTCGTCGCGAATCTCACTAAGTATTTGGTAGATCGGTTTCTTGAAGACCGTGGTTATGGCAGTGCGGACTCTCAACCATCTTTTGTCTTGGTCTTCTCCGTTGTCTCGTTTGCCACGTCCGTTTCTGTTCGGCCGGTCTACCGCATTGACCTTTGCTGAGGCCTTCTTTTCTGGTGCTGCGGTTATGCCTGACTTTGCTTTGGCGCGTGCGCCATCCTCTTCTACCCTGATGTGCTGGTGCACTCTTTCCATCAGGGCTTCCATGGTAAGTGGCGGCGTCATGGTGATTGAGTCCTTTAGTCTATTCCTGACTGGAAGGCCTCTTTTGTATTGTGCAATGGCGAGATTGGTAGGGCAGTCCCCAATCTGGTTGAATGTCTCCCAGTAGCGACTGTTATAAGATCTTAGGGTCTCCTTGTCACCCATGTCGATGGAGAGTAACTGGTCGATCTCCACCGGAGTTTTTGTATTTGTCCTGAATCTTGTGACAAACGCTTCCGCCAATTGCGCCCAGGAGGCTATGCTGCCTTCTGGGAGTTTCTCAAACCCAAGTTAAGCCTAAGTTGCCAAGGCTGGAAGGGAAGAGGATGCACATCAAGGCTTCGTTCCGCCGGTATACAGCCATAACCTGGTGAAAGTGGCTCAAGTGTGAGTAGGGGTCCGTCTTCCCCTCGTATGTATTGAATTTGGGGCTGAAGGAAGCCTGATGGTAGGGGGCGCCTTTTTCTTTTCCCCTTTTCTCAATTGCTGGAACAAACGGTGAGGCCTGCAGCCTTGCCAATGCCTTGTCAGCTAGTTCATAGGCTGGGCGCGGTATTGGCATTCCAACCTCGACGCTTCCATGCGTCCGAGGAGCCAACCGCTGTAAGGCAGAAACTCTATGTGGATCACGTGCCCTGGCGTCTTCCCTGCATCGTGCCTTTTCATCTAGCACGGTTCGTAGGTCGGACGATCTGGATAACTCTGTCTGTCTGGACCTTGTTTGGTGCGTATGTGAGGGCCAGTAAGTGCTTCCTTCCGTGTAAGACCTTTCAGATCTTGTCCTCTCAGACCTGGAGTGACGAGTCCTGGAAGATCTGGCTTGCGTGTCGCCTGTCCTGAGGCTTCTGTTCTCTGCTTGGGAGGGTGTAGAATTTCTACTACGGCCCTCTGAGTGGCGAGGGGGCGTCTTGTTGTTGCGCCCCTCTCCTGTCGCCACTTCTTTTCCTTTCATCTGGCATTTCAGAGATTCCATGTCCGCCGCCATCCGCCGTATCAACTCGTCTTGTTCCCTGACGCGATCCTCCAAAGTTTGAGGATCAATCCTGCGCCTTTGTCTCTCTGGGCTTTGCGAACGAGAGGGATGAGGGCTGTTATTCCTCCTTCTACCCCTGGCATCCCTCCTGGAATTTTGTCGTTGCTCCAAGTCCGCCATAGGAGGGACCAAAGGTAGACCCTCGCGCCTTGCACCTCCCTCTGGTGTTAGTCCGTCAACGGCGGACTGTGATACATCTTCGTTGTGCGCCATTGATTCTTCCTGAGGAAAAGCTTGATCAAGAGGTTTTTCTTGTCTGAGTTCCCACAGACGGTGCCAATTGTACGGGAAAGAAATACACCTTCTCGTATAATCCTGTTGATCAAATCTGCGCTCCTCCGTACGACGTCGTTCCACCACCTGGAAACACAAACGTGAGCTAGCCGGCGAGTGTGTGCCGGAAACCTCTCCGATGCCTAAGTTAGTCAACAAGACAAATAGGCAAAAGCTCTATGTATTCAGGGAGCAAAGTTTGCATTACCTCTTCATAGGTGATATTGGTGAGCTTTTATAGGTTTCGTGTAGCACAATCCTAGTAGGACTTACTCCTCCATGTAGAGTCTTCCTAGGATTCATACTCCTGATGGATAATGCTTATCCCTCAACACCCTCCTCATTGCTTAAACCAAGTGAGATGGTTTTTCCTATGGCCGGACTTCCATATGACCGAAGTAAACGTTAGTTTGGCCCTTACTTTCCATTCTCTTACCTCGGCTTTCCCCTGCCAAGACCGAGCTAACCATAAGAGAGTTGAGCCGTACTAACTTAGCACACCTTGGTGACCGAACTAATTACTGAAGACCGAACGCCGCATCCCTAAACGAAGTATAAATAAAGCCTTATGCGACCGAACTATTTACCACGGTTGTGACGGTCTAATACCAAGGCTATTTCTTCAAACCGGAGTAACTTAGACGGCCTTTTACTCAGCCCTTCGCAGTTCGGCCCAAACTGGCCCATTACTTTAGCTCGGCCCATTTACCCAGTTCGGCCCAATTTTATAAAAATTACCCTCTCATATATGTACTAATTAATGTACACACTAGTGTACTAACAAATAGTGTGGCATCATTTGTATGGTTTTAAATATTTGTAATTTGTATAATAAATGTGATCAATAATAATATCACAACACTAGTTGGTACACTATGTGTACATTAATTAATGCATATAATATCATCGTAATTATACTACCAAAAAAAATTAAATTTTCCAAAAAAAACCATCATTTTGGGACGGGGGCGTAAAATCGCCCCGGTATGACTTTCGAGAAACACCAAATAAATGTTTAGAGTAGTCATTGAGGGTTTTAACAAATTATCAGATCACAGTCAAATATGTACACGCAAAAAAAAAATGTACGCGCACAAACATTTGTTGGTTGGTAACCTGGAGGTACAGATTATATTTCATTGTGATTTTTATTATGAACTTACAATAATAATAATTCAAATAATTTATTTTATAAAAATAACAATAAATATAAATTATTCTTAAAATCAGTTTCATTGGAAATCATCAAACACATAAAGAAATTATATTTTATTTTTTAAAATAGATGATAATTATGAGATTAAATTTAAATAATATATTTTATAAAATAAAACACGATTTATTCATTTATTCATTGATATCTAATAAAACTAATTTTTTACATAAATGATCTTCACTACAAATTTTATGAGATAAACTGTTCGAATTATTATTATAGACTCAACTCAAAGTGAAAATTACAAAATAAAGTATGAAAAATACTAACATAAAGAGAAGTCTTTCCTGAAAATAACTTTGAGGTATCTAGACACGGCAAGATGATTGGATTAGGGGGACCATAACTTCATTGTCGTCTAGATTAAAAGCCAAACTTCATCATCCTGTAGATTAGGGTAAATTCCATTTACCTCCTTTGAGGTTTCTGACAAATACAGGTACCTCTCCTGTGGTTTGAATAATTACAGTAACCTCCTTTACTTTATCTGACAATGTCAAGATTCCTTCAAAATTTGACCGCCGTTTATACATATAATTACAGTAACCTCCTTCAGGTCGGCCTTGTTTTCTGTTGTTGCACGGCCTACGCTTGTGAGTCGAGTGTTAGAGGCACAGAGAGGTGACTTTGAGGTAGCGTCCCTCCGAGAGAAGATCTCCAGTGGGAAGGTTGAGAAGGGTTTGACTGTGTATCCTAACCTAAGTGTGAGATACCAAGACCGTTTGTTCGTGCCGGAGTCTTGCCGAGAGGAGGTACTCCGAGAGTTTCACCATTCACGCCTTGCGGTGCATTCGGGAGGCACTAAGATGTATCGTGATTTGGGTCGCCAGTTTTGGTGGCGGGGTATGAAGAAAGATGTGGCAGTTTTTGTGTCTAAGTGCCTTACTTGTTAGCAAGCGAATGCCGAACATCAGAGGCCAGCGGGTTTGTTACAACCCTTGCCTATTGCCGAGTGGAAGTGGGAGCACGTCACTATGGACTTCATTGTAGGTCTTCCGAGGACTCAGATGGGTAGTGATGCTATTTGGGTGGTTGTAGACCGGTTGACTACGTCGGCACACTTTATTCCTATGCGCGTGAGAGACTCAGTAGATCATCTTGCCGACTTGTATATTCGGGACAGTGAGGTTGCACGGGGTCCCAGTGTCGATCGTCTCAGATAGAGATCCACGTTTTACTGCTAGGTTGTGACAGAGTTTGCAGAGTGCCTTGGGCACTAGGTTGATCTTTAACACGGCTTATCATCCTCAGACTGACGGACAGTCTAAGCGTACTATTTAGATCCTTGAGGATATGCTTCGAGGTTGTGTCCTTGACTTTAGTGGGTCGTGGGAGAGGCACTTGCCCTTGGTGGAGTTTGCCTTCAACAACAATTTCCAGTCGAGTATCGGTATGGCACCGTTTGAGGCCTTGTATGGCCGACCTTGTAGGTCTCCAGTTTGTTGGGCCGAGGTGGGTGATGCACCTTTGTTGGGCCCAGAGTTGGTGAGGGAAACGACGAAGAAAGTTGAGCTTATCTGTAGGAGGCTTGTTACAGCCCAGAGTCGCCAAAAGTGTTATGCCGACCGTAGGCGGAGGCCTTTGGTATTTGAGGTGGATGATTATGTTTTTCTGAAAATATCACCTATGCGGGGATTGATGAGGGTTGGTGAGAGTGGGAAGTTCCCCTCAGTTTATTGGCCCTTTCGAGATCCTTGAGAGGATTGGCGAGGGTTGCCTACCGTTTAGCTTTGCCGCCGCAGTTGTCCGGAGTTCATGACGTGTTTCATGTTAGTATGCTTCGGAAGTACGAGCTAGATCCATCACATGTATTGGATTGGACCGACTTAGAGGTTGATGAGGATGCCTCGTATGAGGAGAGACCGGTTTGGGTCTTGGATAGACGGGATCAAGTCTTGCGAAGCAAGACCATCCCATTGGTAAAAGTTTTGTGGAAACATCACGGAGTGGAGGAAGCCACTTGGGAACGTGAGTTGGAGGTCCGAGAGAAATATCCGGATCTATTTGTGGATGTTTATGCATATGTTGTATCTTTTGTTGTATTGATAAATCTTAAGAGCATTATATATGTCTTGAGTTGTAAAACATTGTATATGTTTGGTTTATGAAAATATTGTGGAAGTATTATGAATTGTGCCTTGAGAATGGAAGTTTATTTTAATATTGTGTATGTTAAATATGTTATATAAATGCAAATATGTTGTTGGCATTGGTTATATAATTGAATTTTGGACTATATGTTGAAATTGGTAAATTTCAAATGAATGCATGTTGATAATGCATGTTGGAAGTTGTATATTGTGAAATGCCTCTTGAATAGAGATGGGATGACCGGTAATGGTCAAGATGTGGAATGTTGAACTATGATGTTATTGAGAATTGAGAAAAACTTGTTTTTGAAAAACTTGTACCTAATTTCGGGGATGAAATTCTTTAAGGGAGGGAGGTTATAGCGACCCTGGTTTTCCCTCCATTGATTAGTGTAATTTGGACTTGGTTCCGTGGATGTTGATTGTTGTATATATCTTGTTTTTGTCCTTCAATACTTTGTATTTTAGTTATAGGATGTTTTGGGCAGGTTTGTTACAGGTTGGGTGTGATTGGGAGCAAATGGTTGTTGCCTAGAATTTTGGTTCTTCGCTCGAGCGAGCCTTTTGTCGCTCGAGCGAGCTCTTTGTTTTAGATCCTTCGCTCGAGCCAGGTTTCCTTCGCTCGAGCGAGATTTGAGTTTTGCGTCTGGTGGCTCGAGCGAGGAGTCCTGCGCTCGAGCTTGAGTCTGTGTCTCTTTTTGACCTGATGGTTGTGATTCTTGGCTCGAGCGAGCTTTCCTTCGCTCGAGCGAGCGAGGTCTATGTTTTGGGTTTCTTCGCTCGAGCGAGCATTCTGTCGCTCGAGCGTGCTTCTGGGTTGCAAACCTGAAAGTTTTGATTGTTGGCTCGGGCGAGGCTTTCTACGCTCGAGCGAGGCTTCTTTGTGTCTGGTCGCTCGAGCGACCACTTCTTCGCTCGAGCAAGCCTGTGTTATATCAGTAGACAGCAGCGGGTAAACACTTCACTTTTTCATCTTCTTTTTCTTTCAAACCCTAGATCCGAGCTCTCTCTTTCTCTACACACCTTCTCTCTAGGGTTTCATCTATTTTTAGTGTGTTTCTACCCTAAGTTCTTTGTAAAAAAGGTAGAGGGTCGCGAGGGCTTTGTTTTAATCTGAACAATAGTGGATTTGGAGCACTTTGGTTTTTCCTCATCTACTCCTTTGGGCTTCTAACTTCGAGGTAGGGATACCCTACTCCATCTTATGAGCTTTGTCTTTAATTTTGGTCATTTTGATTAGTTGGTGATGTTGGGCAATTTTTGGAAAAGTTGGGGTTATTGTGTAATTTGCAAAAGAGGGGGTTTTCAAATATTAAGAACCCATATGTATGTAAGACATTGAGAAATGGAATTATTGTTGTATTATCGATGAAATTGGGCCTTAGGGTTGATATTGAGGATTAGGGAAAAATGCCCTAATTATTGTGATAAATTAATTGGTATAATTAATTTGGGGAAATATGAAATTGAATTGGAAATTGTGAAATTGGGAAGTTATGGGATTGAATGGTGTAGTTGGATTAATTTATCACTCACCTATGTAAAAGTTGATGTTATATTTGTTTAATGCATTTATATTCTGTTTAGAAATAACTGTTTTGGGCTATCGGTGGAGGATAGTCTTGATTGTTGTAGACATTGTATTGTTGATTAGGGAAAACTGAAATTAATCACATTGAATATGTCATTGAGTATGACAGTTGAAATAATACATCAAATATATGTATTGATTGATTCCTATATATGATAATTGTTTATATACTTGGAATAGGTGTATTGTGTGGGAGGAGATAGGGGATGTACTCTATGGTTTGAGGGAAGATAGGGGATGACTCTCAAACCTGTTTGGGAGGAGATAGAGGATGGACTCCATTAATACAGCAAATATGTGTATTAAATTGAAGTGTTGATACAGCAAATATGTGTATCATTTGAAGTATGGAGGTGTTTGAATATGAGTTGTAAATCTCATGTGAAATTGTGAAATGTGGAAACGTGTTAATATGAGCCATAGTCTCATTGAATTGGTAGGCCAGGTTCTGAGCCATGTTTATGTATCGGGTTTGTATAAGGAAAGAAAGTTGAAATGTAACATGGACATGAATGTCATGGAACTGGATTGTGATATGAAATGGTTTATAAGTGTTAACCATCTATCAAATGCTATTGTTTTAGTCATTATTTATATTTGGTTTAGTATATCTCTATTGGGGCTGTGGCTCACCTTATATGGGACATCATTTTCAGGTACAGATGGTATGCCACCTCCAAGGACGTAGCTTGGGAGGCTGAAAGACTTTTTGTGATATCTTTTATGTATTACATGTAAATTCAAGCCAAGGGCTTAATGTGTTTTGAGTTACTACTCTCTTTTGTGTAACCAAGTGTTGGCTTGGAAAGTTGTAAGCCCGTTGGGCATTTACTTTTGTTGTCAACATGTAATACATTTGTAAGGAATACTCTGATGAATGGAATTAAGTTTTGTTTACTTATGTCTACGCATGTCACTAATGTGGGATTCTATGTATTATTTTGAGGCCGTTACAATACACGTAACCGACCCTGCTGATGTCATCAAATGTAAACACTAAAATACCTATAATACCCTCAAGTGCCTATAATGCCTATAATGTAAACACTAAAGTGCCCAATGTAAACACTAAATTTAATTTTTTTATTTTAAATATATAATTTTTATTTAAATATTTTATTTTATTTTGTAAATATTTTAATATTTAAAACTCAAACACAATTTCACACTCAAATCGTAACCAAACACATAACTCAAAACTCAATTAAAAAATTATTTTCAAACCTCATAACCAAACACATAACTCGAAACTCCATACTATTTTTAAAACTCTACACTCAAATCATAACAAAACACATAACAAAAAAAATTAAAATATTTAAAAATATATTTATAAAATAAAAAAATAAATTTTTAAATTTTTTTAATATTTAAAAAATATATTTAACATAAGTTTGTATTTTTTTTTTTAAGTTTGTGTTTAGTTATGAGTTTTGAAAATAATTTTTGAATTGACCAACACAACCATAAAACTCAATTCAAAAATTATTTTCAAATCTCAGAACCAAACACATAACTCGAAACTCCACACTATTTTCAAAACTCTATATTTGGTTAAGACTCTATGAATTTTGAAAAGATTTTTGAAAATTTCTAATTGGAATTGTGATTCTAAAAGAAAACCAAACATGTTTCTAAAAAAAATATTTTTTTGGAACATGTTTTTACTCAAAACTCAATTAAAAAATTATTTTCAAAAACTCATAACCAAACACAAACTTAAAACTCAATTGCAAACTCTTTTCAAAACTCAAACCCAAAATTTTCCAAAACTCTATTTTAAAAGAAAAAAATTAAAAATTATTTTTAGAATCATGATTTGAGTGTAGAGTCGCATTTTGAGTTATGAGTTTGAAAGAAAAAATTTATTTGGTTATAAGTTTGAAATTTTTCGAATTTATTTTTTTAGGGTAAATATTTTATATTTATTTTAATGGGCATTATATTTCATACATTTATGTGTTGTATTTTTTAATATTTTAAATATATTTTTTAAATATTAAAAATTTTTAAAAAATTATTTTATTTTAAATGTATAATTTTTATTATAAATATTTTTAAATTATGTTATTTTATGGTTGTATTGGTCAAAGTAAAGGGTTTTTTCGTCTTTTACTTTATGGCAGTGATGTTAGCCTTGAACAAAGGGCTTTTTTTGTCTTTTTGCAGGCAAACGCAAGGGTAATATGGTCATTTTATATAGGATACTAACGTCGTTTGTGCAAATAGACAGAATGGGAGAATCTTGACATTGTCAGGTAAAGTAAGGGAAGTTACTGTAATTATTCAAACCACAAGGGAGGTCCCTGTATTTGATAGAAACCTTAGGGGGAGGTAAATATAATTTACCCTATAGATTATTATTTTTGTGTTGTTGGGTCATTTCTTAAATAAATTTTGACATTTGATTCAAAATTTTAGATATATTCTAATATTTTTTCCCTAATCTGTAGACAAGCTCATGAAAAGAATTCTCCATTGTCAAAGTAGAGGAGTTTTCGTGCTAGTGTGGACATCAGGTTTTATAACTGTTAAAAAAGTCCAAGTGCATAGAAAGAATCAAATACAAACTAGATAGTTGCAAATATTTTCTATATATGCATTTTGTGTTTGATTTATATATATATATATATATGTGTGTGTGTAGCACAACTAATAACCATTTATTTATTTTCATTTAATTGAACTCTAAGGGTGTGTTTGGTAACGTTCACGTTTTCAGTTTATAGTTACAAAAATTTTATAAACTGGTTTTTGTTTATTTTTTTGTTTATTTTTAGAAAAACATAAAGGGGAAAGTATCATTAAATCCCTAATTTGGGAATGTTAACCCATTTAGTCCCGAGGTTTTTTTGTTGGACTAATAGGTCCTATTTTATGTATAAAGACATTAGTACCCATTTATTTACATGTCCTGGGTCAGTAATTGAGAGGGGTAATTTTGGGTTGATATTTATGTATAATTTACCGAAATTGCCCAAGAAGCTTACTATAGGCCTTTTTATGATTTCCCTTTTTTTCAAACATCAAACATTATTCATCAAACATCAAACATTAACAACGTCAGGATTATTCATCAAACATCAAACATTAGGATTATTCATCAAAACATCAAACATTATTCATCAAACATCAAACATTATCCAACATATCAAACATTATTCACCAACAACGTTAGGATTATTCATCAAACATCAAACATTATTCATCAAAACATTATCATCAACATCACAGTCAAGATTCTATTTTCATCAAAAAATCCAACACCACTGAAACCAAAAAATTAGAAGCCCAACACCAACACCAACACCAACACCAACACCACTGAAACCCAACACCACAGTGAACGTATCAAACATCAAACATTATTCATTAAAACATTATCCAACATATCAAACATTATTCACCAACATCACAATGAACGTATAATCGTATAAACATTATTCTTCAACATTAGGGCCTAATCGTATAACACAGACATCATCAACATCTCCAATCCTCTGCATCAAAGAACAGACGATTTGCAACGCAAACTTGAGAGGAATGGGGGTGGTCTTCGATTGGTTACGAGTACAATTTCAGCGATTGGAGGGAAGAATTACTTCCCTCAAATCAGATCGAATAAGATCCAACAAAACATCATCATATCAGATCTATTCTTCAACAAAAAATCATCAAACATCACAAAACATCAGCAACTTCTTCAATACGCCGCCGTTCTTGGCCTTGAATGCCCACAGAGAAGAGTCTTCTGCAATTCTTTGCAACTAAGGCATACAAAATTGTTGTTCAGTTTGTTCTTGGGGCCATCAAGGTTTCATAACTGGTTTCATCGCCATGTGTCTCTCAATCAACTTATCCACGAAGGACTGGATCTTATTTTTATGCTTGAAATCAAGAAACTCAAAAACCCGCCATAGCTTTCTCTGCATCCGTGGTCTGCTCCATGACCTTGGTTGCGGTTTTCTTCATAATCGAATTGTATCCTTCCTTATCAATTATCCTCGCTTTATAAAGAGGCATGAGTAATGATGCAACATAATCCACAACAGCCTGTTTAATATGATCTGCCCCTCTAGGTT